>PVLA01002566.1:0-69460 GCA_004027455.1 Hydrochoerus hydrochaeris | reverse complement strand
TGGTATGTCAATGGTGTTTTGATTGGGATTGCATTAAATCTGTATAACAGTTTTGGGAGTATAGCCATTTCACAATGTTGGTTCTTCCCAACCAAGAGCAAGGAATGTCCTTCCATTTTCATATATATATATATACACACATATTATATGTACACTAATATACATATAATATTTTCCCTTTTTCCTTTTCTCCTTTCCCCTAACACACTTGTTCTTTCCTTTTAAGCACTTTCCCTTTCATTTTTATAATATCTATTGTACATTTTGGATCTTATCATCCTTTCAGGTTTTTTTACACTAGGGATACAGTATGATATTTACAGATGAGTTTGATTTGTTTCACTTCTGAGTATGATCTCAAGCCACATCCATTTACCTATAAAAGCCTCAAGATTATACTTTTTTGTAGCTGAGTAATACTCCATTGTATAAAATTGCCACAACTTTTTTATCCATTCTGAATGTGATGGGCATTTGGGTTATTTCCAAGATTAAGATATTATAAATTGTGCTGCTATAAACATGGATATATATATATATATATATATATATATATATATATATATATATCTGTGGCATGATGTTTTCAGTTTTTCTGGGAAAATGCCCAGAAGGGAATATCTCGATTGAATGGAACTTCCAATCCTAGTCTTTTTTAAAGGAATCTCCACACTGATTTTCTCACAGTGGTTATACCAATCTACACTCCTACCAATAGTGGGGAAGTATTCCTTTTTCCCCACAGCCCTGCCACCATTTGCTGTTGGTGATTTGTTGATGGCAGCCATTCTTTCTGGAATGAGATGGAATCCAATGTTGTTTAAATTTTCATTTCTTGAATAACCAGTGTGTTGAACATTTATTCATATATTTATTTGTATTTCTTCATCTGAGAAGTGCGTGTTCATTTTTAGATACCCATTTTTGAATTGAGTCTTTGAATTTGGGATGCCTGATGTTTTTCAATTTTTTATATGTTCTAGATTTAAGTCCTTTGTCTGAGGGACAGCTGGCTAAAGTTCTTTCCCATTCTGTAGGTTTTCTTTTCATTCTGCTGGTGATTTCTTTTGAAGCGCAAAAACTTTTTAATAAGATGAGATCTCAGTTGTTGATTCTTTGAAGTACTTCCCATGTGGTTTGCATTTTGTTCATGAACTCTTTGCCTACTTCATGTCTTCAGATTCCTACCTACTTTGTCTTCCAGTAGATTTGGTGTT
Source organism: Hydrochoerus hydrochaeris (assembly GCA_004027455.1). NCBI lineage: Eukaryota > Metazoa > Chordata > Mammalia > Rodentia > Hydrochaeridae > Hydrochoerus > Hydrochoerus hydrochaeris. The sequence goes on along the minus strand of PVLA01002566.1, from coordinate 68,243 downwards.
TCTGTTTTAGTATTTAGATCTTTGATACATTTTGACTTTAGTTTAATGCATGGTGATAGACATGGGTCTAGTTTTAGACTTTGACTTGTGGAAAATCAATTTTTCCAGCACCATTCACTAAAGAGGCTGTCTTTCTTCCAGTGAACCCATGTTTGGTACCTTTGCTGAAGATGAGGTAGTTAAGTGTCTTTGTAGTTGTGTCTGCATCTTCTAATCTGTTCCATTGATCTTTAGGTCTGGCTTTTTGTTTTGTTTTGGTTTGATTGCCAGTACCATGCTGATTTTATCACAGTAGCTTTGTAGTATAATTTCGAGTGAGGGGTCATAAGGCTTTGTGTCTTGCCATTGTTGCTCAGGATTGTCTTTGCTATTCTAGGTCTCTTCTGTCTCCAAATGAATTTTTTCTCTAGACCTGTGAGGTATGCTAATGGTAGTTTGATTGAGATTGCAAATAAATCTGTACAACAGTTTTGGGAGTATGGCCATTTTCAATATGTTGGTTCTTCCTACCCAAGACCAAGGGTATCTTCCATTTTCTGATATTCTCTTCAATCTGCTTTTTTTTTAGAGTATTATAGCTTTCAGTGTATAGATATTTTACATCCTTTGTTAGACTGATTCCCAAGTATTTCATTTTTTGTATGCTACTGTGAAAGGTTGTTATTTCCATAATTTCTCTCTGTTTATTGTTTGTGTAAGGAATAGTATTGATTTTTGAATTTTGACTTTATATCATGCTGCTGAATTTGCTTATTAATTCTAGTAGTCTTTTGAGGGAGTTTCTGGGGTCTTTTATGTAAAGGAACATGTCACCTGCAAATAGTGATAGTTCAACTTCTTTCTTTGCTATTCTTGTTTCTTTTGTTTCTCTCTCTTGTCTTATTGTGCTGGCTAATGTTTCCAGAACTATAATGAATAGGAGTTGTGATAGTGGACATCCTTGTTTTGTTCTTTTATTTTAGGTTGAAAACTTGTGTGTTTAGTATGATGTTGGCTGTTTGTTTGTCATAGATGACTTTTATTAAATTGAGATAGAAACCATCTATTCCAATTTTTCTGTAGGGTTTTTAACATGAATGAATGTTGGACTTTATCAAGAGCTTTTTCTGTATCTATTGAGATGATCATGTGATTCTCGTTTTTGACTCTGTTGATGTGGTGTATAACATTTATTGATTTGCATGTCTTGAACCATTCCCTGCATTCCTGGGATGAATCCCACTTGGTCACAGTGTATAATCTTCCCGGTGATTTGCTACATTCTGTTTGTTAGTATTTTATTGTGAATTTTTGCACATTGTTCATTAGGGAGATAGGCCTATAGTTCTCCTTTTTGGTTGTGTCTTTCTCTGCCCGCAGGAATGAGCTACAGAGAACTGCTTCCTTTTCAATTTCATTGAAGAATTTGATGAGTATTGGCATTAAATATTCTCTAAATTTCTTGTAGAATTCAGCCATGAATCCATGAGGACCTGGGCTTTTCTTTGTTGGTAAGTTTTTATCATTTTCAATTTCAATAACTGATATTGGGGTATTCAAAATTGTTATATTTTCTTGATTCATCTTTGATAATTCATATGTTTCTGGGAATCTGCCCATTTCCTCTGTGTTTTCCAGCCTATGCAAGTACAGATTTTCAAAATAGGTATTGATGATCTTCTGAATTTCTACAGGATATATAATAATTTCACCCTTTTTATTCCTTATCACATGAATTTGTACTTTTTCTTTCCTTTTCTTGATAAAGTTGGCAAGGGGTTTATCAATTTTGTTTATTCTTTCAAAGAACCAACTCTTTGATTCATTAATTATTTGTACTGTTTTCTTACTTTCAATTGCATTAATTTCTGCTCTGATCTTTACAATACCCTCCCATCTAGGAGCCTTGGTCTTAACTTGTTCTTCTTTTTCTAGAAGATTGCAGTGCAGCATTAGGTTGTTTATTTGTGTTTATTCTGTTTTCCTGATGTGAGAATTCATTGCCATTCATTCATTTCCCTCTTAGGACTGCTTCCATTGTGTCCCACAGGTTCTGGTATGTTGTATATGTATTTTTATTGAATTTTAGATATTGTTTAATTTCTTCTTTAATTTCATCTTTGACTCACTGTTATTCAGGAGGGTGTTATTTAACTTCCATGTGTTTATGTAAGTTTTGCAGTTTCTTTTGCCATTAATTTCCAATTTCAGTGCACTATAGTCAGATAATATTCATGGGAATAATTTCAATCCCTTTGCATTTACTTAAGCTAATATATGCTCTATTTCAGAGAAAATCCCATGTGCAGCTGAGAACAATGTGTATGCTGATTCTGTTAGGTGGAATACCCTGTAAACATCCAGTAAGTCCATTTGTTCATGGGTTTGATTCAGTTCTCTTATTTATTGTTTCTATTTATTATTTTATTTATATTTATATTTATTTAATTATTTGTTTTTTCTTTTATTTATTATTTTTCTCTCTTTGTGACAATGGGGTATTAAGTTACTCTGTTACAATGATCATATTGTATATTTGATTTTTCATGTCTATTTGTATTTGTCTTATATAGTTGGATGCTCCCATATTTGGTGCATATATATTTAAGATTGTTATTTCTTCCTCTTGAATTTTTCCCCTAACAAGTATGTAGTGACCTTCTTTATCTTTTTTGATTATTTTTGGTTTGAAGTTCATGTTGTCTGCAAACAGAATAGCTACTCCTGCTTTTTTCTGGATTTCTGTTTCATGGAATGTTGTACTCCACCCTTTGACTTTCACTCTATCAGTTTCTTTTTGAGTTAAATGTGTTTCTTGCATACAGCATATTGTTGGATCCTGTTTTTTGACCCATTCTGCCAATCTATTTAGTTTAATTGTTAAATTGAGGCCATTTACATTGATGGTTATACTGATTTATATTGATTTAACATTATGATGTTATTTTTCTGTTGTTGGTTCCCTGCTTTCCCTCCTTGTTTAGTTTCTTGCCCTTCCTGGTGGTTTTCTTCTGTTGTTGTTCTGGGAACTGTGGTCATTTTTATCTCTATCTAGTATGCTTTTCGGTACTCTTTCTAGAGTTGGTTTGGTGGACATGAATTTCTTGAGTTGTACTTTGTCATGGAAGTATCTTATTTCTCCATTAATTTTGAAAGAAAGTTTTTCAGGGTACATCATTCTCTTTCAGGGCTTGAAATACTGCACTCCAAGCAGTATTTCACTGACATTAAAGAATGATTTGCAGGAGTAATAGCAGAAAATTGCCCAAGCATGGGAAAAGACTCTGAAATACAGATAAGTGATGTGTACAGAACTCTGAACAGCCAAAACCAAAACCAAAAAGTACTGCTTTTCTTTTAAAAAGCAGTACTTTTTGAAAGAAAGTTCTTCATGGTACATTGTACTCTTTCAGGGTTTGAAATACTGCACTCCAAGCATGTCTTGACTTGAGGGTTTGTGTTGAGAAGTAAGCCATGATTCTAATGGGCTTTCCTTGATAGATGAGCTGTTTCTTTTCTTTAACAGCTTTTAGTATTCTGTTTTTATGTTGAATTTCTGGGTTCTTGATTATCATATGTCTGGGTGTAGATTTATTTTGGTTTTGGCTGTTTGGAGTTCTGTACACTTCACTTATCTGTATTTCAGAGTCTTTTCCTATGCTTGGGCAATTTTCTGCTATTACTTCTGCAAATCATTTTTTAATGTCATTTGCATTGACTCCTGCATTTTCATTAACTCCTATTATCCTTACGTTGTTTTTATTTGCATCACCTTAGAGCTGTGGAATTGTTATTTCATGGTCCCTTGTTATTTTTAAGAGTTCTTTCCTTTTGTGGTCTCTAACTGTGATCCTGTCTTCAAGATCTGAAAGTCTATCTTCTGTTTCATTCAAGCAGTTGTCAGCCTTCAATGGAATTTTTAATTTCCTGGATATCACTTTGAATTTGTTTTATGCATTCTTTATCTTTCTGATATTGTGCATTCAAGATTTTCATCATTTTCCCATGCTCCCGTCCTTTTAGTTATGTTTTCTCTAGCTATGCTGAGCAACTCCTTTGTTAAATTTGTCGTTTCTTTCTCTACCTGAGAGATTATTTCTAATCTGATTTCCTCTATAGCCTCATGGATTTGTTTCTTTATTTCACTTGCTATCTTTTCAGAAACTTTAGGTGTGCAACTTCAAATGACCTCTATTTCAACGTCTCCTGTGCTTGTTTGGGATGAGGTGGGCAACTGAGATTGCATTTTCCCTTTTTTGTTTTGTCATTTTCATCTCTTGGGTTAATATTTTGGTATTTTCAAACCCTTTAGTCTCAACTGTCCATTGTGTGTGTCTTAGAGTCCTACTGTGTGACTGATGTTTACCCAGTTCCTGGACTCTACAGTGTAGTGGAGGTTCAAGTCATCTGAATTACTCCTGCAGACCAGTTGTGTGAGTTCCAACTAGCCTAAGAGTATTGATGTGAATCAACCCTTAGCTCATATTGTTCAGGCTGTTCCAGTCTATAGTGTGTGCCCCAGCTGGGACCCTACTATGTCACTGGTGTCATGCAGGCCTAATCAGGTTTCTCTAGGTGGGTGGAGGTCTCACAGTGCTCTAACCAGCCCACCTGGGGTTCTCTATACAGAAGGAGGTCTCACCCATGCTCTTTCTGGCTTGCCAACATCCTCCCTGTCTGAGAAGAGTTCACTGGGCTTCTGTTGAAGTCCTCTGCTTGGTGAGTGACTCACTGCACTTGGTGAGTGACTCACTGCAGAGGTACTGTAAGTAGTGGAAGGGGTCTCTGATGCTCCAGTGGGCTGCTGAGGTCGTCCCAGTGTGGGGGAGGGGTGGCTGAGACTCTCCTCAGTTGCTGAAGTCCTCCAAGGGGTTGGGGAAGGGTGGCTGAGGATCTTGTCAGCTGTTGAGTGTGTTCAGGTATGGTAGAGGGTTGGCTGAAGCTCCTCAGCTGCTGAAGTCATCTGAGTGTGGAGGAGGGGCAACCAGTAATCTCCCTGGATGCTGAGGTCTTCTGGTTGCAGGGAATGGGTGGCTGAGGCTCCCCTCAGCTACTGAGGTCCTGCTGAAGTGGAGGAGGGGCAGCCAATGATTCTGTCAGCTTCTAAGTTCTTCTGGGTATTGGAGAGCGGTGGCCAAGGCTCCCCTTAGCTGCTGAGGTCCTCCAGGCATGGAGAATGGGTGGTTGAGGTTCCCCTAGACTACTGAGGTCAACTGAGTGCCACTGATTTTTAATTCATTTAGCAGAAGAACTTCTAATATGTCTTGGCCAAGATCAACAAGGCCATTTCCCTAGTTATTCTTAGGGAACCATGGTAGGTACGCGTTACCCTTGTTATGCTAAAATGCAAACAGTTGTGGGTGTGTGTGGATGTGATGTTGAATCACAATATTGTTAATTACAGAGAAGTTTAGGAATTGAGGTAAACTTTCTCCCACTCCCATTTACCAACAGTTAAGACAGGCTGGCTGAGAATTGCTAACCATCATTCTTCCCTTTTCTAACTCCTGTAATTGGATTAGAATGCTTCTGTTAAACAAGCATGCCTCTAGAACTTAAGCTAAGTTAGAGTGCTTCATAAGTCAGGCTATAAATTGGAATATGTTTCCCCATCTGGTTTCCAAATTCAAGGAATCTGCTAGTTTTCATGAGGCACTGAGCTGAATAGCAGAGCCCAGGCTTCTGTGATATTACAGGTGCTTGGTCAGCAGCGTGTGTAACAGTGATGGAATGTCTGAGATTTATAGTGGAAAACCACACTTTATAACAGAACTTCTGGGCATTTCTTCATATCACTTGTGACTTTCCTGTTTATTTCTTGCATGACCTTGACCAAGTATCTAAATCTCGCTGCATCTCAGTATGATCAACAGTAAAATGGCTAGGAGAGCAACTACCTCACAAGGTTATCATGAAGTTTAATAAGATAATCCATTTAAAGTGCTCCGAGCAGCATCTAGAAGAGAAACTCAGTAAATATTAATGACTACTACTGCTATGAGTAAAGTTCAGAATATACCTAGAGCATGAAGGCATCATGGTACAAGAGACCTCTGTAGAACAACCCAAGGAAAAGTGGCAGGGTGAGCTTGCTTTTCAGAGGAACAGTTCTCTGCCTTAGCCCAGTTTGAGTTAAATCCATCTCCCTGCTTAATGCACATGGACAGCTGGGTGTAGCTAGATGTGAACTCCAAACCATGCTGACTGCTCTCCCTTTCTGTTTATGACCCCAATTTCAAACCAGCTCTGATCGTAAGCTGTGATTAACCTGCACACTTCTAGCTCATATGCTGGTTTCATCTGTCTTACCACACTTTCTTCATCCTTCCCCTACTCAATCTTGACTCTTCAATCTTTCCTCCTAATTCTTTGAGAAAATAGAGCATTGCTTGAGAAACTTTTTTAGGTTACTAAGGCAAATATCAAGGACATCTTTGCCCAGAAGAGCTGACTTTCCTCCTTAAGAACTGCACATGATTCTCTCTTAGGCTCTCTTAAATTATGACCTGAATATCAACCCTTCTATCTCAGAAGGATGTCCATGGATCCTGAAAATATACTCTCTTTATCTTTTATGACTATTCTCTTTCTCTATGAGACCATTCACATAAGCATCCAAACATCATTAAGACAATAACAAACAATGTTAATTACAACTTTCCTTTCCCAGGGCTTGCTCTATTTCTCCACTCCTCCTTACATGAGAGTTTTCTTAGGTATTATGTGTGGAACCTAGAACTTTCACACTGAACCACATCCCCAGTCCTTTTTTTATTTTCTGAGACAGGTGTCAGGTTCTTGCTATTTTTCCCAGACTGGGCTTAGATTTACAATCCTGCTGCCTAGCCCTCCCAGAGTTCTGGGATTATAGGCATGTACCACCATGCCTAGCTACCCTAAAAGTTTTCAGAAGCATCACCTTTCTGTATTCTATCCACATCCTCATCTCCTTTTCCCTATAACTTGCTCAACCAGCTGAAATAGCTCTTGTCAAGCTCACCTGCAACTTTGTGATGTCTGATCCTTATTCTTCTCATCCTCTCCATGGCAGTTGGCCTTGGTTGCTCCATCCTTCTTGAAATACTTTCTTCTTCAAGTTTCTGATCCTCCTCTTACTGTGTTTGGATGCTTCTCCATTCCTTTGCAGGTCCCTCTTGCCTCTCTTGCCTTTCCACATTAAAGAGTAGTTTCACTCAGTCTCAAACTTTTTTCTTCTCTATCTCAACTAGGTTGTCTACTCTGGCCTTGTAGCTTTAAACACCATGTCTATGTTGATGGCTCCCAAGTGTATCTCTCTCTCCAGCCCAGACATCCCTTCATATGCAATGACTGCTTGAACTTCTAGTGGGCATTTCTAACCTAAAGTACCCAAATTGAACCCCGATGGCTCTCCCCTAATTCTTTTCTTTTCTTTTGAATACAGGGGATGAAACTCATGACCTTGTCCTTCCAGTCTGGTGCTTATGCTGTTAAGCTAAATCCCCAGCCTAGTAACTCCCTTTGATGTCCTTCCTGTCAGAGAAAATGGAAGAATTATTCTTCCAGTTGTTTGGTCTCCAAATCTTAGAATTATCTTGACTCTTCTCATTTTCATTCCATTTTCAGTGTGCCAGAAAATCCTATTGCCTCTTCTTTCAACATTAAACTAGAACAAGACTACTTCTAACAACCATAGATACTACAACCCTGGCCAAAGACCATAACTTACCTGGATTATTTCTATGGACTTCTAATTCACCATCCTGTTCCCATCACCCTGTTTCCTTACATCTATGCTCAACATAATAGCTACACAGGATCTGGTTCTTTTAAAAATGCAAAATATAAATAAAGAGCAAAATAAAAGCTAGATAATAGGAAAAGGGAGGTAGGTCTTTTGCAAAACGGGTGGGGACCAAAAGAACAGGGGAGTGGAGAGGGAGAAGAGGGAAAGGCAAAGAATAAGAAGAGAATTCAGATGTGTTATGTTCATATATCCTCTACACATGAGGAATGGAACCATTATGTACTGCAAACATGTACTAACAAAAGTAAAAATTGAAAGAAAAGATTTAAACTCCCTAGTACAAGCTCTCCTTTAAATTTCCATTTCACCTCAAGAAAAAGTTTCAAAGGCTTTGCAATGGTCTATAAGGGCCAAACACCTCATGGCCATTTGACCTTATGTCCTGTGATTCTTGCCAGCACCAGCACTTGGTTCTAGCCATTTTGGCTTCCTTTCTTTTAATGCATGAAGCCACACCTGTCTTACAGTCTGTACTTGATGTTCCTTCTCTTTAGAAATCTTTTTCCCTGGATAAGTCACATATTTCTCTTCAACCAAATCTTTGCTTAAGTATCATCTCTTCGGAGAAAACTCTAATCTCTTCATTCTCTTGCTCTGTTTTATTTTTCTCCATATTATTTCCTCAAGATTAGGACTCCTATTATGTTTTGTTCACCTAGCACACTTAGTAGTTTTCAGTACAGTCAATGACTGGACACATAAGCCTAGCTTTCCCCACCCTCTAGTCATGGTTGTGTAGAGGTTGCTGTGTTGAACTGATAGTGTGATGATGTCAGAGGGAAGGACATAGGTGGTGGATAGGATTTCATAACCTATTTATTATTTGTGAAATTTCTCCTTTCTGAGTAAGGTTTTGCCTAGAACATGAAAGCAGTCATATCCTCTTTAGTATGTGGGCTGTCAAAACAAGCACGAGTTATATAATCCTGAAGTCTCTCAATCTGCATAATTTCTCAGCCACCACCACTAAGATTTGAGGGGATCCATCAATGGCATATGTGTCATGAGCATTTGCCATAGGTTTTTGAACCACTCCTCCAGCAAATGGTATCACCTTTAAAAGCTTCTTTTGGGCAAGGAGGGGTCTTTAATTTTTTTCCTAAAATCCCTGCAATCTTATTTTTATAACGTGACTTAGACACGTTGTAAATACTAATTGCTAGATTGTTCCAAACTATAGAAGGAGCCATGAAAAGCTAGGAAATGTTCTGCAATAAGTCTTACCATCTGACTCTGTAACTAGCAATTTCACTAATTGATTTCCCTTTGCAATTATAGTTAGCTTGCTTGCCTGTGCTCTTTTCCCAGCAAAGCTGCTAGACAATGTAGGCTATAACCCCCAAGTTTCAATGGTTTCACAAAATAAAAATTCATGTCTCATCCATAAATCATCCAGACAGGTGTTTGGAAGGTGGCCTGCTATCAAGGAATTCTGTGACCCAAGTCTATTCTTCTTGTAATCCTTTCATCCCTTAGTCTTGGAGTTCTCTGTTAGAAACCCTGCTAGTAGATCAAAACAGAATAAGTATCATGTACTGGAGGATCATGCGAGCCAAGCTGAGGAATGACAAATGTCTAATGTCTACTCTCATGCCATTGGCCAGGATTCTGTCATGGTCACATGCTTCTGCAAGGGAAGTTGGGAGAGCTCATCTGCCTATGTGGCAAGAAGGAAAAGGAAATTGTTTTGGTCAGTAACAATACATAGCCATATAAAAACCTGAAGATCAACTTCAGCTTGCCTCAGGGTACATAATGACAAATTTTATTTTTGTGTTTTATTTCTATTATCAGTACATGTTTGCTGTACATAATGATTACATTCCTTATGCAAAGTTGGTCCATTTACATAACACATCTTAATATTTTTATCCTTTGGTCATTCTCTTCTTTTCCCCTTCCTCCATTTCTTGATCCCCTTCCCTTTTGCAAAAGATCTATCTCCCTTATTTCCATGATCTATCTTTTATTTTGCTCTTTATTTAAATTTTGGGTTTTTCATATAAGAGAAGCCATGTGCTATTTAAGCTTGTGTGTCTGATCCATTTTGACAAGTTTTTAATTCTTGAGTAATCTTGGATAAGTTAAAAGTACTGTGTCTTCATTTTCTTTCTAAAAATCTTTCTTAATTTCCTTTTCTCTTGATTCTAACTCCATCAAGGTGAAATGCTTAAAATTTATTTACTCACAACTTGGCTGATTTTTAATTTTGCTAGGTTTTACTGATGACTCTGACAGTTCATACTGATATCTTAGATATACAACATAAGAGACTTGTCAAAAAAATTCCATCTTATTCCACTGTTATTATTAGTTATGGAGATTGTCCTGGGCAGAGGCAATAACATACACAAAGGTCTGAGGCACGAAAGAGCCCTGGGTAGTGGAGGAGCATCTATGGCCTAGAGACTTGGCCCGATGGCCTTGGCATCAGACAAATCTACCACTTGGTAGTTCAAACAAGTTATGTAACATTCAAGACAGCTTTGAGTTCTGTAAACTAGAGATAACAAAGGCATGGGTCTTGTAAGTTGTTAATGGGAATCGAGTGGGAGAGCACATCTGGGGTACTTAGAACTATGCCTGGCATATTAAGTATGATCATTGTTTTGTCACCGTTACCGTCATTCTCAGCCATCCTTTGCTCAGGTCCTTGTTTCAGAGAACTTTTTCCTTCTATGCAGGTTCTGCCTTTCTAATCCACTGTCCAAATGATGCAACACAGCTGTCTGGCACGATTGCACTTTGATTGCAGGTAGCTGCAGCGCTGCTGAAACCCACGCTTTAGCCTTGTGATTCAGGTTCTCAGATGGCATCGGTCCTCAATCCAGGAACTTTGATCAGCTTCAGATCCATCTGGCCACTCTTGCCCTGCCTGTTCATAACTGCACTTATTTTTGTGCCATGTGGGTTAGAGTTAAAGTCACTGGGTTTGTCATCCTGGAAATCTTTACATATTTACCCATGCTGTGATTGTCTTTAAATTTCAGGGCCAGGCCACAGACAGCAGAGTCTCTGAAGCCTGTGAGAATGAAACCCTTGTGAACAAGGAGTCAACTCAGCCAGGCTCTCTAATGTTTCCTGTTGCACATACCTCCCAAGCCCAGGCAAAAAGGCTCCCCTCTCTGCTCCTCAGGGACTTACTTCAGACAGTTAGAGGTCAAGGGGATGGTCAGCAGTCTGCCATGTGAGGCACTCTGCAAACAGGAAATCTCTGTATCATCAAGGGAATCTCTAGTCCGATCTTAAGGCCTTTCATTCCAAGCAACAGGCAGCAAACAATCCTTTCACTGGGACAAAGGGCTCTGACAGTTTGTAGAGTCCATTGTCCATTGTGGTGAAGGTAGGAGTCCAGCAGAGCTGGGTTGCTGCAGACACTAACTACTCTGGCATGTTTACCAAGGAGGGGGAAGGAAGGACAGGGGAGGTCAGGGGATAGGAGAGGAGAGAAGAAAAGAAAAGAGAGCAGATTTAACCCTTCAGGATCCTATCTTCAATTTAGTTCTAATTGTTCATTCATTCATTTAATCAACCAGTCAAGAAGAATTTAATGAGCACTTATTATGCTGCAGGCACTAAGATTAGTAATGGGAACACTAGGATAAATAAGGCTGCTTCTTTGCTTGAGGCACTCACAGTCTAAACACAGCAGTTGACGAAGTAGCATGCAGGATGCTGAAGCAGAGAGGAGCATCTGATACCAAGACAATGCAGAAGAGGAAGGGAGCAGCTTTGCCTGATGGGAGACAGCGAGTCGGAGAAGGATTCCCTGGAAGGGGACACACATAGCAACCTTGAGGAAATGGGCAGAAGATCAGGAGTGTGTTGGAGAAGATTATCCTGGTTGTAAGTACTGTAAAAGAAACTGGCTAGTTGAAATACCAGAGAGTCATTGGTAGGATCTTAGTTGTTTGAAGAAATCCAAGGAACAGATGAACAAGTAAATCTCAAGAGTGGCAAGGACCCAGAAATTTGGAAAATCTCAGCAGCAGGAGTCCAGGACCTTCCTTAAAATAATATTGCACTGAGATAACATGTCCATCAACTCATAGCCTCTGAATTCCCCTCCGGTGGGAAACTCCAGATTCTTAGAAGAACTTGATTGACTTAGTTTAGGACAAAGGCCCATTCCTGATTTATTTTGCTGAACCTGAAGTTTCAGCTCAGGAAGTTTAGGCCCAACAACTGAGTATAGAGCACCTCTCAAAAAAAGTGATTGCCACAGCTTTCTGGGTACCTCCAGACATGGTGACTGCAAGGAGACAGGACATTCCAGTCAGAAAATGCAGTGTGGGCAAGTGTGCTGGGGTATGGAGACCGAAGGGAGTATGGTGTGATTGTGGCGAACAGCAAATTTGAAGCTGCTTCCTGTGTGCAATCCCTGTGATGTTGCATGTGAACTGAAAAATCCATTAATCATGTCATAATTTGTATGCAGGAAGAGAACCTGTTAATTACGATCATTTTAGTTAAAGTTTGTTGGCTAACTGAAGCAAATAGGACATTTATTAGAAATTTATGTTTGGAAGAATTACAAAATTGAAAAAGAGGTGAAGAAAATCTCACTCATCGTTAACAGGATCTAGATTCCCCCAGAAAATCTTGCCTTCCTCTGGTCACCCATGCCAGGATAAAAGGAGTTGACCAATGTATGATTGAATTTTCATGCCAACCAGATGTGGGTCAGGGAAGCAAGATTCACTGGTTCCCAGGCATTTTCTCCACCATAGAACAGCAACAGTGTCAGGGGGTGACAAGACGGACTCCCTCAGGTGAGCAGTTTACCGGGTCTGGCTTGGGCACACTGAGGAGGAACAATTGCTTTGTGGAAGAGTGGATATCCTGAGAATGAAAATGAAAGTCTGGTGCTGATATGGGGCACTAGGAATCAGTCACTGATCCAGGGCCCATAGAAGAGGATCTGAGGACCCTGAGGGGATACAAGGAAGCTGCAGATAAGGTCAAGGCTTTGCACGCTTTGCTTACCCCCACATTTCACCTCCCTGGAGCATGTCCACATCTATGGATGCCTTAAACATGCGTAGCATCCACAAATCCATGTACAGTAGAGTCAGGCAGGAGGAGCATATCTTCAGGCTCTGATCTTTCCTAACTGGGTATCTTAGGTGGGTTACCTTTTTTCCTCTGAGCCCCAGGTTTTTCATTTGAAACACGGGTATAATTTAACCATGTCATTGAGTGGCTGTGCAAATGAGCAAATAAGAGTGAAAAACTACATAGAGGATGTTCCTCTGGTAATCTCCAAACTCTGCTTCTTGGTTCTGGTGGGTTGTGCCTATTCCTCATTTTTTACTAGTTATAAGAGACTTACATTTTTATGGTCAACTAAGGTTAGGAAGGAAATAAGATTGGCCAAGTTTGAGCAGGTGGCTGTCCCTCCTTTGTGCCATGCTCTGGGTGTACCTTCTATGGTCTATGGATGCATTGAGCTACAAGTAACAGAACAATGAGTTAAAAGTGGTTTAAGCAAATAAGCCTTTGTCTTCCCACACCACAAGCTACCTAAAATAGGAGACCTGCAAATGACTCAGCAGCTGGGTGATGTCAGAGATGGCATCTCTTAGCTTTTATCTCTGCAGTTCATTTCATGGTCACAAGGTTGCACAGCATCCAAGCCCAAGGCAGGAATAAAAAAGGAAAAAGCAAGAGGCAGTTCCAACTCTACCTTTTGCTCTTTTATTAAGGAAGTAAAAACTTTCTCAGAACCAATCAGAAGACTTCCAGATAGATGCAGTTGGCCAAATTGTCCAAAGAAGCCAGCACACCTGCAACCCAGAGGTCCAGGTAGGAGGATCACTGCAAGTTTGAGGCCAGCCTGGGTTACATAAGAGAGTTTAAGGCCAGTCTGAAGTTGCAGTGAACCCTGTCTCAAAAAAAAAAAAATTCCCAGGTGTAAACATCCTATTCTCTCCCTGGTGTGAAAAACCTGAAAGCATAAATAAAGTACACATGGATATTTTGAAATGGGAAAAAATTGTTTAAAAGGAAAAAGTAACTAGGATGGATTAAAGGGGAAATGTCAGTAAGGAAAAGAGAAAAAATGCAAGTCAGTTATTGTACCAGTGTCTCTTAGTTCATTAAAAATGAAGGTTTGTGCCAATATCGATTGGAGAATTTTTTATGCCCATATCTTGTACCCTGAGCAACTACTTTAAAGATGCAATATATTAACTATTGTTATTCTTCTATTATTTTGTTATGAAATTTTGTTTTACCTTTTCTTCAAAGACCAACCTCATTTTCCAGGAAGGAAATGATTAGTATTATATCTTCATAAGAGTCCAGTCATGGTTCTTCGTCTAAGACTGGGGACACTTACTGTGAGTAAAATGAGGGCTCAATAGGCAAGAGAGAATGAGAGAATGGATATTTAGTGGGCAGTAAACAGAGTCTGCCCACGTTCACAACCGAGAAGTCCCTTTGGTAGTTTGGCTGGCAGCAGGACACTCTGGCTCATGAAGGGCTTTGTCTAAAGTAGCAGGTGTGGAGATGCTTTGGGGAGGTAGAAAGTGGGGAGGCAGGGACAGAACACACACAGCCCCAGCCTTTTTTGTGGCTCAGCTGCACAGACTCCAAGTGCCAGAGTCTCATACCCCTCCCACAGGCCTTGCAGCAAAGGTAGTTTCCCAGTGACCTACATGAGTACCAGCCTTAGACTTGGTTCTCATAATATCCATTCCACAAAGCAGTTGCTCCTCAGTGGACCCAAACCAGGCCTTGGCTAGCTGCTCACCTGAAGATGTCTGAGTCTTTTCACCTCCTGGAACGCTCATTGTTCTGTAATGTGAGTAAATCTTGTTCCCGTCCCATGTCTGGCTTGCACATTAGTGGAAGTATCCTAATTTGATTGCCTCAAGTACCTCTCTGTTCCAGATGTAGACATGGCTTTCCAACATCTCTTTGCCTACTCACACATCTCTTCCTGAGACACTGCGGCTGCTGCAATTGCCATGGCTAATGACTGTGACCTTCTTTGGAGATTTGCCCTTGGCTGATGGGAACCCCAGGCCTGGAAACATCAGGGGAGGCCATACTCAAAGCCTGGCTGGAACACTTGTAGTGCACTTGGCCCTTTTGTCTTACTAAACAATAGCTCTGCAGGCACTCCCTGCTCAGGCAAGACTGGACCTTGCTTGGCTCTTTCTTGTCCTGTTTCTTGCTTCCATGTGTTGCTTGCAGGTTTTCCTAAGAGTCCTCACTTAACAAAGCACACATCCAAATCCCTGAGGCTCTGTCTTCAGGGAATGGACCCTAACACAAACCCTATATTAAGACCACATTTTTGCAAATGTAGTTAAGCCTTGGATACTATTCAGGGACTATCACCTGAGATCCAGTTGATGCTGGTAGCCAGACAACCCCCTACCCCCACACAGTCACATCCTTGTCACCACTGCTGCTCACCCACCTATGGAACACTCCCCTCACTTCAAAGCCCCTGTCTTCTCCTGCTCTTTCCTTCCCACACTTCTCTCCACTTCCACAGCCTTGTTCCCACCTCACAGCAGCTCCCCTCACCATTAGTTCTTTCCTATTCTGTGGCAGGCAGATTTCCCTGCATTCCTGGGACTTTTCCAGAATCTTCCCCCACCTCCTATCTCAACTGAAAATGAGATCTCCCCCAGACACTGTTGCCTCTGCCCTCTTCTCAAGCCAAGGCCGCGCATCCTGGGAAGTATGAAATCTCAGGTCTGCATTCTCTTTCTTCCTCAGGACCACTTTCAAGCCATTACACTTCCACCCTCGTATTAAAACGCATCTCCTTTGTTTCTGACGCCATCTGGCAGTATCATTAAAACCGACTGATTGCGCATCCTTTGACACAGCAATTCCCCTTCATACAAAAATATTAATGCAAAGTGAAAGGATATATGTAAGAACACTTGTGATGACATTGCTTGTAACAGTAAAGGGGGTGGGGAGAAGTTGACAGCAATCTAAATATCCATCAATGGGAGGCTGACAAAGAAATCGTAGTACAGCTACACACTGGATCCCCACACCCCTAGTAGCAAAAGTGGTAGGTTTTTTGTGCTGATGTGTGGAGATAAGCATGATAGGTGACGGTGAAACAAACAGAAAAACTTGACTGTAGACAAATAGCGTATGATCTTATTTTTATAAAGAAAGAAAAAAATACATGCATGTGTTTATGAGATGAGGAGGAGTGTCCTAGGTTGAATGGCTTTCATCAGCAGTGTCCCTGTAGTTGCTGCAAGTGTGAGCTGGGAAACTGCTCAGAAGCACCCTGCAATCTTCAGAGTCTATAAAATGAGAACAGAAGCCATCTAGCTCTTGATACTACACACTGACGCTTGCTTTGTCCTCCTGGCAGGAGTCTAATAGGTGATAGTAAGATTCAAACGCTCTGAAAACCCCATTCAGAAAGCCCTTTAAATATACTCCTTGAAGCTGTATATGGAACAGAGTCACCATCTCATCTCTCCAGACAAGAGAGATGCAAGCAGGAAGTCTGTCCTGCGTGCCAAAAAGTTGTGATGGAATCCAAGTTTTCTTGCCTTCTATTCTTATATTAAGCCCCACTTCCCCAAATCACGATCCAGCATTGCCTTCTTCCAGCCTATTTCTTACCAGTGGGGGACAGAGGAAAGTGGTGAGAGAGCAGCTCATATAAAGACTATGAATATGAGGGAGGGGACTTTGATTTTGCATTAATTATTTCTATGATGTTTGAATTTGCTCCTAAAAGCATGTGGTATATTTCTAATAACAAATAAGAATTTTAAAATGAAGTTTAAAAATACTGTTTGGTCCGTGTTACAGTTTGGAGTTATATGTCCCCCACCAAAAGCCGTATATTAAAAGCCTGGTCCCCAATTTGGTGCTATTGTGAGATGGCTGAACCTTCAAAATCTAGGTGTTGTGGGAGGTGTTCTGATCATTGAGACCCCACTCTCAAGGGGGGTGCTGAAACCCCAGCCCCTTCCTTTTTTTCTCTGTTCTACCTGTGAGTTTAATGGCTTCGGTTCACCATATAATCTTTGCCACAACATGCTGCCTTGTCAGAGGCCCAAAAACAACAGGACCAACTGCCCATGAACTGGAGTCTTTAAAACCATGAGCTCAAATGAAACACTTACTCTTTTGTAAGTTAATTATCTGTTGTTTTTATTATAGTTGTAGCAAGCTGACTAACACAGCCCAGCATGCCCACAGGACACTTACCTGAAAAAAAAGAACTGGTAAAGTCCTACTGGGGACAGTAGTCATAAGAAGGATGCTGGGTTCTAAGCCCATTCAGAGTCTTTGGGTCAGTTACTTGACCTCTCTTCAGGCTATCTGCAAAGCTTGTGTCCTGTACATCTCCAGGGAGTGCTACCATGGACTAGAGTGAACAGGGTAAGGTTCACCTCTTTGTGCTTTGTTTACTCATCAGTAAAGAGAGGATAATGATAGAACTCACTTCCTAGGCTTATTCTGGGTAGTCTATAAATTGAAACACATGAAATCCATAAAACCATACAAGCACATGGTAAACATACAATATATACCAGCTAGTGTTACAGTTACCATTACTGCCACAACCATTATAATCATCAGCATCATGAAGATAAGTCCAGGCCTTTTTAGATTCCAATCAGTCTGGTCTTTTGAACACAAACTTCAACTCAAGCTCCACTTCAGTCCCCTAGAAAGATCTTCATCTTTACTCAGGGTAAGGCTTCATGTTCTACTGAGGGCCTAATAGAGAACTCTTCTGCTGAGAGGCTGATGGCTTGAAGACAGTGGCGCCTTCAGGTAATGGACCTAAACTGCACTGAAATTTCAACAAGCCTGGAAGGAACTCTCCGTGGTTCTGATTTTATGAAGTCCAACCTAGCTTTATGCTATCCACCCTCCAATGCTCTGACTATTGACTTTGCCATGTGTGACCTCATAAAGAAGCTCCACTTTTAAAGACTTTGTTTGAATTAATCTTCTATTATTTTTTTTTGGAATTCTATGTCATAGTTTTTTTTTCTTTACTTTTTTTTTTTTAAAAAGAAGTACCTATTACCCTTCCTAGAAAGATTTTTGGTTTAGGGATATTTAATCCAAAGTAAAATATCTTTAATGGTGGAGTGTAATAACCTTTGACACAAAAGACAGTATTTTAGATGAGGGGGTTTCCAGAAAATTCACTCAATAGAGGGCTATTTCTCACTAATTCTATAGAGCATATGTCTTCATTATTCTTGCAAGGGTCATTTTGTGGTCTCCTAAACATATTACCTTAAATCAAGTACTTGGAAACAAAGAGAAATAGGTGTGCTACATATAGCAGAACCTATGCCAAGAGACCAATAGTAACAGGGTCACATTCTATCGTATTCTGTAGAAAACTGCAATGATTGTCGTACATGAAAATGCTAAGTAGGATGAAGACAGTGGTATGTTGCGGGGAGACTTGGAGTTGCCCCCATCTAAGGCTTGCCTCTGGTGTCCTGACTTCTGGAGCTGGCTGTTTGCAAAGAAAATTCAGGGAAAACACAAGAAGTCAGAGATGCAAGCAGTCTTTAGATTTCAGGCAGAAACTGGATCTGAACATGAGGTCATCTTGGACCTACCTGGGGCAGTGGGATTTTGGGACAGGAAGAAAGCTGTTCCATACTCATATCCATCCCAACCCTGCCACATCTTCAAGGGGCAGTCCTGTAGGGTCTGCGGTGTATCTTCCTGGGAAGAGCTGCCTTGTTTCCTACCACCTCCTTCCCACTTACTCCCTCCCTCATTTCCCCATCCTCCTCCTTGCAGTTAGCTCCTCACAATTCTTCTTAGACTCCAGCTGTCAGACTCCTGTGTCACAATCCATCCCCATATACTTTCCTGATACAGGTAGCAACTAAACAGACGCGTCCTTGTTTTCTGGAGACTTCTCTGACATATTTGGTAATAGCATTGTGCCTAGAATTATCCCATGCTCTTTGTAGTTGTTGTTAATCTTTATAGAAAGTTGGACAAATTCCTTGTTGTATGGTTTTTAATGTTAAAAAATAGATGCTTAATTCTCTTCATCTTTAACATGGAAAGAATAATACCTACTGCAATCAACTTCTATGAAGTTTGAAGATAATGATAAACACAGGATAGAACAAGACACTCAGTACACATTGACATTGCTATTTTACCCAACTCCCTTCCTAGACCACAATTTCCTCAAGCGCTCTAGCAATGTATTTCTTAGATTCAAATCATACTATATAAAATTGCTCTTCAGTAGGGTTCTCTACATGCTGAGGAGGTATATCAACAATTCATAGAATAGGTATCTTTAGAAATAACTGCCTGGTTATTGAATCCCAAATCACTGTGCCAACTTATTGGAGTAGAATGATAATCATAATGATGATAATGATAATTACTATTTCCCAAGAATAAGATGTAGGCCTGGGACTTTGCTAAGCATTTTATATACATGGTGATTTAAATCAAACAAGGTTGAGAGGCAGCCTAATTTCTAAGGTGTGAAATAAGGAAAAGACATTATCCCTCCATACACATAGCCTTTCCTTTACACTCGGAGATTTATCGACTCCTACCTCTAAACTCTGCTGCTCTTGAGATGCATGCCTGAAAGACACTTGCCATACCTATCTTCCTTGGCAGCTTAATTGCCCAGCAACTCAGATCCCCAAGTGTTTCTACTTCCCCTCCCTTGTCTCTAGGCATCTTTAGCATTGAATCTGAAACACACTATCAAACCCTTGATTAGATTTCGACTTCTAGAAATCAATAATAATACAAATAGCAGTTACCGTTTATTGAGCCTTTACTAACCACATTAGTTCATTTGGAATCACAACCACTCTGAGTTAGTACTGTTACAATGTCCATTTTACAGATTAGCAAATTGGAGGTTGAATTAGTCAACCATGGTCACCCAAATACCAAAGGTCAGAGTTGAGAGTTGGAACTATGTGTGGTCCCTCCAGACTGAACTCTGAAGCACTGTATTTGAGCCATGCTACCTTTATTTTGCATCTCAGGAGTGCTTTAAGGACAGAGCCTTTTCTGAAACAGTACTATGAAGTTGAAAAAAAGGTGTGAGTTTCCCTTTTGAGTCACAGCTTACCAATTACTAAGAAGTGTCTAGTGAAGACAGAGACATAGGCTATAAAGTAAGTTTGTATGATAGGGTCAGAGATTGAAAATAAGAATAAAGCTCTACAGAGTTAAAAGTTTGGAGCCCCAGATAAGAGTATCTATAAACAGACCTCTTTTTCAGAGTCTCGACGAATAGAGTAGCCATGATTAGAACTTATACATAGCTCATCAGATATCAACAGCTCAGGAGGCTGGGGCAGAAGGATCTCAATTTTGAGTCCCAGCAATTTAACAAGATCTTGTCTCAAATGTGTGTGTGTGTGTGTGTGTGTGTGTGTGTGTTTATGACTGGGGATGTAGCTCAGACTGTAAGCAGAAATCATGTCACTTTAGGGAAGATGCAGTCAAAAGCTCTTTAACGTACAGCTCCCTCTCCTGCCAAAGCAAAGCATGTATAACGTATAAGAACCACAGACGGAAGCCAAAAAAATTCCTAAGACTCTGACTAAAGAGAAATTTCCCTTGAGAATCACTGTATTTGCTTTAGTCCATAAAAGTGTAAGAAACAAATTTTTGTGTTAAGCCACTGATACTTTAGGGTTATTTGTTATTACAGCATAACATTGTCTATCTTGACTGATTTCCCCGTGTACCTCACACACTCACCTGGCCAGGTGGGGGAAAGAATGACAAACTGAAGGTGAATAACTGTCCAAGAATGACACTGAGCAGTCTCAGATGCCTTGTGAACATTCAGGGGTGAACACTGAAAACAGGTGCCAGATTGACCCAAAGGCCAAAGCCAGAGGCAGGCCACAAAAGAAAGAGCTCATTCTGCATACAATCAGCTGCTCCTGAAAGAACTGCAGAAGTAGGTGTAGTTACTGCTCCATCTGGTTTCCCCACAGTGCTCCTAGAACTGATTCTCCCTGGAATCAGGTGTCACTGCAGATGGTACACCCCTCCCTTCACTCTTTCCTCCGTGGGATTTGTTGAAGGGCTGGGTACCTAGAAGAGGCAGCAGAGCTGTCAAGTTTCTATTAAGTCTTCAAACTCTACTCAGATTCTTCCTTTAAAAAGAACTCTTCTAACATGATCCTTGCTAGATTTTACCTCTGCCTTCCCAGTATCTCAGAGCATACAATCTCTACTTTTATTATAATATCTACCTTAACTCAGTTTCATGTGCCAAGTTCTGTCTCCTCTATCTAGTGTACTCCTGGAAGAAAAGCACCATATTTAATCCAAATTAGAGATTTCCTTAGCATTTTCCTGTCTGTTGTACTTCTATAGTTGCATAGAATGGAAAGAAAGTCTTGCTGAACTAACAGAGGAAAGGTGAGTCTTACTTGAACCAATTCTGATTCCCAGCCTGAGATTTCTTCCTGTAGTTCTTGAGTTTGACCTAGATATTTGCCAAGAACAAATAATAAGTAAGATTATTCAGTTGTTAAATATTCTCTCAACTCCTATTTAACTCCATACAGGTAGGAGATGAGTCCACTTGAATCATCCTGAATAGCTCTAGTTTCTACCATGATGTCTGGTGCAAGGTAGATGCTTAATAGAATGAACGAATGGGCTACTGATCCATAAATGTAAGGTAGAATTTAAGCTGCTTCTTGTCACCTGGGCTTGTATCTTGACACTTTCTTTTCCAGCCATGTTCTCAGTCAAATCTCCAAAAGAGGTCACCAAATTCTAACCCTCTTTGCCCCTAGTCTGTTGACCTCACTGACTTCTGAAGAGAGCTTTTCATTTGAAACTTCTTTTCAGGACAGGAGCAGGGAAAAATGGGCCCTTCATTTAGCTGATTGAACCAACAAAAGGGAAGTTTGAGATAGAAAATGAATATAGATCCAGATGCAGCAATTAGAGGGGAAATCGATAGAACATCATCAGCGGCATCAGACCTGTGTAAGTCAGTGTCTCCTGGGATGGGCTGGCTGAGCTGTGTTCATTTTATTTTTGTTTCCCTAACTTAATCTCTAGCAAGTCAAAAGGAAAAAGGTGTGGTGGGTAGGAAGTGGGTGGGGAACAGGGAAGAGAGGAGAAGCCACCGTAGTGTGGGACAGAGGGAGGCACACAGGACACCACTGCTGCTGCCCACGGTCATTACGTCCTTGGCTGAGAAAATGCAGTACCTCAAACAGCGCCAGGTTTAGGCTTGTGTGGGGCTGAGACTGAATGTCAGGATGTGATCATTGGCAGTTTATTGAGCCTTGCTGAGCCACACTTTATTCATCTGTAAAGGGGACCTACTGGGCTGTCATGAGGAGGAAATGACAGCGCTCATGCAAAGGGTGGAGAACAGATGTCCACTGTCACACCACAGGCCTCAGAGTGGGTGTGGATTGTTTAACGCTCCCCTTCTCTGCATTTCACCTAGTAAAGGCTCATTTCCATTCTTCCCACTTCTTCGCATGTGAAGGTTCTCAGCCTTTGTTAGACCACAGGTGTCTCCGAGACAATCACAAAATGAACTTGAAAACATGAATGTGGGATTCACAAAGATCTGGGTTCAAACACCAATTTCACCTCTTGCTGGCTGTGTGATTATGGTCACATTATGTAGCCTCCCTGTGCCTTAATGTCCCCAAGAATAAAATAAGGATAATGCCTATTATGTAGGATGTGATAAGGATTAAATGTATTGATATATGTAAATGTATTCATATTTAGAACAATGCCTGGCACACAGTAAAGTCAGAGTAATGTCTTTAGTATAACACACACAAGGACATGCCTGTTTTCAATCTTGTGAAACCAATCCCGGGTTCTCGTTTCGTGATCTTACAATCAGGCTTTTATTTCTTTGCTCTGTGTGGTCTCTGGTCTATAGCATCAGATCTGGAAATTTATGGAGGTCCTACCTCCTCTGCAATAGCAAAGCACCACCAACCCTCCTGCCCCACATCAATTCTAAAGCATTCAACTCTGTCTGCCTCAAGTCCAGCTGGGAGTCCTTCCAGGCCATGATTTATATCAGAGCCTCCTCTTGAGCCTGAGAGGACCCAGTAATATGGCAGAGCTGAAGGAGACTAGAGAACTTTGACTCTGGAAAGGGTTGGGCCCCAGAAGTTGGTCCCAAGAATACCCAGGGGACAGCCATAAGTGGCTACCGCTATCTCAGGCTGAGACTGTACACAGGGCCTGGAGGACCCAAATAGTGGCTCTGTATCGAGAATGAAAACTAACCTGCAGAGAGACATGGAGAGAGGCCTGGGGAAACAGGATGAGAGGCCAACCACGTTGTAGGATTTAGGACTCAGGACCTGGAGGAAGGCCAGGGCCAGGCTGGAAGCCTGTTGATGAGCAAAGCACAAACCAAGAAAGGGGAGCTCATGGCCTGGGACCTGGGGGCTGTCTCCAGGGAATGGGGTATGTGTACCTTCCTCTTCCACTAGAGGGCCAGGAGCCTCTGACCGTGGCCAGCCTGGCATCCCCTGTATCTGGGACTTGAGCAGGGCTGAGACTACAATGGGAAATTTAATTTCACCTCTCAGAAAAGGGAGTGAGCATCCCAGGTCCGACTCTAAAGGTCTGGTCCATCTTCTCCAGACGTGCTGGAGCTGCTGCTGCTCCACTGAGTCCGAAGGGCTTGGGAGGGATTGTAGCAGCTGTGGGATCAGGAGAACGCTGAGAACAGCCGGCCTTTCGGGTGCAATGGTGCAAGTGACTGTGAACCGAGAAAAAGTAGACCTTAGTGGGCGGCATAGACACACCAGCTGCTGAAGGGGGTCATCCACGGGGTTCTTCAGCCTGGATGTCTTACATCTGGGGCTGCCGTGGGGTAGCAGGGAAGGCCAGTATTGTTTGGGAGATTCTACTGCAGAAGAGATCCCACGTGATATAATTCCTATGTATGGGAGTCTTGCACTTCATTAACCACAGTTGCCAACATCTTGGTGTGGAAGGAGTTGAGTGGAATAGAAAGATGAATGGATTTTTAACATCAGATGGGCTTGTGTTTGAATACCAGCTCTGGGCCTCAGGTTTTTAATTGTAAAATAGAGACAAATTATATCAACTCTAGCAAGGATCCTAGTTGGAGCTTAAATGAAATTCAAATATGTAGAGTAAGATTATCAGAAATGTATAGATATAAAAACAGAGAAAGCATTTTATTCACCCACCTGTCCATCCATCCATTTTTCCATCCATGTGTTCATCCAACCATTAATTCAACATATATTTACTGCTTGTTTACTCTAAGCCAGGTAGGAGAAACTCTCCTGAAGAAAGAAAGTTCAGAAGTAAAGGACGTGACCAGTCTTGGGTAGAGTCTGAGGGGTGGAGGGTGAAGAGGAGGAAGAGAAAAAGGAAGAGGAGGGCAGGATAGCACGATTCCTGAGTACAATATGGTTTCACAGCCTGTACTTACCTCCTACTCAGTTCCACTGGTCTCATGCAGTGTCCGGTGGTCGGGCTGTGTATGATGAGGTCAGGGACTGATTGAGACTGAGGAGGGTGTGATTTTAGGAGCCGTTGCAACTCTCTTGCTATGGCAAGGAAATACCTGCCTGAAAATGAAACCAAACTAGAGGGAAAAGGCAATGGTGGAGAGAGAATCAATTCATTCATGGTGAAATTGCTTGAGCCCCTGCATCAAATTGCACCTGAAGCCAGTGATATTTCTTGGATCTTAGTTGTTACTAGAGCTATAAATTCCCTTTTCTGAAGCCAGTTTGGAGTGAGCTTTCTTTCACTTGTAACTGAAGGGCATTGAAACAAAATCCCTCCCTTGGAGGTCTCCATGTCCAGGTGGTAAGAGAAACAAGTAAATAGTTATACCAGTCTGTGGAGCTTCTCCATAGAGATAAACATAAGCAATGGGAGCTCCAAGACCTGTGTGTTGGAGAGTTGTTATTCCCTAGTCCTAAATAAGACAGTGAGGTGACACACGCAAGTTGGCAAAGGTGAGTATGGGAGGATATCACTCTCCTCATTTATCAACATTCTCAGTCACTTATACCCTTTTTGCTAATTTATAAAACTTTTAGTACCTTTTCTACCTACCCCTGCTTTGAGATAAGACTGATCTAATGTCTATCCACTCATCTACCTACCCATCTATCCATCCATCACTCATCCAATCCCTCCATCCAAGCACCCACTCTCACAAGCTTAACTGCAGTGTCTCTATCTACTCCAGGAGTAAAGCTACATCAACAATCTACATTTGGGGGCCTCAGGAGTTTCGTGCAGCTCTGCTGGGGCCAAGGTTAATACAAAATATCTTCATATAGAGCAGTCAAATATCTGTACCTTGAGATTAACAGAAACTTCCCAGAGAGAAAATTAAGAGCCAGTCAGAGGGAGGGACAGGCAGGAGCGAAGGAAACCAAGGTAAAAGTTATCCTCCATGAGCTACAATCTCTGCTCAGAGCCAGGTTGCCTTGGTGACAAGAGGATCCTGCTGGCTCCTTTTCATGCACAGTAAACATGGCATGAAAGGGGCCAGGGTAGAAGGTAGGATTACTAATTAAGCCGCTCATTCACACCTTCATTCATCTCATTGTCCATTCTGTGCTGATCGCTGAGGTGCTTGGACTTATCCTGCCTTTGAACAACAGATGGTCACCTCCTAGCAACTGTGTCACACTGGGAGTCTTCTGTTGTACCCACGTTAGCTTCTCTTTGGCTTTCAGTCCCCAGCTTCACCATGAAACAGATCCTAGTTTTGCCCACCTTGGAATTCAGGGCCCAGTCCTACTATTAATACTAACAATTACATAATTGTTATTACCTATCTATCAATTCCAATTATTTTGCTCATGACATTTTATTTTCTAAATATAAAAATAATCCTTGATTGATTCAGAAAATTTGGACAGCTCACAGAGAAACACAAAGGGAAAAAATTAGTAATCCACCTCTAAGTGAAAAATAAAGTTAACATTTGGAAAATAACATATTCATGTTTGTA
This sequence comes from Hydrochoerus hydrochaeris, assembly GCA_004027455.1. Lineage (NCBI taxonomy): Eukaryota > Metazoa > Chordata > Mammalia > Rodentia > Hydrochaeridae > Hydrochoerus > Hydrochoerus hydrochaeris. The sequence goes on along the minus strand of PVLA01002566.1, from coordinate 42,483 downwards.
GGTGCAAACACACCAGCACATCCACATGAGTTGGGTTAATGCATCCTGTTTCATAACCTGTTTTTCTATTCAGCAATGTTATAAGCATTTCTTATGTTAATAAATATTCTTTAGTAACTTCATTTTAACAATTTCACACTGTTTCAAATTATGGATATTCTATAATTTATTTTACTAATTGCCTATACTTAGATATGTAGATTATTTCCACTTTCATTAATATAAATAATGCTTTTTTCTAAACATACTTATGCATAAGTAGTTTGCACATGTATTTGTTTGGGTCATGAAGATAAATTTATAGAAGTAAAATTGCTGAGTCAAGAATACGTGTGCACATTTTTAAGGCTTTTGGTAGATATGACTAGATTACCTTCTAGAAAGCTTGCACTAACTTACTCTTTCTGCAGCAGGGCACAGGAATGCCCAAGTCTCCACACTTACTTACTAATTTAATTTGCATATCTTTTGTTTCCAACTAGACTATTTCCTCATATGTTTATTGTCTATTTGTAATTTTTCTTTAGTGAATTGCCTATTTATGCCAATTGTCCATTTTTATGGGGTGCTTATCTTTTCCTGTTTGACTTCTGAAAACTCTTCTTATATAGCAGCCTTTTGTCTATTATATGTGTTTATTATATTTTCCCCAGTGTGCCATTTCCATTTAATTTTGCTTATGGTATATTTTTTTTGACCCAGAGAAGGTTTTATTTTTAAGTAATCAAATTCATCAATCTTTCCTTTATTGTTTCTGCTCAGAAATTCTTGGATGCTTAGGAATGTTTAGAAGGGCTTAACCACCCTGAGTTTGTATAAACTCCCTCTAGACTCTTCTACTTCTTTTATGGTTTCTGTTGCTTTACAATTAACTCTTTAACCACTTGAAATTTATTTTGTCATTTACTACATAGCAATGCTTTAAGTCTTTTTCCAAATGTTAAAAAACCCTCCCAGGTTCCTGCCCTCTTTTCTCCTCTTATCTGAAGCAGATCTGTGCAGTGTAAACAATACCTGGCAGCCCTGGAGGAGATTTCTCAGAGTGGAGGGGAAGGCTGAAGACAAGACAGGCAGGGTTATGCCACTTTCACCCCTTCCTTGGGGACTCGGTGCCCAAAGTATCTACAATGTGCATTCTGGGATGTGTTGGATATAAAGGGAGAGTAAGAGAGCATTTCTCTTCAGCACTTCCCAATATGCGCCACATCAGAGGCAGGCTGTGCTGGGCCACCCAGCGCCCCCTACAGGACTAAGTTCTGTTACCTGGGAATTACTAGTCTCCCTCAGAGTGCTACTTTGCCCAGAACCATTGCTATCCACATTCCATAAGCTGTCTATAGACTCAGTTCCTCACTGTAATTCAGGATGGCTCTGAAGGGCCTGTCCCACTCCAGGAGATCCTGTGGGATCTACTAAGTTCTCCATCACCATTCCTGTACCCCAGCTGAACTCCTCCATCTTCCCAGTCCTATTCTTCTCAGTCATTTCCTTCCAGTTCCTGGGACCCCTTTTCCCCCCTGTACTTCCACTTCTGCCCAATAAACTCCCTGTGTGCAGATTTCCATCGTGGACTCTGTTTCCAGGGAGAACTTCACCGAGACAGGTGTAAGATTTGGCTTTAGCTGGGCTGAAGATAAGGGGAGAAAGTGAGGATGACCTCCGGGGCCACAGCATACTGTCATGAGCAAGGCACAACCAGAATCTTGGTATCATCTTCCTCTTCCTCACAAGAACCTATGCTTCGGCCACAGAGTCTCTCCTAACTTACCCAATGGACTCTGAACAGTAAAAGGACTATTTAATGTTAAAATTGTGAGTTTTAGTTTTAGCAACAGAATAATGGATTCAGAAGTCCTCTCGCAGGCATATGTGCACCAATTAGGCCCTGTGCTCAGGGACAAGATACTCATAAATGTCACAATTTAATTAGCCTTTTTCTCACCCAATCCCACCTGGTATAGCTTCATTTCCCTGATCCGAACAAAACTGTTTCCTTATCTTTTAGGCTTTAAACATAACTGGATTCTTCTCGTAGAAATATTCACATTGGTAACTACTTCCCTAATACAAATACATGCATGTGTGGATGTCCATTAAGCATGTGTGTGCATTTAGTTACAGGTACATTCACTTAAAGTTTAACAAGGAGGTGAGTTTCTCTGCAGATCGATCACTGCACAGGAGTGCAGTAGCATACAGTTCCTCCTGAGATGTCTATATCTAATCATGCATTTTGCTTTTTCACATTTGGCTCCAGCAGACTCAACTCAGCAGCCCCAGACAATAAAAAGATTTATGATCTTATATTACAACCAGTCCAGAGGCAGGGCAGCAAGCAATGGGGCTGATTAATCCAGAGACCTATACATGTCATCAAGGACCCAGACTTTTTTTATATTTTCTCTCTGCCTTCCAGAATATCTTGGCTTTGTCTTAAATCAGGGTTTTCCTGGAGCTATAGCCATTTACAGGTATCATTTCTAGACCTGTTGGCCTTGAGGGAGAGACAATACCTTTTCTTCCTTGGGTGTATTTTGAAGAAAAAGTAAATCTCTTAGAGACAGCTCTGCAGATGTTCTTTACAACGTTCCTTACTGGGCAGAACTGATTCCCAGTCACTGGTAGTGGGGATGGGAATAACCACGATTGGTTCAGATTCATCCAGATGTACTAAGGCCTGTGCTGAATACCCAATGAAATGGGAAGGGGGTCCACTGGGAAAAAGGGAAGAAGGGATAGGAGAGGATACTGAAAAGAGGCAACCAATATCTGCTTCACTTACATGGGCAAAGACAACATAAGGATGACTGCATTAATGTAGGGCAGGGAGACCTGCAGGGCAAAGTGGGAAGGTAAAGAGAGAAGATGTGCCTCACACTTCCCGGGGATATACTAGTACTAACAGCTGTCCCCTGTTGGCCGACCACTCACCAGCTGGGATCCCAGTTCTGGTTTGTTTGACATAATATCTTGATCATATTCCACTCTGCCTCCGTCCTTAAAGAGTCTTCTATAATTGAGTAATCACAAAGGAGGGCTTGTCAGGGAGCAAGATAAAGATAGTCTTGAGCAGCAGGGTCTCTCTGAGCTGCTCATAGATCTTCTAAGGTCTTGTGTCTGACATAAATTCAGCACCCCCATTGCCTTTCTTTAACATCATTCTTTAGAGTATAAAGGATAGGATAAACATTGGTAGGGATAAAAGACATCTCAAAGAGGGAAGAGAAGATTCTACCATCATACACCGTGCTACCATGTTTGTTCCTGCTTCTTGTCAGGATCTATAAAAACACTTGCAAGGGTGATTGCCCAGTGATGACTATTTGTTGATCTTTGAGGAATCATACAATTCTGGTAGTGGCTGGAAGTTTGGAAACAGGCATATGTCATTCATATTTTTCAAAACCTTGGAGAAGGTAAGTTCTGTAATCCATGGTCTCCACTCACTTAAGGGTATGCAGTATTGGTAGGATCCGGACAGCAAGGACCCCAGTGAGGATGAAAGGCTGGGTACTTCTAGAACAAGTCAGGTCAGGATGATCTACTTCCCTTCTTTGCCTGGAGCATTTCAGTGTGTGAGTAAGGACATACGGTAGACACAAGATCAGTCTCTACATGAAACTGAGAGTTTCAAGGCTCTCAAACCAATCTTGGTCGGTTTGGGAGATAACCTAAGTGCCATAAAGGTGTTTGTCTCTTTTAGCAATTGTTTCCTCCTGCTGTGCTATACCAGCATTATTTCTCACGGGCTCAAAATAACACAGTGGAACTCCTGAACCTCCCAGTTGCCCATCACTCATTCATCTATGTTGTTGCTCATTGAATCATCTCTAGTGATTCTTTTTTTATTTGTTGAGTGTTTGCTACATAATAGGAACAATGCCAAATACTGAGGGCACAGTAGAAATAAAACACAATCCCTCCCTACAGATCACATGCAGTCCTGTGGGACAGCAAAGCAGGACCACTGAATTCACTGCCTCATATTTGCAATAGAGAGTACTTTGTAAACTTTAATGTGCACAGAAATTTCCTGAGGTTGCTATTAAAATGAAAATTCTGATTAAGTGGCAGTTTGGAACTAACCTAAAATTCTGTAGATCTGAGAAATTTCTGGAAGAGGCTCATGTTGTTTGTCCTAAGATCATATGCTGAGTAGTACTAGAATCCCTCATGTGATAGGGGTGCTAACTGTCTATCCTAAAAAGACACAATCCCAGTCTATATGTCCAGACTATCTATCACTTGTCTCAAATGACTTCTTTCTGGCTAAGTATTAAGCTAACTTAGTGCTGGATTTCTAGAATCTCTTTTGTACATGTGTAAAATCTCTGGGCCCCAAGGACACTGATGGAAAGACAATACAGGAATAATCAAATCATCCAATTCCCACCTGTCTTCGCTTTCTAAGATTACTCATCATCATCCTCGTCATCAGTCATCTTCATCACAACCAACACCTGTCTCATATTTGCCATAAACCAGGCATTGTGCTTAGCATTTTACCACAGGAAACGTAAGCTAACAAACATATCAGTGAACACAGGTGTGCTAAAAGGTTCTTATGGGTACTCACAATTCATGGGCTGGGGAATATGGGCTCAGACAGGTGCCAGTCACACAGCTAGTATCCATGCCTCTGTGACTCCAGAACCAATGCTCTCCATCAGTACAGTCTGCATTTTCTCAGAATCACTGAAGACCTTGCATTCCTCCATTGTGAACTGTGATAGAACAAGACAAAGATGAGCAGAGGAGAATCTCTGATTTATCTGACAGGTCTCTACTGTGGCACAGCTTGGGAGGAAGGAAGAGGATAAGCAGAGAAAAGCAGAGCCAGGCTGTATAGACTTTGAAATCATGATGAGATTAGATCTGCCTGTTAAATCGCATGTAACTTGTGGGTGAATTTGGGGGGCTAAGGAGAGGTGAAGGTGTAGGGGTAGGGTGTGGCTGTTCTTGTTTAAAGAACAAGCAACAAAGGAGACCAATTTTCTCGGTGTCACTACAGAAGCTGAAAACTTAGGCACCTAGTGGCCTGAGTTCAAGGTGGGGAGTTCAGTTCTTAGTGCAGAGACCACTCCCCAGGGCTGCCCTGCATGCACCTGCAAGGCCAGTCCCAACGTCACTGTGTCCTCCACTCCTCAGTGTCCCTCCCAAATCTTCTCTCCATGTGGGAGTGATGCCTGGAGGTAGAAGGGAGCAAGGAAATGAAAATCCTATGACATACAATGATTTAATTTTAAATTGCATTAAAGGACCTGCTTTTTAAAAATTATTATTGTCCCCAAACAATTTTATAAGCTTTAAACTGACTTACACTTAGCCTCCGATTTTTCAAACCAATTTCAATGCATTGGAACAACTGACAATTACACAGAAACTTATCTCTCAATGTGTTACCTGGAGCTGACACCTCAGAAAAACCAAGCTAATGAGAAACCCATCAGAACATGCAGGATTCACAGGCTGGTGGCAGCGGTAAGCACAGTGGATGTGCCATCTGGGCCCTCGTTGCTTTGTGTGATGCGAAGTGAGCCCAGCACAATCCTCAGGTTCTTCTGATGTTAGTCTCTGTCTCTGTCTTATTTTGTAAGTGGATCCACATCAGGGAAAGTCACATGGGGAACACAAGAGTCACCATTTTCTTATTTCTCATTTTCCGTGTAACTCAATGTTTGTTACTTAGTATCTCTGGCATTTTCTTTTCCACTTTCTGTAAAATGGAAGAAAACTTTGATATGGGAGTAAAATGAAAAGAGCCTTGACTTATCAAGAGGCACAGGCTCTCCTAGTTAAGTCACTCTAAGCTATGTGAACGTGAGCCATGGATGTCCCTTCTCTGGGCCTTGGTGTTCTAATCAGTAAAACAATGGGGTTGGTTGAGTTCCATGGTCTCTAGAAACACTCACCTTTGTGGAGTCAGTGAACTGACCACGTCATGGGAACTCAGGATGGAGTGACAGGAAATAGGGACAGAAGGGTCAAATAGTGCTTGAGTTTGGGCTGGCAGGATGTGGACTGGTTCAACCACACTGCTGAGTACACACAGGAATCTCTGTGACATGCAAAGCCCCGCGATTTGTCAGAGAAGGAACTACGCGCAATCCATGTATCCTCACAGAGGAAGCAATAAAACTAGTTGTATGCACACAGCGTGGGCAGAAGCGACGCAATGAAGGAGAGACAAGAAACATGGCAGGCTCTTGACAGTGTTACTTCTGTAGATCAAAATAAACTTTATTTTCCAAAGGTACATGTCACATACACATATGACACGTGTGTGGATGCCTACATAGGGGATGGAAAATGAGAACAGGGAATACACATAACTGAATTAAATCAGATCCGATCTTTAAAAAATTGTTCTCTTTTTGTTATTTATTATTTTAAGGGAAAAACAGAAAAATCAAGAGGCAGCAAACCCAAAAGCAACAACAACAATAAAAAGAATAGCTAGTAGGTTTTCAAAACAAGATGATAGGGATTTAACAATGGTTGTTATACTGCATATTGTTATCTTCAGAATAGTTGCTCAGGTTGCCAGATACAGGAATAAAACAAAACATTAAAATAGAACAAAACATTGTATTTCAAAAATAGGACAAAAGGAAATCCCGCACAGTTGCTACATCACACAGTGCCATCCTCCAAGTAGATGCCCAGACCACCGGCCCCAGGCCTACAAAGTCAATCAAACAATACAAGCATCAAGCTATTCCTTTCACCTCAGATTCCATCATCTTACCCCAAGTTCCTCTGAATCAGCCAGTTGCTCTCCAGGGGTGAGGGGCAGTAGGGGGTTTCCCAGTCTGCTTGCCAGCTGGCTCATGGAAAGATGTGGTTCAGCTTCTTGCTGAGAATCCTCCCATTCCTCATGACAGATCTTGGCTCACAGGAAGGCTTGATTTGACTTTTTGCTGGGTCTCTTCCTGTGCCCCATAGCGGATCCTGGCTCATAGGAAGTTGTGGTTTGGCTTCTTGCCGAGTCTCTTCCCATTCTACATGGTAGACCCTAACTCACAGGAAAGCATGGTTAATCTTCCTCAGTCTCTTCCTCTTCCCCATGGCAGACCTTGGCTCACAGGAAGGTGTGGTTTGTCTTCATGTTGAGTCACTTCTTGTTCCTCATATAGACCCTGGCTCATGGGAAGGCATGTTCTCTTTTTAAAATCAGAACTGTGATCAAAATTTTTTATGGTTTAGAAATATTTCTCAGGTGACCATGTGAAGAATGAACTGGGGAGAGTATGTCTTGGGTTGAGACTGATGAGAAAGTCACCCAAGATTTGAAATAATTAAAAAAGTTTGAGCAAAATCATGGCCAGGTGGAGTGGAGAACAGGGAGAAGCAGGTGAACTCCATGATCAGGTCCTTTGAGAAAGGGATGGGTTGTGAGCATGTGGATCTACCAATGGGTTTCAGGGAAGCTGGCTCTGGTGTGAGCCATCCCACCCTGGGTAGAGGAAACATAAAAGGCAAAAAGTGGCCAATGTGTACAACTCCCCAAAACCCACTTACTTGAGAAGAAATCTCTGGAATCCCCAGCAATAGAGTGAAGAGATGCCCATAGACAGAATACCTGGAGAAAGAAAGGGATGGTGTAAGTGTGCAACAGGTGGCAGTGGTGTGCTGAATGGGAGAGAAACTGAGTCAATTCTTTTCTCATTTATGTTCTTCCTCTGGCTTAGCCCATTGTCAAAGTCACATTCATTACCCAATGCTGTCCTTGAAATGTCCTTAACAGGGTTAAAGTTACAGTGGTCATTCTTGACCCTGAGCCTTTAGACTAGACCTGTCCACTCAGATCTGGGGTATTTCAGACCATTTGCTACCTGTGACTTGTGCGGCTTTCAGTGAGCACTATGGGCCCATGCAGCTTACCCCACTCCTCCCTCACCCTGTACCTAGCTTCATTCTTCTTGCCTTGCCTGCTCTTTGAACTCAGTCCTGGGCAACATTGGCTGTCTTGTTCTAACACTGACATCCCAATGACATATCTTATTCTTATCACCTTAGACATCCCCAACCTGTAATTGTGTTGCCAACTTTCAACACCCAGTACTAATATTGTCCAAAGGCATCTGGCAATTTTCTGCATGCAGGTACATCAGTTCACCCAAAGTTACACAGACAGAGCAGTTGGGTTGGATCTAAGTGAAGTGACTCCATCCCAGAACTCTAGAAACCTGCCAAACCCCAAGGAAAGAGAGCAAGGGATGGTCCCAAGGTCACACTGCTGATCTCCAAGGACATTAGCAGTTGCTCCCTGCCCGGAGCCTGGGAGCCACTGGAAACAGCACAGAGGCAATGACTGTCTGCGGCAGAAAAGCCTCAAAGTTGATTTCCCAGGAGGAACCCAACAAGGCCCTTGAAACGTGGACATCAAGGAGAAAAATCAATCGTCTTTTAAGTTTTCACCTTGATGATTGATCTGCTGCTTCCAGCCCCTTTTTTCTCTCTCAAGTTTCCAGACATGGCCTCTCTCACTTCCATATTTTTTCCTTCTCATCTTTAAAGTACAGAGTTTCCTAATCACGATCTGAAACAGGAATACATTGCTCTGTGCAAACTTACAAGGTATGGGTCACATGGCTCCAGACTTTCCTATCTTCTCTGAAGGAACCTGGCCCTGGTTAGCCCAGTAGGAGAGACAGGAAGAAAACTCACATTTGCTGAGCTCCGGCTACATGCTGCATCTTCTCTCTCAGGCACAGCATCACTACATAGGTAATCATCCCCACCCCAGTCCTGTCTAGATGCAGCTTCTTGACCCCATATCTCAAATGAGGACACAAAATTCGGAAGAGTAACTTTCCCAACACTAAAGATGCATGGTTTGCAGGATTGCAAAATGCAGAATTAATCTTGAAACTCTGGCCTCCTTTCTGCCAGGAAAAGGACTGAGCACCTCAAGAGGAATTAGCACTCTAGCTGGGCAAAGTTAGAACCTCTCTGATCCTTGACCACAATGGGATTATCTAGGAAACCAACTTCTGAGTAATAAAGGGGTTTGCAGAGTGATGTTCAGTCAGTCAGTCAGTCTGTATTGAATGCCACCACCTCCCTCAGGTGTTGGGCACTGAGGGCAGAGATGTAAATAAAGCAATTCCTTTCTCTCCTAACATAACAAAATACTTGAGGGTGAGTGTATCATAAAGAAAAGAGGTTTAGTTTTGGGTCATAGTTTTAGAAGTCTAAGAGTAGGGTGCTGGCACCTGCTGGGCTTCTGGTGAGGACCACATAGAAAAAGGACATCGAATATTGGAGGACAGAAAGAGAGAGAAAGAGAAGGACAGAGATAGACAGAAACATAGATGCAGAGAGAGCCACTGAGACAGAGAGACAGGAAGGAGGTGTCCGCTTGTCCTATAATAATAACTTGGTCTCTTTATAACCAATTCAGCTTTGCAAGATTGAGAATTCACTCCCAAGAGGAAGGTACCAATTCTTTTTAATGTCCTAATCACTTCATAAAGGCCTGAAAACTTCTCAACACTATTGCACTGGAGACCAAATCTCAATATGAGTGTTGAAAAGGAAAAAACACATTCAAACCATAACTTGAGCTATAACTCAGTAAGTGCAGGGTACTTGGGAACATATGCCAAACACTCTTAATTTCTTCCAAGGTATGGTTAGAGCAGGCTTTCCAAGGAAGATACTGACAATCTAAGATCACCATCTTATTACATAGTGCATGTATTAGTCAGCAGTTCATCACTACAATAAATTACCTGACATTGGCAACTTTTGAGGTAAAGAGTTTATTTAGTTTATCATTCTGGTTGTTAAAAACCTAATATTGGGGCTGGGGATTTAGCTCAGCGGCATAAAGGCCTGCCTTGCAAGCACATGATCATGAGTTCAATCCCCGGTACCAAAAAAAAAAAAAAGTCTAACACTGGAGTCTCCATTCGTTTGGCCTTGGTGAGAACAGCAGGTAGTGGGAAATCATGGTGGAAGTACAGGGAAAGTACAGTCACATCTTGAATCACAGCAGAGAAAAAAGAACAGAGCAAGACCAAACTTGGCCCTTTTATAACAATCCTCAGCTCTAGCAATAATTCAAAAGGCTGCAGTCCCACTATTTCCCAGTGACTTAGGAACCTCCCACAAGGTCCCACCTCTCAAAGACTCCGTCACTCCTAATGGTATCACCCTGCCAACCAAGACTTCAGCTGTGATGAATTCTTGGGGGGCACTCAGATTAAACAATTAAATGACATCCAAACCACAGAAATAGATAGGAAATAGCCAGGTTAATAGGGGCAGTGAAGGTGGGTTGTGTCCAACAAGGTGGGCAATGGCCATGACAGCAAAACCTCGGTGTCTCCTTTTATGTGCCAGCTCTGTCCCTTAGAACCAGACCTGTTCTAAGCCCCTCACATTGGTAAACTAACTTAATTCTCACAGAAGCAGAATGATAGAAAGTCCAAAAGAAGGAGCAGAAGGACTGAAGTGGTTTAAAATATCTAACACAGAGGCTTAGTGGGGAAGGAGTCTTTAGAGGAAAGCAGGGATGGGGTGGAGGCCTTTGTAAACAGGATTGCCAGACACAGTTCAGAACACCCAGTTTTGGAGGGGAGTCAAGAGGATGGATATGATCAAATACAAGCATTTAAACCCAATACGCTTTACCCCTTCTTTGTAAGCCTCACTGCAGACCTCAAAGCACTGAGGCCTCCTGGACAGTTTTAATGACAGCAGCACAACTCTGTACTGTAGACGCCTGCTTTGATTGCATTATGAGACGATTTCATAGGCAGAGAGGCAGTTCAGAGGGCATGAGTGTATGCCTACAGCAAGCACCTGCCAGCCGGGTGACACACATCAGCCAGTCTGTGTGTTGTTACCTTTCTTATGCCAAACTCAAGCATCCAAATTGCTTCTCAGGTAGGTAATGAACACCAGCAATGTACTAAGTGATGTTTGAGGAACACAAAACGCATATGGTAGGTTACCTGTCTTCCCTGGAATCTAAGAACTGCTCTGAATCTGGACAGCGATATGATAGCATGGTGGATCCTTTAAGAGTGCAGCTAACACATGCAAGGAATAAGGCTTGAGAAGGTGAAGCATGAGCTAGGATTTGAAGGGTGCCTTAAGAATTTGATCTCTTCCATATTTATAAGTGAAATAAGTCAGACCCACATGTGTAAACATTGTAGGGTCTCACTAGTGTGAGAAACTATAGATAGTGTGAATTGGGAAGAAACTATTCAAAAGAAAAGAGAAACTGTGATGGGGAAAGGAGAAAGGAAGGAAGAGAAAAGGAAAAAATATATATACATATATGCAAAATAGTTAAGATGGTTATACTGCTAGTTTCTCTTAGCTCATTGAAAGACAAAGTTTGTGCTAATATTGTTTGGACCATATTTCATGCCTATATCTGTACTCTGAGTAACTGCTATGAAGATAACAATACACAATGTATTAATTATTGTCACTCTCCTATTACTTTGTATTGAAAATCTGTTTTATGTTCTTTTCTCTTTAAAATAACTTTTAAAGATTAGAAAAAAGGAATTTGGGTCTCTTGGTTATAGCAGCTAGACTGTAACCTAACTAATACCTCTTTGAATTGAGCCTGCTGCTGTGTCCTTGCTCTGGGAAACTGTTTGCACTTAGTTAATTGTACCTTTTGTTTTGTATTAAAAGAGCTCATTTCCTTTTCTTGTGCCTGTTGGCACCTTTTCATCAATCATATCCTTGTCACCTTGAGATAGTCATCCTAGGTAAGGATTGAGAAACTGTGAGACACAAGAGAGACTTCTTACTGCATTGGTCAGAATTTTATGGAAATCCACCACTCCAAAAAATAGTAACATAAAACAATTTTCACTTATGTCTGAGTCTGCAAGTCTTCAGGTCAGCTGGGGTGTCCCTGATTCAGAATGTACCTCTGTAGGTTACCTATAAACTATACTTCATCTATTACCCAGCAACAAGTGACTAGTGCAGAGGCCAGAGTGTTTGGATAGTGTAAGGTGAAAGCTCTCAGAAAGCTAAAGAGAAATGCGTGATCCTCTGAAAACTCAGACCTCACTCCTTGCTACACATTCTGTTGGTCAAAGTAAGTCACATGACCAAGTATAGCATCAGCAAGGAGCACAGTATAACATCACCCTGTGCTCCTCTCATGAAGGTGGGGTGGCAGGGAAAAATTACATGATGAGTAATCTAATAACTCTGTTGCTGCCGAGGGGCATCAATGACCAGGGCAAACTTACCCAGCTACAAAAGGCAAAAGCTCTCTGCACAACTGTAGTTTTACTATATCATGGCTGAATGTGCTTGAGGATTGCAGATGAGGAGATGATCAGCATGTCTGCAAGTAGTTTGATATTGGTATTTTCAAGAAAACATTCTTTGCATGATGGTCAGGAACTAGTCATGGACCTTATGTCCTTCACAGGAGAAAGAGCATGGAAGTCACAGCCTTATCATGAATGAAATAGAAGCCAATGACTGCTAGGGCTTGTCCATTAGACATGTATTCAGGAGTCTACAAGGAAGTGAACCACCCTGAGGAAAGCTTGAGAGGAGGTGGCCAAGCTGGTGATGGGTCTATGGGCAGATAACAGAAGAATGAAAGGCCAGCACAGTGTCTGTCCATCACTGTGTCACTCAGCTTCCATCAGTTCCTGTCTGGGTAGAGGATAAAAAGACTTCTATGGAGAGTGACTACAACTTCAGAGAGCTGGTGCCATGTGGTTTGCATACACTTGGAAAGCAGGACTTTCAGCAAGAATCATGTCTCAGGTAGCATAACATTTGACTGTTTGTAGCATAAGACTCAGTTGTCACTTAAAAAAAGAAAGCTGAGATGACGGTCCCATGGGGTCATGACGGTCCCATGGGGTCATCAGAGGAATAAGACTCTATCATCTTCAGCACATGACTTTCATTCTCAAGATTATTTTGTGGTCTAAGATAGCTGCTGGACCAAATAAAGAGGAAAGGTATAACTTCTTCATTTTCAGTAAATGTGCCTAGCATCTCACATAGTAATTTTGATCAATCCTATTAGAACTGGTTTTTATAGCTATTTGTAGCTGCAAGGAAACTCGGGAAACATAATCTTTTGCTGATGTCAATATTTCTAGCTAAAAGTTGGAGTCCTTTTACCAACAAGAACAAATAGAATAGATACTGCAGGCATCTCAGCATTCTGTCCCACATAGAAAAGATATCAGTGTATGCAACCTGCATATTGGGCAGAATTTGCCTTGTTTAGAATTGGCAGTTTTCTGGTAGTTGTGGTAGTACTGATGTCTTCAATAAGAGCAGACATATTTGCTATTGTTAGTAGCAGAAATCACCCCACAGTGGCCTAGGCTGGAAAAGGAAGAGGATGGATGTTGAAGATGGTCAAGAAAGAATTACTATTGTCAAGGAAAAACTCCTATCTAGAGTACAATGTGGCTTACCAGGAGGCTCCCAAGGAGTCCCACAGTCCACTAGACTGAACTGGAGGAAATGGCCTGTGGACCATAAATTGTGAGCTTCTTTCTGTCCCAGCCATAACCCAAGAGCCAAAGGTTATGCATCTTTGTCTTGCCCCACAGCTACATTCCCTGAGCCACATGAATTTCACCTCCCCTGGACCAGCTTCCTGGCTTTCTATGTCACTGAACTATGAAAACTGTGTTCCAATCCACAGGGACTTCTCAAAGCTAAGAGCTACTTGTGGGACCTGAAATTGTCCTTACAGTGATTTCATTCAAAGTAATAACAGCATCTGATGCTATAGAAATCTCATCCTCAAGATCATAAGCATTTATAATAGGCCATCATTGATCAAGTGCTTGTATTGGAGAGGAATTTCCATGGAGAAAGTCAGTCTTTTCAAAAAATGTTAATTTTCTGTGAGGAAATTAAATGAGTTGCCAAATTGTCTTCGTCGTTATGTTGCTCTTCCCTCTTGAGCACTTACTGCTGTGATCGGTGTGACATTTCCACATGTAGCAATGCAGATGGGGAAATTTACCTCCTGGTGAAGGCTCCTGGTTTGCCCATTTGTCAGCTCCCCATCGACCACTGTCACTTGCTCCAATTTTACAATAGCTTGAATAGAGGCAGAAGGAGGAAGATCCCGACCTTGAAAGCTTGGCAACCCTTTGAGAGGCAAACAAGGGAGATTTTCCCAATAGTAATAAATAAAACAGGACCTTTGAGAGATCAGCGTGGAAAGCATAGGTGAGGAAACTGGGGAAACCCAAATCCTGGCATATCTTCTCCCCTTGTGAGGGACAGACCTGGGTGATGCTGCTTAGCTGCAGCTCTGCTTCTCTTTATGATCCCTGCCAGTGCCCCATCTTGCTCTGCCCCTCAGACCATCTTAAAAAGCATTCATCTTGGGGACTCCAGGAAGTTTCCTGCCCAGGCCAACCTTGGATATACCTCAAATTTCCCTCCCACTCACCTCCAGAGTGAGCCTAGAATCCAGCATGGGGCAGGAAACTTCTTAGAGTGTACAGGGTCTTTTGACCCCTTCTTGCACCAGTCATCATCTCTAGGGATTACAAACTTCTCAAAGTCTTAAGAAAACATGATGTCTCAGCTGGGCATGGTGGTTCAGGCCTATAATCCCAGCTACATGGGAGACAGAAGCAAGAAGACTTCTAGACCAACCTGGGCAATGTAGTGAGATTTTATCTAAACAAAAACATTAAATCAAATCAAAAAGGCCTGGGGAAGTAGCTTACCAATAGAGTATTTGTTTAGTATGTATGGGCTCTGGATTAAGAAAAAAAAAGTCTCAAAAATGTTTAACTACAAACTACAAAAAAAGCACAACAAAATCAAAATTAGTATTTATTTAAATGTCTACAAAGTATAGAATTCCGTCAAGTCATTTTTAGTTAATCTTAGTAGTCAGTACACTTAAAAACTGTTTGATGGTTAAATTGTCTCACTTTAAGAGAATCCCCAAGTATGTAAAATGATTACTGAAAAATTGTAGTCAATCATAAATTAAGTAACCTAGAGTCAAATGAGATCAAGAGCAAAATCATAAAAATTCCTTTCAAGTTTTACAGTAAAAATTTATTTTTTATGTGGAATGTTGTGTGTGTGTTTAAATATGTTTGATGTGATATGGGGTTGAAATCCCAAAAATGAATACTCAGGGTCTTTGAAAAGCACAAAGTGTCTGTGCATGAAATGTCTGTGAGTACCTATTCTTGAAAGAATGCGATTAAATATTAAAGAATGTGTGACATTCAACCCTCTAAATGTCACTATGGCAGTGGTTATATAAATCATAGTATGAACTACTATGGAACTGTTAAAAAGAATGTAGTGTACTTGTATGTGCTAATAGAAGACATCCAGATATATTGTTACATGAACAAAGAAATTTGTAGGTCATTATTTACAGTATAATTCTTATCAAATTACTTGTATATGTGTGCACAAGTAAATATGGAAATATATGCTCTTATATTGTAGGAAAATTGTGAAAGGACCTAAGAAATAGCAGTAGTGTTGGGCATGGTCGCGCATGCCTGCGATCCTAGCACTAGGAAGATCACCATGAGTTCAAGGCCAGCCTGAACTACACATAGCAAGACCTTGTCTCAAAAAAGAAAAAAACAAAGAAAAAAAGTAAAGAAAAAGAAAGAAAGAAAGCAGTAGTTTACCTTTAAAAACCAGAAATAAAAGATGAAAAGAAAGGAGACATCTATTTCCATGTTATAATACTTATCTGAATTGCAGGGGAAAAATTAGCAGATACATGAATTACTTTTATTGTTCTGAAAATTGTAACAGCAAAATTGCAGAAAAAAGTGACCTGCAAACAACTGGAAAGGGTCATTTGCAAATCAGGAATTCACACTATTAGTCCAGTGCTGACCATGTGAGACACCTCTGAGTGTGGCTGACTTGAATATCCTTGTCACTGCTGAGTGGCACGGGGAATTTCTAGAGAGGTTTCAATATTCCCTAGAGTCCAGAGAACACAACCCTCCAGGTTGTTTCCGGACTTTGCTTGGATTCTATTGTCATTATGCATTCTTCTCACTCAGTAGAACCTCACAATTCAAGCAACAATTTATTAAGTATTGATTGTATTAGTTTTCCTTGGCTGCTATAACAAATCACTGCAAATCTAGTAGTTTAAAACAACAACATGTGTGACATCTTAGTTTTGGAGGTCAGAAATCCTAAATGAGTCCCATTGGGCTAAAATCAAGATTTCTGGCAGGCTGTATTTCTTGCTAGAGGCTCTAAGGGAAAATACATTTTCTTTCCTTCTCCAGCTTTGTTTTAGCCACTTTTCTGTCACTGGACAGAGTATCAAACACCCACAATGTAAAGGAAGAGAAATTTATCTTGGCTCACAGTTTCAGTCTGTGGCTGGCTGGTTCCAAGGCAGAAATGGCATAGCACAAAGGAATGGCAGAGGGAAGCTGCTCATTCCACGGCTGCAGGAAGCAGAGAGAAAAGGATCCCAGTACAAGAATACATCCTTCCTGATCATGTCCTCAGTAACTTACTTCCAAACAACCCCACCTCCTAGCAGCACATTCTGCTTCTGAACTCATCAATGGATGTTTTGGGGACTGTTCTTCAATCTACCAGAATAACTCAGCAGTTAAATGCCAAATACAGTTGGAGCATCTGAAAATACAGTAGTGAACCTCACATAATGCTTGTCCTTAGGACAGAGGGAACCTAGGCGGTTTTCCCTGACCACCAGCGCAAGATTTATGTGCAAAGTGGTGCCCAAAACTAGTTTGGGGACTTACCTCATCACCCAACACAAATGGTCAAGTTAGAAATGTTGGGGGGGGTGAGAGAAGTGATTAGAAAAATCTACCAATATACCATAAGTCTAACCACCAGTCCATGGTGATGAAGGAGACACTCTTCCTCACCTCTGCCAAATGAGAAAGGGACATCAAAAGGAGGGTTCAAAGTGTGTGACTTAGAAACCAGGAGAAGATGATCTGCTTCTAATAGTTACCTAGAGCAAGAGATCAAGGTTTGGCTGGTGGGTTGAGAAGAGAGAGGCCAGTCTACCCTAGGGATTAGTCATGCTTCTGTTGACAAAGTAAAGTGTGGTGGTTCCCCGTGAACCAAGTGGACCTTGGGGAAAAACTGACCTAGCGACATCTTGTAAAGGAATTTTCCCAAGAAGGAGCCTTGAGTTAATACTGGACATCACTCAAGCCCAGTCATTGAAGCCCAGTCAGACCTGGTATGCCACACTTTCCCCCCTTCTGCCCTTAACCAGGAGGAGTACAGGGAAGCCTGGTAGGGGTGAGACAGGGAGGAATTAGGCATGGAGAGAAGTAAACCTAGACTACTGGTCTACCGGGGACCACCTCCTCAGACCTACCATGTGTGATCAAGCTGGAGAAAATGAAAAGCTTTCACTTTACATTAAGCTTTGAGTGTTAATTATCATACTGAGTGTGATAATTACATAAATGAGATAATTTAGGCACCTGAACATGACCAAAGGACTTTATTATAAAGGAGTAGCCAATTCAAACTATGAGATACCTGTAAGATTTTACTCCAGAGGTAGGAAAGTAGAGACAGAAGGAACAGATAAGAGAAAAGAAATTGCTCTTTTCTTTCACCGGCGTTCTGCTCACTCAGGAAGATGCTGCAATTCTCCATGGATCCAGAAGCCCATGCTCACCAGTTGGCTGGGATGCTGGAGTCCTGTCTGCTCTTTCCAGGTCCTTCTGTTAGGGCTACAGACATGAATTCCAGTCTTTCTCTTTCTGCTGAGATACTCTCATGAGATGCTCACCCACAACCTTGCCCTGAGTGCATCCCAAATTCATTCTCCTCTTGAATTTACCTATCAATCTGAGGCAGCTCCTAATCCCATCCAGTCTCCTCCCTCATGCTTCACCATACCTGTAGGCATCAGATTCACCCATGTTTGCCCAGTTTGGACAAACCCATTGGTGCCTCCCTCTCTGCCTCTGATGATTAGGGTGGGGTGCTGACTGAGTTTGTTCAGTGGCCAGGACAGAGACTAAAGCTGGAGTTCAGGCTCTGAGTAGCTTTCCCATCCTCTGGTCCAAGGCATGGGCACAGGTAAGACTCACCTGTGCTTCTAGTTTTCTGCCTGTGAAAATTCTCCATGGAAGACAAGGGTTGAAATCGCAACGAGCCACCATTCCTCTCTCTGGCTCTAAGTGGCCTTTGCAGTCCTGTGACTGATCACTCAACCACCTGTAGCTTTACATGGTGGTCATCCTGGGACAAAGGCAATAATGATGATGACAACATCAGCTAATACTTCTATAGTATTTACTACGGGCCAGACACTCTTCTGAGCACTCTATGTGCATCAATATTTTAAATCTTTATTCCAATCCTCTAAAGTCTGCACTAGTAGTATTATTTTCTTTACAGAAGGAATTAATGTACAGAAAGGATAAGTAAAATGTCCAGGATCATATAGCCAGTAAATAGCAAAGTCTGGTTCCAAACACAGTGCTCTAACTCCTGATTCTTTTGCTTAATTACTATGCTCCTCTATTTGCCTCTGACTCTCTCCTTTCTTGTTCTTTCTTCAAAGTCCAATTCATCCATCCAGGTCCAGCCCACACATTTCCTTCTGTGTTCAATTCTTTCGATCCTGCTTCTACTCTGGGAGGACTTCTTTGCTGCCTGCTAGGATATGGTTCCAGGTACTCCTCACTTCCACTGGGAGGGGGGACCTTGTACTGCCATTGTTTGCTCACAGATGGTTCACCCCACAAGGAATGCAGCTTCCATGGGCAGAGACTGTGCCTTTGTAACCCTAGGACTTATTGGGAACTGATGATGAGCTGCATTGAATCACCTCCAGGTTTTACACCTAAGACAGCATCCCACCTCCTTCATTCCCAAGAAGTGATTGCAAGGATGTCAGTTGTTGGACTCTTTCTCATGGCTGGGTGGCCTTGAAAGAACTCAGAGTCTGGGTCAGGAACTGAGGCAAGTACAATGTTCAATGCTAATGGGTTGTGTGGAGCCTGATGGGCCATTATTCCTGTCTCTTCCCCTGGGGTGCGATGTCTTCCATTTGCTGTGTCTTCATGACCTCAGCCAGAGTCCAACTACCTAGCAGACTCAGGAAACCATTATGTGCTGACACATCCGTGTCAGCTCAAAATGTCAACTGAGCTCCTTGCCTCTCCTGACGCTGCTGCCTTCATGACTCAGAATCCTTGGGCACAATGCCATGGTCTGAAAGGGTAGCTGCTGGCTAAAGTTCCAGCTGGAGGAAAATCCCTATTTGAGGTCCAGTAGGAGGGAGCAATGGCTCTAAGGCAAAGAGCCACTGTGTAAGTCAGCAATGGGGAAATGTTCTCGTATCCTATTCCAGGACCCTCTGCAGGCGTCTGGGCCCCTCCTGCTCAGGATCTTGACCTGCATGCAGGGACAGACTCACTGACTACTCCTGATCATTAGTCTCACAGAGCCAAAGAACTGGAAGTTCCATCAAGCTAGACAGTATCAGGCTGGCCATACCTCACGCCACCACTGACATTGCTAGGAAAGTCATTGTCCTGCTAAAATCCCTCCTTGGCCTCTACTGGGTCTCAGGACACATTCACAATCTTTGTAAAGGCCTGGTCCCTGCCTACTTCTCCAGCCACATCACTGGTCATCTCCACCGTGCTCTAGTCACACGGACCTTTCCAATTCTTCATTTTCTGACTCCCTCCAACCTCAACATTCTCACATGGAATGTGCCCTACTGCCTGCCGCCCCCACCTAGCACATCACAGCTGTCAGAGATGTGTCTAGACAATGGTCTTTTCAAAGAAACTGCTTACCTAATTGACTGGTCAATGTATGCACTCATTCAACTATTCATTTTTATATGTCCTATACTTAGGTTGAGCTGTATGTATTATCTGGAATGGTAACTGATCCATCAGCTAGGGAGAGAGAAGGTAATACTTGGAACAGAGGTTCTGTGGATTCTGTGAAGGTCAAGGTAAGATAAACTTCTCCCAAAGACTAACCCAGGTTTAAGAAGCCTGAGGGGAAATGTTGCCTAATGGTCAAGATCGTGGCATCTGAAGACAGACTGCTGGTTTCCAATGCCTACTCTGCTTTTTCTGTTATAAGCTTGGGCAAACCACTTTACTTAATTCTGCTTCAGCTTCCCTACATAAAAGATAGGAATAAGTATATTAATTAATAATCTTGTGATTTTTAAAATAGGTAAAGCCACATCAAGGAGTATCTCATGTGTAATATTCATTATACCAGAGTTAGCTAGGCAAAATCTTGTATTATACAATTTTTTTTATTTCACTCAATACTCATGCATAGTTTCAAAACTGTAGTATTTCAATAGACTTATGGAAAAACTTTCAGTTATTCTAACCCACAAGTTACTTTCTGTAAAAGAAACCTCTGTTGCTAATCTCTTAAGTATCTTCCAAGAGATATTCTATGCAGCTACCAACATGTACATTGTCTATCTTTCGGTTTCCTCATTTGTCTGTCCATCTATTGCTATCTATCTATCTATCTATCTATCTATCTATCATCATCATCATCATCTATCATCTATCTATCTGTCATATATTTGTCACCAAATTATTTGGATCTCTGGCCTTTGTTTTTATTCAGGTAGAGACATAGCTCAGAAATGGCTCCAGGCAAGCATGCATAACCCTTCATTCCTTCTGAGGACTGAGAAGTTGCACGGGAAGATGCAAGAAGCAGTGACTCATTGCCCCAGTCACCTTGGAGGACCCATTTCCTGGCTCCTTATTTCACAGTCATCTTTTCTCTGGAGGTTTAGTGTGGTCAGGACAGCGGTCCCCACCCCTCAGTGTACATGCATGAGAACCAGTTGGGAGAGTCTTAACAACTCAAGTTCCATTAACTCAACTTTTGCACATTCTTTTAAAAAAATTTAAAAATATTTTATTGGTAGATGTTTGCAACTCATGCAGTCTCCAGTTATCTTAGGGAGTGGTTGCATGTACATATTACAGGCTGTTTTTTTTCCTAAGTCCCTTCCCTTTGTTTCCTCCTCCCCTTCCTCTTCTGGTTCCCCTATTACCTTTTTCATACTTATTGATATTATTTGTCTTAGATCATATTATGGCATATAATGTTTATGTTGATTGGAGTTATTAGGACACTGTACATGTACATACTCATTCCTCTCATCTCCCCTTCCCTTCTCTTAAGCCCTTTTCCTTGTTCCTTTGGACCACTTCCTTATTGCAAGAGATCTGTTCCCCTGTGCCTTTCTAACCATCCTTTACAATTTTGTTTGTACTTTACCTCACTCAAATGAGAGATACCATGCCATATTTAAGCTTGTGTGTCTGATTTGTGTCACTAAACATTATTATACTTTCCAGGTGCATCCATTTTCCTACGAATATTTCAAATGTGTCATTCTTTATAGCTGAGTAGTAATCCATTACATATAAATATCATATTTTCTTTCTCCAGTTGTCTGTCAGTGGGTATACAGGTTGCTCCTAGGATTTAGCTATTATGAATTGTGCTGCTATAAACACTGGTATGCATGTATCACTGTAGTATGATGACTTACATTCTTTGGGGTAGATATCCTAGCAGTGGAACAGCTGGAACATAGGGAATTTTTCATTTCAGTTCTTTGAGAAATCTCCATACTGATTTCCATACTGGTTGTACTAGTTTACATTCCCATCAACAATGAAGGAGGGTTATTTTTTCACCACAGCCTTGCTAGCATTTGTTATTTGATTTCATGATGGTAGCCATTCTTTCTGGAGTAAGATAGAATCTCAGTGTTGTTTTAATTTGCATCTCTCTAATGGTCAGAGATGTTGAACATTTTTTTCATGTTTTTTGGACCATTTTTATTTATTTCTCTGTAAAATGTCTGTTTATTTCTCTAGTTCATTTCTTGACTGGACATTTTATTTTGGATGATTTAATCTTATTTTTAGTTTTTTTGGATATTCTAGATATTCGTCCTCTGTCTAAGGAGTATCCAGCAAATATTTTTCCATTCTGTAGGTATCCAGCAAATATTTTTCCATTCTGTAGATTGTCCCTTTATTCTACTGATTGATTCTTTTGATACATTGAAGCTTTTTTTCAGTATGATGTAATCCCACTCATTGATTTTTGCTGTATTTCTTGTGCAATTGAGGTTGTGTATAGAAATCCTTTCCTACACATATGTCTTTAACAGTTTTACCAATTTTCTCTTCCAGGACATTTAATGTTTCTAATGTTTAGTTAGATCTTTGATAATTTTTATTTTAATTTAATATAAGGTAAGAGATAAGGATCTAGTTTGATTTCTATAAACAGATAATCAGTTTTCCCAACATCACTTGTTAAATAGGCTACCTTTCCTCCAATATATGTTTTGGACTCTTTGTCAAAGATCAAATAGTTGATATGTCTGGAAAGGTTTCTGTATCCTCAGTTTTGATCCACTGATCCATATACTTGGTTTGATTCCAGTACCATGCTGTTTTTATCACTGTTGTTTTGAAGTGTAACTCAAAGTGTGGCATTGCTATGCTGCCTGCTTTGCTTTTATTATCCAAAATTGCTTTTGCTATTCAAGGTCTCTTCTGGTTCTATGTGAATTTAAGATTGTTCTTTCTGGATCTGAAAAGTATGCTGTTGGCGTTTTGATTGGGACAGTGTTGAATCTGTGTAACAGTTCTGGAAATGTGACCATTTTGACAATATTGGTTCTGCCTATCCAGGAGCAAGAGATAGCTTTCCGTTTTCTGTGGTCCTCTTCCATCTTCTTCTTCAGTATACTACAATTTTCTTTGTGGAGATCTTTCACTTCCTTGGTTAATTCATAGATATTTCATTTTTCTTGAAGCAACTATAAATAGTATTGCTTTTATAGTTTCCTTCTCATCTTATTCATTGTTGGTATATACAAATGTTGATAATTTTTGTGTGTTGCTCTTTTATCCTATTACTTTGCTGAAACTGATTTTTAATTTTAAAAGGTATTTGGTAGATTTCTTTGAGTTTTCTATGTAGAGTATCATGTCATCTTGAAATAATGATAATTTTTCCCATATGTAATACTTTTATTTCTTTCTCTTGTTAGTTTCTCTGGCTAACGTTTCAAGCACCATATTGAATAGTGGTCCATATCCTACAGATTCTGATGCAGTGGTCCAGAGTAGGTCCAGAAACATGCAGTGCAGTCTGCTATGGACAGTTCACAGATGCCACACAGAGAAACAGCGCCACTGGAAGAAGCCCATACCTGGACACAGGTGGCATATTTGAGACTTTGGTGATCCCTACAGCCATCATTGCCAGGCACAGAGCCCAAAACACAGTCCTAGACATTGCAAACTGATGGTTCAGTTGGAGTGATGAAATTTGCTTATACTGGGCAACCCATAAGAGGAAAAGATGTGAGTGGTGTGGATGTACTGTGCTGCAACATCAGAAGAGATGTGATTTTGTGTTGCTTTGGAACTTTGTGTAAAGGGGAGAATTTCAAGTAACCGTGAAGAATGAATAGGTGATTAGAGGGAATATTGATTGATATGAAACACACTAAATAGAGTCTTGGCCACAGCATACTGTAGGGTATCTTTATTCAAATTAGAAAAGTGTATATGCTCTAAGCATATGGTGAAGAACTGGGTGCATGATGGTACCTTTGGGCAAATCAGGTAAAGGTACCTGTTCTTGTCACAGAACCCAGTTCCATGCCAGATGGCCTGACTACTGAGAATATGGTTTAGGGTCCACCTTCCACTCATGCTCTAGTTTTTGTGCATTACGTAAATGACCCAGCCACACAGGGTGATTGTGGTAGAAATAGACCTTTAAAGAAATGCATGCTCAGTTGTCACTGAAACATAGAACATAGGAGAAGGAGCATGCTTGAGAAGGGAAAACAATGATTCAGTTTTGCTTGTACAGAATTCAAGGTGCCTGTGGGAGATTCAATTAAATCTAACCATTAATCAGCTGAAAATGGAGATCTGGGCCAAGACCTGAGAAGAACTCCAGCCCCAGCTGAAGCCTGACCACAAGATATACCTGTAGCCTAGCAGGAAGGTAGGACAATCTCATTCATGGCATGAAATGTGCATACATACAGACATGCATATCATTGGACAATCTGAGGGCTGTCCAGAGCACTTGCTGAGAATTTGAGGGAAAAATGTCCTTGGAGCAGGTGGCTGAATGGCTAGGTGAAGTCAGATTAAGGAAAATAAGGCAGCAGTGTGCTGTCTAGAGTTCCCAGCTTTTCCTTGTTCAAGTTGTGGCATAACTTTCACCTGGATTGGTCTTCTATCACTTCCCTATCATTTCTGATCTCAGTACCCTCTTTGATTCTCTTTGAACACTCACGACTTTCTCAAATTATTTCATTTGCTTGACTTGTTTATATGTTTACATGTTTACTGAACACCTAATTCCATCAGGGTATAAACCTCCATTCAAGCAGGGACTTAATCAACTCTGTCCTCCTCTACATCCCCAACACCTGGCACATGTCACATGTTCAACAGATATTTTTGAATGAAAGAATGAATGGGTAGAAAGGTCCAATAGAAATATGCAATGCTGTAGTGCCAGTAGAAGACTTTTATTTCCCTCTCCTAAAAATCTCCTGTGAGAGTTTTGAAGCTCCACCCTCTAGGAAGGAACCCTTCCTCCTGTAGGCCTTGTCCATAGGAGCAGACGGGACATATCTCTCTGTGGTCAACCTTGTGGCTATTTTTCTCCAGCAACAACCAACTAGACTGACACCCTAAGAGCCCCTTATACATTAAGCTTTCTCTTTGTCTCCAGCCTAAATCACCTTGCTGCAATGAATTGATCAGAAAGAAGTGAATTATTTGAATTCAGTGAAGATAACAATTCCTGGAAATTCAGGAGACGATGAGTGGAGTCAGTCACTTTAAGCTAGGTGACCACTGAGCTGGAGGGTCTCAGATATATCAATATACAAACATGAGCATCAAGACATATATATTCTGCTGGGAATGAACAGAGGGTCCCATCTCAGAATAAAACCCTTCGCCAGAGGGAGGACTTAAGAATTCACACAGCCTGTTTTAAATTGCAATCTCTCTGGACCAAAGGGTGATATAATTCCAGCATAGAGAAAGCAGTCCTGTTCTTCTTGGATCAGGTTGCTTTGAGAACTTTAGTGACCCCAGAAACCTTGGATAAACCATAAGGGCTTGGTTCTGAATCTGAGAACAATCTTTTTCCTCTATTAAAAAGAAAACCTAGAAAATAGCATCAATGATTTCCACCTTTAAATAAAATTCTATTTAGAATTATTTTATTCTAAAAATGCATGTTCATTGAAAAGTTTTGTAAAAAGATAATAATAAAAAAGAAATTAAGATCCTCATCATTGCATTACTTAGAAAGAAAAAAAAACTATTAATAATTTTTCCCCATCCTCTGCGTCTTTTCTTTTCTTGATACCCCTTTTTCCTAGGGAGATACGTATCATGATTGGTATTCTGACACCAATCGCGCGCACACTCACACAAACACACACACACACACACTACGACGATTAGGAATGTCTCTTTGTGATCTCTGAGAAATATGGTATATTAATAACATTCATATTATTTTTGTTCCATGGTATGTATAACCATCTTCTTTGCTACGAATTTGAGTCATTTTAATCCTCTATCTTCTCGTCTATAAAATAGAGATAATGGGATGCTGTTGAGATAATGCATGTGAAAAGGTCTCGGCAGAGCGCGTGGCCATTTTATGTGCTCAATAAATAAATATTAGATTTACTTATTATCATTCAATTTGACCTGTTTTTTAAAAATGCTGTAAAGATCATCCTTGTACTAAACGTTAGTAGAAACTCCTTAAAGTTTTCCTACAATGAATTCCTAGGAATGGGACACCTATAGCCAAGATCATGAGCGTTTTTAAGAAGTCTGAGGTAGGAATGCACGCCTTGGACCCACTGTATCACTCAGAAATATTGCACAATTTACTATTTGTTTCAATTTGATGGACATATTACTTTAAGAATATCATGTCTGTTAACAAAGTTGAGCATCTTATACATAGATTGACTACTATGCTTATTTATAATTCATTAATTTGTATACTTTGCCCAGTTTTCCCTGGTGACTGCTTAATTTTTCCTAATTTGATGTCAGTTTCTATATGTTCAGGACATTCTCTGCATGTGTTTTGTGTGTGTGTGTGGGGTGTGTGTGTGTGGTGTGTGTGTGTGTGTGTGTGTGCCCATGCACAAGTGCTTATCACTTTATAGCTTTGTTTGTTCTCCTTTAAACCTCATTTATGAGCTTTTTGAAAGACAGACTTACTTTCTAATATTTATGTAGTCAAATCCCACATTTTTTCCTACTGTATTTTTGTCTCCTTTTTTCTTTTTTTGGCTTAGAATCCTTTCTCTACCTAGAAATCGAGAAAGTCTGGTTTTACCTTTACTTGATCTTAATTGTTTTATGGTTTTATCTTTTTGACATTTAATATTTTAATCTACATTACCTTCTTTTAGGTATAGGTTATGATGCAGTGATCCAGTTTTATTAATGTTAAGTAAGTAGCAAGTTACTTCAGCACAATAATAAGCTATTTTTCACCCAATGTCATCACTACCTTCTGGTGGGGGATCTATATTGGGGATTTCTAGTATAGTAATATCTTCATTTTTTCCTCCTATACCACACCCACTTAATTAAAGTACTTTAAATTTAAAAAGTACTTTTTTAATTTTAAAAATTTAAAAAATACTTTTTAATAAAAAATAAGTGCCTCTTTTATTCTATTGCTTCAGTTTTATTTTGATTTTTCATGTTTATTCTTCCAGAATAACTTAAAAATCATTTTGTGAAGCTTTAAAATTTTTTTATTTGAATGTGTATTAGAATTATATTTTATTTATGAATTAATTAGATACACATCGAGACTTCACTGTTGAGACTTCCTACCAAGAAACACGGTATATTTTGATATTAATTCACTTGTTTCTATGTCTTATATCATGGCTTTAACTTTTCTGTAACATAAACTTGGATGGATTCCAATTCATCCTTTAATTGGGGTCTTTTAATTTTTGACAAGAGCTTAGCTCATTCATATCTGTTGCCACTTTAGAAATTAGAGATTTTAATTTTGTTATGTTGTTTTGTTTTTCTACTTCCTTGCTACCTTATTTATTCGATTCTTGTTGTTTTTGATCTATGAGAATACCTTTTCTCTATTCCTTTAGCCTAAATAATTTGAAGTTTATATTCTGTTTTCATTTTTAAATTTTAGAAATGGTCCCATTCTCCCTACTCTCTGCCAGAAAAGAAATTTTTATCAACACTTACTTGGGAAAGAGAAGAAAACTAGTAAACTTTTCCCTTTCTAAATATTATTCCCATTTCTCAGTTAAAAAAAAAAGAAATATAAAATGTTAGATCTGGGTTACTATTAACTTATTTGAAGGCATTTTAAAAAGAAAATATTTGCCTATTATAAAACTCTATTAAAGAATAGAAAAACTACTATTAACAATTCTTCTCCATCCCCCACCTCCGTTCTTTTTCCACAGACCCTTTTTTCCTGATAGGTACATATCGTGGTTGGTATCCTGCATTTAGACCTAGCTCCGTATCCCAATTTAGCCTATGGTTCTTTAAACTGTGCCTTCTGCAGTCTTGAAATCTATGTCTAATACATCTTTTAAGCTTTTGGCTGTATCTTCAAGTGATCTTTTTCTTCATCCCAACCCCCTGGTAAGTTCCCTACCCCCTTCCATACCTGAGAACACCTTTCTGAAGCCTGCACAGAAGCAGCCTAGAATGACAGTCACAATTGTGCATCACAAGTTCCCTCTCACAGATCTCTTCTCATTTGGACCTTAATTTGATGGACAGATCTAAAGTTGGTCTGATTTTATTCCTTTTGTAATAAACTTCTTTCATTTGTCTCTTACATTAGGCAAATGTTTTTCTTTGTCCTTGAAATTAAAAATCTTCCATGGGATGTTTTCATTTGTCAGCCTGTTTTCATTTCCTGTTGCTCAGTGAGTCTTTTGAATCAGCAGAAATAGTAGCATATGTTTTCCAATTTAAAAAAGACAATTAATTCAATTTCATTTACTCTAGTTTCACCTCTTCGATTTCTGATATCTGCCTTGAATTTACTGCCCCTGTGATATCTGCCTCTTTCTTTTAAAGACCCAGTTATTTCATTTTCTGTGTCTTTTCTTTTGAAATGAAAATCTCTCAAACTCACCTTTCATTTTGTTCTTGGTTTCTGCAGAATCTCACTTGCTGTTCACTCCCTTCATTGGAATCTCTAAATTAAGCAACTGTGTTCTCTCTTCATTCACTTTCTCTCAAATGTGGTGTATTTATGCAATGCTTTTTGCCTGCCTGACATTGCGCCTCTAAGCACTGTTCACACATTGTTATCTTGTTTGTGTTTTGCAACACTCTCTGAAGACAATACTATTTTAAACCTCCTGTTTGTAGAACACTGATTTTTGGGAATTGGGGACTTGGGGGGTTTTTGGTGGAGCCAACATGCAGCCCCCGTTCCCACCATCACTCTGCATCATCTCCCACTGCAGTCTGTCCTCAACTGTCCTCCCTTCATGCTGTCATGGGTGAGCTTCTGCTTGAGATCTATAGATGTGATGACATTTCAAATCTTGTTGAGTGGATGGTTAAACATGATCTAAAATTATCATCTTCTTCTTTCAGTAATTTCAGGCTTTCAGAAGACATTTCATCCGATATCTTTGACAGGGGTGATAATGGTGGATCCTACCATGATCCTTCTCTAACTTCAGACAGCCTCTAACTCCATTTTTCACAGACTGGGTTTAGCCAGGCTGCTCCCATTTTGGAATCTCTCTGGAATAATTTCCCCCTTTGTCTTCCTCATGAAGTGGCTTCTTGTCATCACTCAACTATTAGCTTGAAGCTCACCCCACTAACCACCTGTGGAGATGACCCGCTTGCCTGAGCACACTCTCCATTATGTGGCACAGTGTTTCTCACTGTGAAATAACTTGTGTAGGGCTGGGGATTTAGCTCAGTGGCATAAGTGCCTGACCGGCAAGCGTGAGGTCATGAGTTCAATCCCTGGTACAAAAAAAACCCCCAAAAAACCAAAACAAAAAACTTGTGTACACATTTATTAGTCTTCCTTCTATCTCTTCAAACTGGAATATTATTTTCATAACAACAAGGATAGTGTCTATCCTCTTCTTTCCTCTGTGTCCCCAATATTGAGAGCAATGCACAGCACATAAGAAGTGCCCCTTAAAGATGTTGTAAATAAAGAGAGGAAGGAAGCTGAGGGAGAAGAGGAGAATGGGAGGGGGGAAGCAAGATACATCACATGCAGGTACAAACTCCCTATGATGAATGGTATCATTATGTATATCTAAAATGTACCAATAAAACAAAAAGTAAAAGAAAAGGAATGAATGAATGATTGAACAGTGCAGCATTCTTCAGTAGATTCCCACCCTCTTTGTCTCTGAACCACTGTCTCCATCTTACAAAAATCTCTGCAATTCTATCAGCTTTCTTACTGTACAGCACCCATGTGAGAGCCCCTGTTTTTATATTTTACTGATAATTTTAACCTGATGGGTGGAAGGGTAGAGATGAGGCAGGTGGAATCACTAACGAGAGCTCTGGATTTCCTGGAAGTTAAAAATGAATTTAAAGTCTTCCTCACTTTTCCTGGCCTTGGAGGTTATATTGAAGAAGTTAGTGAGATCTTATAGGGAGTAGACAAGGCACAGTTCTCTCTGGAAGGATACCTGTTAGGCAAGGTGACTTTTAAGATGGGCCTCCATACCAGGGTCACAAAAAATGCTCCTTAATTTGCTGCTACAGGGGAGTCTCTGGCTGTGTTGTTTTGTGAGAAAACCATGCCAAGAAGCACCATAGTATTGCATCCCTCCAGATGCATCTAGTGTTTGAGCCACCAATGAGAAATTGATACTTCCTCTGCTCTTGGTGATACCACCTCTTCTCCAAAGTCACCAGAGACAGCACACTTCAAGAAAAAGTTGCAAAGAGAATCAGGCTTCTAGACAAGGTCTCTACTCTATTGGATGCATGCAGAGTAGAGCTGGGCACATATTTATGCAGCCAGAATTACAACTCACAGAGTCCAAATCCCTGAGCTAGAGGGACCTTGCCCAACTTTCCCAGTTCCTCACTTTATGGATAAGGCAGCTCTAGTCAAGAGAGAGAAAAGAGACTTCCCCCATGGTTTTACAATGAATGATGGCAGAATCTCCATGCTATGGTTTGAATGTTCCCTTCAAAATTCACATTGAAATCTAATTGCCATTTTACTACTATTAATAGTTGAGAAACTTAAGAAGTCCCACATTAATGGATTATTGGTGTATTAACACTATTATGGAGGGGTGGCTTAGTTATCAGGAGAGCAGTTTTGTGCGCTCTCTCTCTCTCTCTCACACACACACACAAACACACCCTGTGATGCCCTCCACCATGTTACGATGTAGCAAAAAGGAAGGAGGTCCTCACAAGACACACCCCTTTCATCTTGGACTTCCAGCTTCCAGAACTGTGAGAAATATATTTCTTTGCCTTACCAATTATCCAGTAGGTAGTATTATGTTACAGCAGCAGAAAATAGACTAAAATACTCCACTACATCTTTAGGGTCCTGAGTCCATTCCAAGTGTTCTTGGCCCACTGTGCCTCAGATTCTCCAAAGATTCAGGATTTTAAACTCGAAAGAAGAGAAAGCAGCAAGTATCTGCTACCTCCAGTCCTCCAGCCTTGCCAGCTAAGAAGTCTATTCCTCAGGAAGCAAATGGGCCACGTTAATGTTGCACTGCCCTGCACAGGAAGAACAGGACCCCTTACGTTGAGGAGGAGGAAGAGAAGGAGGAGAAGAAGTTTAAGCCTGGCTTGATACTACAGCGTGCTGTGGGGGAGGGGTGACGGTAGCACCTAAAACTGGCTCTTTCCAAATGGCCTCCCCTGGACCTGCTAATGTGAGAGGCTGACTCACCCAGGCAGGGTGTTTTGGACTCCACTCTGGGCAGAACAGGATTAGCTCAGTGTTCTGACTCATGCAGTGATGTCAGGACAATTCCAGGGTATATCATCAGGCACTCTGGAGAAGAAAAATGACCATCATTACCAATCACAGAGGAATATTTCAAACACCTTCCATGAGGCTTAAAATAGGGAGCTGTTTTACTGCTTTTTCAAGGCAGAAATTGTCAAAAACCCAGTGCTATCAAGTGCATCCTCAAGTGCAGGAACCAACCAAATAAGATCTCAGAAGACAGGTCCTGTGAGGAGGCCCTGGTTAGGAAGCTTTGACTGGTAAGTGGAGCCTGGCTTCTCATCCACTGTTGTCAGGACCTACTCAAGGACAACAAGCTACCCATTAGTCTTTATCACAACATTTCATTTGAGGGTATGCTAAAGAAAACTACCTGATTGGCAAAGAGTAAACTCACTTAATAGCCTCTCTCCCTGCCAGACATAGATTAAAAGTGATTTTTTTTGCCTAAATTACATTTTATTTTCTCACCAGCTGCTAACTCTCTGAGACAGATTGGGAGATAAATTATCACAGCAGTGAATGAATCTAATTTTTCAATATAATTCACGGTAATTCTATATTTTCCACACAAGATGGAAATAGCCCTGGCTCTTTGCCAAGAGCCAAACTTTCAAAAAGCACAATATCTTGGACTCCCAGAAGTCTGTAAGTTTGGGAGTTCCAGAATGAAAATCTGACACCAAGGAATCCTGAAGGCTTGAACAAGGGAGAGATCCAGACAGGGAAGAGGGTTGGGGAAGCAGGAGGAATCAGGGAAGAAGAAAAGACCACACAGAAGACAAAATGTGCCCAGAAGCTTCTATCCCTCTATTGCTAAAACAACTCAACTCCCAGCCTCTCTTTACATTCCAGGTTTGTCTCTTTTTCTGGAATGTTCTCTCCCCAGCACTTCCCATAGCTGACTCCCATTGATCACTCGAGTAAGTTACAATTCAAATATTACCTCTAGAGAGAGGCTGTCCTAGGTACATACTATGGATTTAACATGATTTTTCTCCACCAAAATGTATATGGAGGCTTAAATGGTCCCTAATATGATGGTGTTGAGAGTTGGGGCTTTTAAAGAACAGCTGTGGCTATGAAGACTCCACCTTCCTGAATGCAGTAGTATCTTTCTCATAAAACTGAATTAGCTCTTATGTGAATGGATTAGTTGCTGCAAGAGTGAGTGGTAATCAAGTGCTCAGTCTCCTGTGTCCACTGCCGCAATGTGCCTGCTTCCTTTCTGCTTTCCTGCCATGACATGGAGCAACATGTGACACTCACAAAAAGCCACGTAGCTGCTGGATTTTAAACGTCTCCATCTCCAAAATCATGATCCAATATAAACTTCTATTCTTATTAAGGAATCCAGTCTCAGTTATTTTGCTAAAGCAACATAAAATAGACTAAGAAAATCACTCAAGAAGAAAGAAGCCCCTCCCCGTCATCCCTTGTCCATTACTTTAACTTGTTTCCTTCACAGCACTTCCCACTCTCCAAAACAATGAGCTTATTTTTCATTGTTTAAGTCTCTGCCTTCCACGACTGACAATATCACATGAGAAGGGACTGTCCCCATCTTATTCACTACATGCCTGGTACAAGGTGGGTACTCCATAAATATTAGCAGATTCTACAAAGTATGGACAGAAAAGGAAAGGCGAAGAGTCCAATTTACTGCAAAGACCTCATCAGGTGCTAGTCCCAACAACATGGTGAGGATGTCATGTAGCAATTTGTTATTGTTAGTGGGTTATTGATGGGAATTTAGGAGAGGGAATGAACAGTGCAGCCTTCGGTAAGGCAGCCTAGCTTAGCTGTGAGCACAACTGCACCTTGTGTCAGTGAATAATCACACAAGGTGCATTTTTCTTCTCCAGGGCCTTCCCTTGCCAATATTTCAGGAGAAATTAAAAATGGTAACTATTAGGAAGGTTGTTTACTAAAGAGTCTTTCCCAGTTGGAATTAGACCAAACACAGCTGAGGCCAGCCTGGCGCTGCCTGATATTCTTTCCTGTTGCTCCCAGGGACCTGAGGCATGGGCCTGCTCACAGTGTCTGAAAGGTAACCAGGGCCCCAGCATCCTGGCCAAATGAGCCTAAATACTTAAAAGAAGTGGCATCTGCCATAGGGGAGGAATGTGGCTGTGCTGTTTACTTTAAGGAGGCTGAGACTAGATCTGGCTCGGATCTGCAGGGAATATAAATGATGCAATTAATTGCCTATAATTTACAAGTCATTTGCACAGAGCTCTGTGAAAAAAAAGGGTTTGGAAACTATATCTTGAGTGCTGTGGGCTTGGAGTTTCATCATTTTTGGTACCTGTGGAAAACCAGCTCAGAGTTGAGGGCTCAGTCCAAATGCTGCCCCTGCAGAGACTTCTCTGAGTGCCTTTTCTCTGCTCTGTTTCATCCCATCACCCCAGGTCATTTTACTTGCGTTTAGTCATCACTTCATTTCTACTTTGAAGTATGGCTGTTTGTTTCTGCTTTTATTAGAGACTGGAAACTCACTGAAAGGCGAGTCCATGTCTAAAACATCTGCATATCATCCACCTTCGGCTCCACCGCTATGGCATCTCCTGCCTGATACATGTAATCAGTCAGCGTGAAGAGGAGGCTGGCCAGCCACTCTCCATCCATGCCAGCTAAGGAGCATACAGGAAAGAGTCAAGACAAATTCTGAAAGGAATGCAGAGAGAAACAGAAGGGTTATTCTCTTCTTTTATAGAGGGGTTGTGGTTTTGCCCCTTGATGCATGGCATCTCAGTGTTCAGCTGAGATCTCCCTGTCCCCTTTTCCTAGTCCATTTCCATTGTGCCTGCTCATGGCCAGCTGTTTAGCCCCCAGGACTGAGGGAATCTATTGAATCATTTGCTATGACCTCTGAGTCATATAGGTGTCTTGACACTGAAAGAAGGGCCTCTGGAGTGACCATCACCTCAGTTACCATAACAAGTCTGAAACAACAACAACAACAAATAACACAATGGAAAACAGAATTGAGGAGCCAGTGAGAAACAAAGTTTGGACAACATCCTTTGCATCCAATTAGACCTGAATATGACTTGTTCTATTCCCAGGCTTTTCAGTTATGTGAGTTGTTTGTCACTTGCAGCAGAAAGGCTCTTGCCCCCTCAGCTAGTACATCCTTCACGCCAGTGCAGCTGAGCTGTGAGTGGCCTGAGTAATGACTAGGGTAGAGTCAATCGACGTCATCAAGATAATGCTCAACTTCACTTATAATCAAAGAATAACAAATTAAAACAATGAGATAACATTGTTTGCCTATCAACCTGGTGAAGATTAAACATAAAGATGATACTCTGCGGTGAGTAGATAAAACTTAATGGGATACTGCAGACAAGCTGCTGGAGAATATTTCGAGGGTGATTAATAAATGCATATTAAAATCCTTAAGAACATGCAAAACCTTTGTGTGCATTGAGGAAAGGTCCTAAGGGAGTAAGTAAGTATTTATAGGTTGAGTTAATAGAATAAACATTGAAGTAGGTATTTATAAAACAGTGAAAATGGAAACTAATGTAAATGTCTAAAAGTAGAGGACAGATTAAGTAAATTTTGGTGGGTTTCATTATCAAATATTATGCAATTGCTGAAGTTATATTTTAGAAAAAACTTACTTGGAAAAATGTTTGGAATAAATGACATAGCAGGTTAGCAGTAAAATATTTTATACCATGTGTTATACCACATAACAGCATTTTGTCTGACTACAGACCACACAGCAGTGGCCTCAGAAGATCTTATCACCTAGAGACATGGTAGCTGTGGTAGTCTGTATAATTCGGTGTTGGCGAATCTATGGCATGCATGCCACAGCAGGCTGTATCACTGAAAGCTCTAAAAGTTTCACCATCACTGGTATAGATACACTCAATGATGTTTGTACAATGGCAAATCACCAATGGTGCACTTTTCAGGTTATATCCCTGTCATTAAGCAACACATGACTGTACATGCTGAAAATCAACAAAGATTCACTACTGGAGATAAGAGCTATCATTCTGAATGAAAATATTATCATTATTATTTGGGGGGTGTATTGGGGACAGAACTCATGACCTTGTGCTTGCCAGGCAGGCACTTTTGCTGCTGAGTTAAATCTCCAGCCCTGAATGAAAATATTAAGAATATTTTAAAATTTTTCTTTTGTATTTTGTCCAACTGAATCAACTTTTTAAATTACCCCACACTTGACCACTACCCAGTGCCCACATGGTTGTTATCTAGGTCCAAGCTGCCATCATTATGGACAGATGATGGTGACAGCCTTTAGTTGTCTACCTGCTTCTCTGGCTTTGCTCCTCATACAGCAGCTGAGCTGAACCTTGCAAGACATCTGTGAACCTTCCAATTCTTCATGGCTTTCCATCACACTCAAAGTAAAACCCAAAGCCTAAAGTCACTAGCTAAAGTTCCCTATACCTCTAGACACAGCTGAAGAGAAACTTTAAGTCTGAAGGTTGATCAGTAAAAAAATATCCCCAAACCAGGGCATTTGGAAAGAGAAAATAAGATTGAAACAAACTGAACAGAATACTTAAGACTATGAGACAATTTTAAAAGATGTAAACTATATGCAATGGAATACAAGAAAGAGAAGAAGAGAAAAAAAAGACAGAATAAATACTTGAGGTATTGATTGAGAACTTTTTAAAAATTGACAATCATTAGTAAGACCACAGAATGACAAACCATAGACCCAGTATGTCCAGAAAAAAGCAGTCAGCATAAATAACAGAAAGTCACACATAGCCATATCGTGTTCAAACTGCTCATCAAACACAAAGAGAAAATCTGGAATGAAATCAGAGAACAAAATAAAAAGGATAACACAAGATATAGTATGCTAACAAAATCAAAAGAATACTGGAATACCTATGCTAATTTTAGACAAAGCTTTCAAAAGAAAAATTATCAAGAACATTACTTAACAATAAGGAAAGTCCATCCTCCAAAAGACAAAACAGTGTTTAACATGTGTGTGCTTAATACCAGAGCTCCCAAATTCCTGAAATTAATAGAGGTAATGGAATTAAGACAATATGGGTTAGGGATTTAGCTGCTGGCACAAGTGCTGGCAGCGTGAAGTCATGAGTTCAATCCCCAGCACCAAAAAAAAAAAAAAAAAAAAAAAAAAAAAAAAAAAAAAAAAAAAAAAAAAAAAAAAAAAAAAAAAAAAAAAAAAAAAAAAAAAAAATTAAGATAATATATAGGCTGGGAAAACAGGCAGCTGCCAGCATGCCGCTCTGGTAAGTGGCTGTGGCTTGGCAAGCCGCAGCCGCCCCAGGGTGAGAACTCTATCAGCGTTTCCTGAGATCCATGACGTGCCATGTTGGACCTTGGGGCACTGGGAAAATGGGCAGCCAGTTCACCCCTCTGGTGGGCGGCTGTGAGCCTACTGGGGCGCGGGCTAAGAATCAAACATCCGTCCCGGCTCCCCCAGCAAGTGAGAGCCAGAGATCTGAACATATCTTGCAAGTTTGACTATATGCGATACAGCAAATAAAGGGGATTTTCTTCTGCCATCTCTTTGAGGGCAAATATTTTTATCTCTGTTTTGCTCAATGGTATTGCTCTATTCAATATTCTGTTCTTGTAATTTCGGTATTTCCTTCGATATTGCTCTGCCTGATTGAAGGAACAACTATTCTGAAGAAAACCAAATGTACTATTATGCCTATTGCTGTTGTCCCGATGGCCTGCTGTGAGGTTCTGTGCCAATTTCACTGCACTGCCTCAGTTGGCTATGTCCTGTCTTGTTCTGCTGTATTTTACTACCTTCAAAATAAATAAATAATAATAAATAAGAAAAAATTTTAAAAAGTAAACAACAAAACAGATCAGCAAGGTACTCAGCAACCTGAAACATGATAAAACTAAACAGATAATGGACTTAAAAAGCAAAAGGAGGAAAAGCCAGTGCTCTAAAGGATATAACTGCATGTATATTTAAGGGTGTAGGATTGATAATTATGTTGCTAAGTTTTTGTTGGATCAGAGAATGGAGCTGTTTGCAGCCTCACTGTTTGAATGTCCATTTTTGTATGCTTTGATTTTGTAACTTGAACAACTACATCCAGGAAGACAATATGTAATGTATCAACTAGTGATTTCTTACTGTTCATTTTTTTTTGAAATTCTGTATTGTTTCTACCCTTTTTTTCTGTTTTGCTTTATTTTTCCCCTCTCTTTAAATGAAATTTAAAAAATAAAATAAAAAAATAAATAGAGGCAATAGACAACACCACTGCTTATCACTGGAAACTTCAGCATATTGCTTTGAGTAACTAAAAAATCCCACAGGTAGAAAATTAGTAAAATAATCACCAATGAACTGATTATTTTTGATGATTACAGAAGAATTCATTAAACAACAGCACAATATATGCAGTTGGACCTCCATCTCTGCCTGTTCCACATCCATGTGTTCAATCATGGGTCAAACTTACTTGAAAAAAAGTTGCATCTTGATGAACATATATAGACCTTGGCCAATCTTCCTCAAACAATACAGTATTAAAAACTATTATATAACATTCATACTGTTTCAGCTATTATTTAAGGTACACAGAAGATACACATAGGTTATATACAAATACTATGCCATATTAAGTAAGTCTGAGCATCTGCAGATTTTGGTATCTCTGAGGTGCCATGGAGCAAATTCTATAATCTTTTTAAGCTCAGGTAAAACAATTGCTAAAATAGATGATATGCTAGGCTAAAATACAGCAGTGCCTCAGTTCACCAGCTTAATTCATTTCACAGTTTTGGTGAAATTGGCCTCAACTGTATTCATTATCCCTGTGGAGTTCTTGAATGGAAGCAAAATTTTGGCAACTGTTCCTGCTTGCCAATGAATTTTTTGCAAACAGAAGCATTCATGAACTGAGGTATTATTGTATACTTCAACAAACTTAAAAGCCTAGATATCATACAAAATTTGCTCTTTCCTCACAGAATCAAACTAGAAATCAATACTAAAAAGCTAACTGGAACACATTTGGAGGTTAAACAATACGAATTTAAATAGCATATGCTCATGTATCAAGGAAGAAATATTAAGATAAAAAATTTTAAGATTTTTATGAACTAAGTTAAATCAAAACTATGGTATATTAAAGTTTGTAGAATGCAGCAAAACCATGATTAAAAGTAAGTTTGTTACACTGCAGGCATATTCAGAAATAACAACAAAAATGTAAGATTAATAGTCCAAACTTCCAGATTCTATCTTAGGACAACAGAGAAAGAAAACCAACATAAACCTAAACTGAGCAGAAGATAATGTATCATAAAAATTACAGCAAAATTCAGTGAAGCAAACAGTAAAACAATAAAAATTTGAAACTGAAAGTTGCTAATTAAAAAGGATCAATAAACTGATAAATGTTTACTTTCTTAAGAAAGAAAAAGACACAAATTAATATCAGAATTGAAGTAGAGATTATTAATACTGATCCAATGGACATTAAAAGATTAATAAAAGAATATTATGAAAAGCTTTATGACCACAGTTTGATTACTTAGATGAAAAGGACTAATTTCTTGAAAGCCTCAAGTCTACCAAGATTCAGAGAAGACAAAACAGATAATCTTAATAGTCACCAATTTATTGAAGAAACTTATTCAATAATTAATAATCTTAAAAGCAAAAAGCATCAGAATCAAATGCTTTCACTAGTGAATTCTATGAACTTTTAAGGAAGAAATATTATGAACACTGTACAATCTCTTCCAAACAATACAAGCAGAAGACAAACATCTTGAATCTTTTTCTAAGGACAGCATTAACTTAAAATCACAACCAGAAATGACATTACAAGTAGGTTTTCCCCTTTTCCATCCTTTTTCAACAAAACTCTAAAGGTGTAGGACAATAAAAGGATGTGAAATGTATAAAGATTTGAAAGGGAGAAATAAAACTTTGTTTTATTGCAACATGGTTATTTATACAGAGAATTCCAAAGAATTGACACAAAAAGAAATCTTAAAACTAGTAAGCAAATATAGTGAAGTTTTATTACAGGACATTAACATACACTTGCTTTCATATATACTAGCAATAAACAATTGTAATTTGAAGCTTAACACAAATACCGTTTACACTAGCACTTCCCCAAAAATGAAATACTTAAGAATAAATGTAACGAAATGGTAAACGTCTATATGAATATATACAAATGGTGAAGTAGCTGAGAAAGAAATCAGGAAAACAACCCTTTAAAATAGATTTAAAAATATCTAGACATTGACCTAAGTAAAAAGGTGGAAGACTTTTGCAGTTAAAATTATGGAACCCTGAAGAGAGAAATTGGAGAATACACTAGAAAATGGGAAGAATTGCTGTGTTCATAGGTTGGCAGAGTTAATATTGTTTACATAGAGATATTACCAAAAGTGATTTACAAGTTCAATGCAAATTCCAGTAACATTCCAATGACACCCAAATTCCAATAACATTCTTAATGGAATTAGAAAAAATCCTAACATTCATAAGTCTTAGCCATTTTTTTTTTTTGTCATCACTGAAGCTCAATACCCAACACTCACAACTTAAAGGAGAAAAGGTATAGTTTGGCTCACAGTTTGTAGAGATTTTGCCCCATAGTTGGGCTGACCCAAAAGCAGAACTGTGTGAAGGAAGGTCCCGGGCAGAGCAGAGATGCTCACCTAATGGTATTCAAGAAGCAGGGAGCAAAGGGAGAAGCTGAGGAAGGACATAAACTCCTCCAGGTTGTACCCCAATAACCCACCTCTTCCATCAGACA
Source organism: Hydrochoerus hydrochaeris (assembly GCA_004027455.1). Taxonomy (NCBI): domain Eukaryota; kingdom Metazoa; phylum Chordata; class Mammalia; order Rodentia; family Hydrochaeridae; genus Hydrochoerus; species Hydrochoerus hydrochaeris. The sequence continues at coordinate 2,629 of PVLA01002566.1, read as the reverse complement.
CCTAGCAGCAAGCTAGCCGCCATAATCCAGTCACATTCTAAAACCCTAACCTATGGCACATGAGGCTTTTGGGGAACCTCTACATATAACCACAATATGGAAATAGCAAGACTCAGAAAAATCTAAACAATCTTAAGGGAAAAATAAGCAAAGTGGAGGCATCCCAATACCTGATTTCAAATTACACTACAAAGCCCCAGTAGCAAAAACATAGCAACAAGAGCAGTGCACTCGTGGCACAAAGACCAAGACCAAGACAATGGGATAGAATAGAGGACACAGAAACAAGCCCATGTGACTATCACCATCTGCTTCTTGACAACCAAGTCAAAAATATATGTTGCAGAAGAGACAGCCTCTTTAACAAATGGTGCTGTAAAGACTGGGTATCCATATATAGAAGATTAAAACTAGATCTTTTTATCTCTCGCTCAGCAGAGAAATCAATTCAAAATGGATTGAAAATCTGGAACTTTGAAACTGTTAGAAGAAAACATGGGGAAGCACTTGAAATGTCCTGAATAGGACTCTATAACACAGAAAATAATAACAAGAACCAACAAATGAGACTACATCACATTAAAAACTTGCTGCACAGCAGAGGAAATAATAAACAAGGTGAAGAAACAGCCCATAATAGGATGGCAAGAGTTTTAGAAACAAGCGTCTGAACTGATCTGAACTGTACCCCCAAACTCACTTACTTATCACAAAGTGCCAACACTGCAATTAAACCTGAATGCAGAGGTTCTAGTTTAGAAAAAATGATTCATATATTAACATCTTTTGTCTTAAAGGAAATACTAATAGTACACGTGCCATAGGTTCATAACCACTGACCTAGAGAATGGGAGAAAATTTTTTGCCAGATATTTCTTACAGAGGAGTAATATCTAGAATATATAAAGAGCTCAACAAACTTGATACCAAAACATTAAGTAGGATAATTAAGTGGCAAGTGAATTAGCCACTTCTCGAAAGAAGTAGAAGTGGGCAATCGGTTAAAAATGTTTTTAAAAATGTTAAATATCTATAGCCATTAGTGAAATGCAAATAAAAATATATTGATATTCTATCTCACCCCAGTCAGAATGACAGTCTTCATGGATACAAAAACCAGTAAAAGCTAGTAAGGAAGTGGGGAGTGAGAAACCCTCTTCACTGCTGGTAAGAATGTAAATTAGTACAAGTACTACAGAAATCACTATGGAAATTCCTTTAAAATTAAAATAAAACTACCATATAAGCTAGTTATACCACTCATTGGTATATACCCAAAGAAAATAAAGCCATCACGCAGCAAAGGGATAACTGTATACTCACGTTAATCATGGTGCAATTTACAATAGATATGGATCAGCTGAGGTGTCCATCAACAGATGAACAGATAAAGAAAAGGTCATCTATATAGTATACACAATGGAGTATCACTCAGTGACAAAGAAGAATGAAATTATGTCATTTTCAGGAAGTTAGATGGAAGTAGAAATCATTAGAGTGAGAAAAACCAGTGTGTTACATTTTCACTAATGTATGGAATCAAAAAATAATAACATGAAAGTGGATTACTATTGGTCAAGAGAAAGAAAATAAGGGGGAGAGCAAAGTGGAGTATTAGGGAGGGCAGTGGTGGGAATGAATCTAATCTAAACTTATTATATGCTTATATAAAAATACCAAATTGAAACCCAGTATTTTGTAAAATTATTAGGCCCTAGTGAAAGTATGTTAATAAATAAATAAATCTCTACTGTCAAAGACTTAAAAACATCTATAGGAGAAAAAATTTAAGACTTTATTTATCACTGGATACTATTTTGTTATATTTTGTTACAGATATTTGTCTCAATATTCATGAGAAATATCAGTCTGAAATATTCTTTTTATACCATCTTTCTCTGATTTTGGCACTTTTTTTTTCTATTTTCTGGAAGTCATTTGGTAGAATTCTCCAATGAAAACATCTAGGTCCCTAATTTCTTTTTGATGATTTAAAAAATTGCATTAGTATTCTTTTTAATTGAAATAATTTAATTTTCTACTCAAATGATCTGGTTAATTTTAAGTAGGTTATCATAGTTGTACTTTTTAAAAAAATTAACCTATTTCACCTAACAGCAAAATACTGTGCATAGAAATCAAAGCATTGTTCATTGTATTCTTATCCTTTGGAGGTCTGTAGAGTTTATCCCCTATTTCATTCCTGATATTAATTTTGTGTCTTTGCTATTTCATCAGTCTTGCTATTGGTCTATCAATTTTATTAATATTTTCAAAGAAACAGATTTTCTTTCATTGATTTCCTGTATTCTTTTTCCCTTTTCAACTTCACTGACTTCTGTTTTTATCAGTTTTTTTCTTCTGCTTGCTTTAAGTTTATTTTGCTATCATTTTCTCAACTGTTAAAGAAATATGGATTTGGAATTTTTCCTCTTTTCCAATGTGTGCATTTAGCATTATGAATGTCCTTCTCATTTCTGCTTTACCCATCGCTCAAAATTTAATTTTTCAAATCATTTCTTCAAGCTTCCTCTTTGACCCATGGATCATCACAACTATATTTTTTGGTGTCCAGTGTTTAGAGATTTCCATATTTTTCTGTTAATGAGTGTAAACATTATATATATGA
>PVLA01002565.1:0-261509 GCA_004027455.1 Hydrochoerus hydrochaeris | reverse complement strand
CACTATACACCTCTATGGAAGAAACCAAAAACATAACAAGAGAAAGAAACAAAAAAAGTCCCCAGCCCAAAACCCTGAGAACAATGATCCAGGAGAGGGAAATACAAAAGAGACTGAAGGCAGCAAACATGCAACATCAGACACGGCTTCAATGGACATTAAGAGATATCTTCGGGACCTTATACATGAGCTCAAAACTAAGATATTAAATCAGGTAAAGCAAGATATAAGTAGATTAATAAAAGAAATGCTAAGCACCTCTCAAGAAGACACAGATGGAAGAAGGGAGGAACACAAAAAAGGAGAGAAACCTTTGATAAAGAATATAAAGAAAATCTAGAATACATGAAGCAAATTCAAAGAGATTACCAGGAAATTAAAACCTCTATTGAAATCTGGCAAAACTGGCCAAAAGAAAGTGAGGGGAGACTATCAAAACTTGAAGACAAGTTTGCAATGTGTGATCATGAAAGGAAAGATCTCTTAAAAATAACAAAGAAACAGGCAGTAACAATGCAAAGGCTAAAAGACGACAAGAGAATATATAATTTAAGAATAAGAAATATGAGTGAAGAAGCAGGAATAAAAACAGATGGATTACAAAGGCTATTCATGGATATAATTAAGGAGAACTTCCCAAGCATGGGAAAAGAAAATCATATTTGGATATATGAGGCATACAGAACTCCACCCACCTACAACCCAAACAGAGCTACACCCAGGCATATAATAATCAAAATGCCAGAAATTCAGCATAAAAATAGAATATTAAAAGCTGTCAGAGAAAAGAAACAGATCACCTATAAAGGAAAGCACAGTAAGATCACAGCAGACTTCTCAACACAGACTATCAGATCAAGAAGAGCTTGGAGCAAAGTATTCCAAGCCCTGGAAGAAAATAATCTCCAGCCCAGATTGATGTACCCTGCAAAACTCTCAGTAGAAATTAATGGAGAAACAAGATGCTTCCATGACAAAGAGGAACTGGGGGAATTTGTGACCACCAATCCAACCCTACAGAGAATACTGAAGGACATTCTAGAGAGAGAAAAAAAAATAGCAGGATTTCAGAAACAGTGACAGAAAGGCCTCAATGAATGGGGCAGGCAGTAGAATGAAGAAGAAAACTAGACAAACAATGGCAGAAAAATAACATACCAGAAATGAGGCAGAGAAGGTTGGCTATAATTTCTAACATGGATGGCCTTGATACAATAAAAAAATACAGACAGAGTAGATCAGGAGGTAAGGTCCATCGAGATGCTCTGTATAGGAAATATAATGAACCTGAAAGAGGTTTTATGGACTGAAAATCAAACATGAGAAAACAATGCTCTATGTGACAGGGAGCCAGAGAGAAATAGGGGCAACTTGACCACCACCTGCAGATAGAATTGAAAGACAGGATACTTATGTGCAGTAGAGAACTACTCAGCTATAAGGAAGGAGCTTTTGTAGGTAAAGGAATACAACTTGAGATCAAGTCCAGGAGTGAGAAGGTCTGGAACCACTTAGGTAAATAGCAGTTTGCTCCCCAATCTAAAAACTGAGGGAGTTTGTGGGACCCAAAATGCACAGCACCCTGTGGGAATGAAAGGGGAGGAATAGTCTAAAAAAAGAAGGCAAAGGATATTGTTAATAGTGTACAAGGATTTAAAACCCACATTACTCACACCACTCTGCTTAGAAGGATTATATTCTGTTCCAGTTTATCTCCTTGTACTAGATTTGAGGTTACAGTCAGTTATCCTGAAAATAGCAGGATATAGTACACTAATCATCCTTAATTTCCTATTAACTTAATTTGAAGCTCTATTAACAGTATAACTTACACTGTTTTACCATGACTTATTGTAATTGAATCTGTTTTGTTAGATTGCTGTTTTGTATTGACAGATTTTATTCAAAGCTGTTATGATTGATAGCATCAAATCTGAGAGTATAGGTAACTATGCTGAAGATTACAAGATTCACTAGGATACCCACTCTGGTTTGATTATTACCTGCCTTTGAAATTTACATTATTTACATATTTTGTTTTTACTAATATTGTTATGTACTGCTATATTCAATTATACTGCTATATCTTAATATGCCTGATAATATAGACAATTCTATTGAAGATAACAACAGACAACACAGTAAGCATTGTAGATCACCTTGTACTGTGGTTTTATATGAATTTTTGATTTCATGTTCTTATAGGAATTTGTTTTGTTTTGTCTTGCTATGTTTTGCTTTTTCCCTCTAATACAGAAAAGATAGAAATACATGTAAAGACTCATGCATATGTAGCTGTTTACAGTCTCACTGTTTGAATGTCTACTTTGTATGCTTTAATTTTGTAACTTGAGCAATAATTTCTAAGTGGACAATGTGTAATTTATCAACTAATGATTTCTTACTTTTTAACTTTTTAAAACAATTTTTATCATTTTCTACCCTTTTCCTGTTTTTTCTCTTTAAATAAAAAAAATCAACATGAAATTTTAAAAAAAACAAATAAAACAAAATTAGTGTATAAACTGTAAAACTTTAGTATAATTCTTAAAGATGTAATTGTTATTAGGTGAGAAAATTAAAACCTAATAATTTTATGAGATTTATTCCACAAGGTTCAACAGAATAAAAATAGAAGCAAAGCTGGTTAACAAGTTTCTTAAACTTTATGTTCAGAAATAGAAATTACTTGTACTAATGAAACATCTTTGCATCACTTTATTTTATTTTTGATTGTTTAAAGAGAAAAAAACAAAAAGGATAAAAATATTACAGAATTTCAAGAAAAGAAGATACACAGTAAGAAATCACTAGTTGATAAATTACATATTGTTCTTTTATAAAGAGTTTTTCAAGTTACAAAATTAAAGCACACAAAGTGAACACTTAAGCAATGAGAGTGTGAACAGATCTGTTCAACAATCCAAGAAGAACCTAGAAATATGAAAATCAATCCCACACACCTAAACATACATGCAGCTATATCTTTTATAGTGCTTCCTATTTGCTCTTTTTTACAATAGCAATTATACATTTTTAAAATTTTATTTAAAGAGAAAAAAAACAAAACAAAAAAGGGTGGCAACAATACAGAATTCTAAAAGAAAGAAAGAAAAAGAAAGAAAAAAAGGAAAATGAGAAAAAGCCCCACTAAGAAATCAGTAGTTTATAAATTGCATACTGTCATCCTGGATGTAGTTGTTCAAGTTACAAAGTTAAAGGGTACATAGAAAACATTCAAACAATCAGACTACAAACAATTCTGCTCAAAGATCCAACAAAGATTCAGCAATATGGTCATCTATTTTACACACTCAAACATACATGGAGTTATATCCCTTAGAGAGCTTTCTTTTCCTCTTTTTTTTACAATAGCAATTACACATTTTGCTTTTATTATACTTATAGTTCTTATTTACTTTTTACACTAGAGACACAATGTGATATTTATAAATATGATTCTTATATATTTCACTAATGAGGATAGTGTCAAGTTGTCTCCATTTACCTATGAAGGCCTCAAGATCATCCTTTTTATAGCTGAGTAATATTGCATTGTATAAAAATGCCACATCTTTATCATACACTCTGCAGTTGATGGGCATCTTGGTTGTTTCCAGGATTTAGCTATCACAAATTGTGCCGCTATGAACATGGGTGCACACATATCACTGTGATGTGAACTTTTCAGTTCTTTGGGGAAAATACCCAGGAGGGGAATTGCTGGAATGAATGGTGCTTCCAATCCTAGTCTTCTGAGAATTCTCCATATGGATTTCCATAATGGTTGCACCAGTCTACATTCCCACCAACAGTGGAGCAGTGTTCCTTTTTCCTTACAGCCTTGCCAACATTAGTTACCAATTGATTTCTTGATGGCAGCTATTCTTTCCAGAGTGAGGAGTAATCACAACATTGTTTTAATTTTCATTTATCGAATGACCATTGATGGTAAACATTTCTTCATGTATTTATTTGCCACTTGTATATCTTCCTCTGAGAACTGTGTGTTCATCTCAGATGCCCATTTTTGGAGAGGGTCTTTGAATTTGGGGGCTTGATGTTTTTCAATTCTTTATATGCTCTGGAAATAAGTCCTTTGTCTGAGGGGTTGCTGGCTAAAATTCTTTCCCATTCTTTAGGATTTCTTTTCACCCATTTGTTGATTATTTGAAGTGTTTCCCATGCAGTTTGCATTTTGTTCATGAATTCTCTGCCTACCCCTATGTCTCCAATCTGCCTACCCCTATCTACCTTGTCTTCCAGTAGATTTAGTGTTTCTGTTTTAATATTGAGGTCTTTGATCCATTTAGACTTTAGTTTTGTGCATGGTGATAGGCATGGATCTAGTTTCAGTCTTCGACATGTAGAGAGCCAATTTTTCCAACACCATTTATTAAAGAGCCTCTCCTTCTTCCAGTGGACATATTTAGCCCCTTTCTCAAATATCAGGTAGCTGAGTGTCTTTGTAGTTGTGCTCCCATCTTCTAATCTGTTCCATTGATCATCAGGTCTATTTCTTTGCCAGTACCAAGCTGATTTTATCACTGTGGCTTTATAATATTATTTCAAGTCAGGAAATGAGATGCCTCTTGTCTTGCTTTTGTTGCCCATAATTGCCTTTGATATTCTAGGTTTCCAGGGCAGTTTTTAGTCTTGGGCGGGCTTCTGAGATGATCCAGGTGGCATGGTGCACCCACAGGGGAGGTTCCAGGCAGCCTATGGCTGAGGCGGGCCTCCGCGATGTACCCAGTGGCAGGGCGGGACCTCGGGAGAGGTTCCAGACAGCTTACCCCTGATGCTGGCTTCTGCTTAGTTCCCCTGCATCATTTTAAATGTAAGAGTAAAATAATAAACATATAACTTTAAGAAGAAAAAGAAACAAATTTAGTGTATATACATAAGGTATAAGATTCCCAAGTGTGTACCTTAAATTATTAAAACAGAAAAACTTCTCTTTTGGTACCTGTATTGGTCAGTGCTTACCAAATCTCAGAGGGCTAGTGCAAGGCTCCTCCAAAAACTGCAGGCTCTAATCAGAGTTAATGCAGGGGCCTGAAGTTACAAGATTGGCCTACAATGGCCTCCCACAGAGTCAAAACTAAAAGAGTGCAAAAGATCTGTTTTGTGCTAGAGACGTGAAGGATCCCACCAAAACCAGGAGATGATACCCATGGTGAAAGTGAAGGCTGAAGCTCCTCCAGAGAGAATAGCTGAAGCTCCTCTGGGGAAAATCAGCCATAAGGAAACCCTTGCACTCAAAATCTGCTGAAATACTTTCCTCCTATTCTTTTAATACCATTCTGACAACGATTCTCCTTAAAGTAGGTCTTCTACACCTGAACCTTGTTGACTCAGTTCAGCTGGGTATTCCCCACTCAGGTTGACAATTAGTTAACAAACCACCATAGCATGTAAGAGATCAACATATAAAAACTATTAGCCTACCACTAACTTTTCACGTATTGTACATCTTTTGCTTCTTTCCAGTAAGTTTTCATATATTATTCCTGCTTTGCTTCCTCATAAACAAAGCAAAACAAAACAAAGCAAAACAAAACAAAGCAAAACAAAACAAAGCAAAACATCTCTGCTAACCTGTAACAGTACTCCCTAATTTTGCCTAATTTTAAATTTTATTTAATAGAATAATAACAATTTTTTATTAAGACTTCCTGTGATCAGTATATTGCTGTTAGTGAGACTAATCCATGTTGTTCAACCCACATTTACTTATTTTAATCCATAATTAATATTTTATCTTATAAAATAATTCATGTATACTCCAAATTTTATGTCTTCATTGTACTATTAGAGGAATGTCTTCCTTACGAGCTAAGTTTCCATCTGATCTTCCTTCAGTGCATATTAAAAAAATAAAGTTCACCTTAGTTCTATTTAAGGTGATAGTCTATGGAAGAACTTTTCATTAGTTATATTTGTTATAAAATGTCTTTATTCACACGATGGTTATTGGACAGGTATTTTTAAAGATGTAGAATTCTGAGTTGGGAGATTGTTTTTTGCTTTCGGGATTTTCAGCACCTCACTGCTTTCCCTCTTCCTGCTGGAGAGCTGGCGCCTCCCCGTATGAGCTGCACAATCTTTTCCTGTGGTTACCTTCCAAACTTCCCTCCTACTGTCTTTCACAGTCTCCGTGTGACGGATTCAGAGATTATTTACAGTACGTATTTTCTATGTGAAAATTTTCAGCTCCTCTAATCTGAAGAGACATCTTTCTTCAAATTTGGAGACATTTTCATCAATTAGATACATTTTTCCTGTCCTATTTTTATTTTTCATCACATCTGAGTCTCAAGTTTCATAGATGTAGGTAACTTTTTTATTGTAATAAGCCACATTGTCCTGGATAATCAAATAAGTATTTTTCTCTCCATTATTTTTTACTCCTAATTAATACTTATTACATTTTTAATTTACTTTTTGGATTCACTACACATTTATGGGTAAAAGGTAATATTTTGATATGGGTATGCATTTGTAATGATACAATCATGATATTTACCACATGCACCACCTCATACATTTATCATTTCTTGGTATTAGTAATATTAAAAAACCTCTCTCAAGTTAATTTTGAAATATTAATTATTGTCACACTGCTATAGTATAGAACACCAAGACTTTGCTCCTGTCCAGTTGTAATATTTTTACCAGTTGACCAATCTCTCTCCATTCTTCTCATTATACAGTATTTACATTGGCTTATTTATATTGAGCTATTTTCAGTTAAGATTCTTGCTTTTTGTCATCTGCAATCTACTCTTAAGTGCATCCAATACAATACTCATTTTTGGTTATGGGATATTTAAGTTTGGCAATTTCCAGTTTTTTATAATTTCCATTTCTTTACTTAGATTCTCCTGTTCACACATGAGAACATATTTTTATATATATAACCTCAACATTTTGGGTCACATTGAGGTTATTTGCTCTTAATTGATTTTGTACTTGTCCATTCCAAATGTTTTTGTTATCCTGAAGGACTTTGAGATTACACTTGACATCAACCTTTACCATTTTTCACTCTTCATTTGCATATGGAGGATTTCCAGATTTGCTGACTTCTAGGGATTCCTTCCTGCACAGCCCCTTCCCCCTACACTGTGTTCTGCAGACTCAGATCTTGGAACCCCAGCTGCCTCCTCCACACAGCCAGGTCACTGAGTCTGCTTGGACCTCAATAGATTGTACCACAATACTGCAAATGTCCTCTTTTTAAAAAACAAACAGACTAAGGAGCTCGTTTCTTGGCTTCCTCCCCCTGCTCAGATGAAATTTTACACCTATTATTCAATATTTCAAAATAATTTCCTCCAGTAATACAGTTTTTATGTCTATCTTGAGTTGAAGGATTTTTTCTCCTGTATCCCTTTTCTACCATTTTCTACTTCCTAATGTGATTAATTTTACATTTTCATTTTAACTTACTGTATTATTTATTTTCTAATTTTCTATCTGTTCTAGGTTGATTTCTCTTGCTTTACCTGTTATCTCTTAGAATAAATTTTAATCATATATTTTATTTTATTTCTGTTTGTAAGTTGTGACTTAACAGTTTTATAACAAAGGAAGTTGCAAAAAGGATGTTTTAACAAAGTAATTACAATATATTATTGTTTTATTAAAGTCTAGCAAAAACTCTTTTTCTATACACCACACTAAATATAAGTTCTTCTTCTTCTATAAAGTTTCTGGTGAACAACCCACCACTAGGCCTTATTAATGGACTCTTCTGCATTGTTTGCTTCTCTGTTATTGTTTTGTACTTTCACATTTTTGCTATTGTTCATTTTTGATACTATGATTATAATACACACTAGTATACTCTTGCTGGATTTAATTTGTTTAAACACCTAATATTCCTATGGCTGAATATTTTATTTTTGCCCAGACTTGGAAAAATTTTATGCTTTTACTTCTTTGAGTAAACTTTCTGTCCCTTTTTCTTTCTCTTCTCCTTTTTGAACACCTGTAACTCAATTGTTCATATTTAAATGCTGCCCCATAAATCTAATGAGCTTCCTTCATTCTTTTTAATTCTTTTTTTTAATCTGTTTTGTGTGTTTTCAAATAACCTGTCTTTCTGTTTGCAGATTCTTCTGTTCCATTACCTCTAATGGAAGTAATAGTCATTACACTCAGCATATTTTTCAGTTTTTGAAATTGTTTGATTTTTCAAATTCATTCTCTTTGTTAAATTTTGTATTTGAATAATTTATTATTTACTTAGTATCTTTGGATAATTTTTTGTATTTTATTTAAGTTTGCCAATCTAAAACCTTTATTTAGTATTCTTAATGAAAAAATTTATGTATTTCCATTTGGGGAAGGTCAGCTACAATGAAATTATTGTGTGCCTTCGGTTGTATTTCCTTATTTTTTTTCCATATTTCTTATTACCTTATATTGATACCTTTTACTCATTTGAAGAATTGAAGACTTGCTCCAGCCTTTAGCGACTGACTTTATCTGGAAACCAGTCACCATTCAGTCTATCTAAAGAAAATCTGCAGACTGGTTGATGGATGAGGCCTTGGGAAAGCCAACCCAGTTTCTGGTGGAACAGTTGATCCTACTCCATGTCTACATCTAACTAGCTGAGAATTGAGTACTCCTGGTGAATGGGTCTATGGAAGTGGGCGCAGAAGCTTGATTCTATAGGGTTGAAACTGATTCCATGTGGGCGTATATGGAACTTTGTCCTTTAATATGAATGAACTTAGTATCATGGTCCATTGAGGTGATTTTTGACTATGGATCTTCTAGAGCTGGCCTAGAACCTGGTCTCACAAGAGTACCTCTAGAGGCTCCTATAGCAACTGAAACATACCGAGATGGGCTTGGGTTTTGGGCCTACAGAAGCAGGAGCTCACAGGTCAGACTGAACAATGGAGCCACTGAAACAGACTTGATACTGGGTATTTCTGGAACTTATGCTTCTAGGTGCTGGCCTGGTATCTGAGACAAGGCCTACTGCCCAGTGTCTAGGCTAATCTGAAACCTGGGCAGGCCTAATCAGAGGAATGAAGCTAGACTCTGTCTGTGGAGATTGAGCTGGTACTGGGATGGATCTAAGCCAAGAGCCACTGGAGCTGGTTTTATGCTAGAGACAATCTGAATATTAAGGCAGGTAGGACGAGTGAAAGGATAGGCCCAAAAGCTGTCTTTGATTAGCCTGTGACTAAAAGATCCCTCCTGGTAAAAGAGAAGGCTTAGAGGCTGAGTGTCAACTATTCTCCTAGATTCTAGGTCTTAGCTTCTTTCTAATGGGGCCCTAAATGGTGCTAGATTTCACTGAGGTAGGCCTGGTACTGGGACATGGGGAAGGCCCATTGCTCACTTCCTCTCATTTCCCAGCCAGAATGTATGTCTTCCTATGCTTTTTTTCTACAGTTGTGGGAGAGATAACAGAGCAATGTAAAACTATACTTCCGAAGCATTCAATTGCCTCTTGTTTAACTCTGTATTATGCCCAGGTGCTATACTACCTCATCTGGTTTACATAGCTCCTGAGAAGTTACTGTTACATATTAATCATTGTTCAAATTGGTGTTTCTGTGAAGAAACAATTGCTGGAAAGTCCTATGCTGCCTTCTTATTCTAATTTCTTGAATTTACTAATTTCAGCTATGTGTCATGTGTTGATAAGCTCAAATTCACATTTCCCAAATAACTGTTTATCAATAATTTTATTATAGATTCTGTAAAGAAATTCTGACTGTTGATAGTCTTGGAAATTTTTTATCGGTGGTTATATGCTATAGATTTATAGTGTTTGCACCTGCAAGATATTATATTCTATCATTTTACCCCCTAAATTAATGATGTTTCTTGGTGGGGACGCTGAGAGGTGATTAGATCATTAGGACAGATCCTCATGAACAGATCCTTAGGAAAAGGAGTAGTTCTCTCATAGGAAATCTCAGAATGGTTATTTGGTCTTTTTATCTTATGAGAACATAAGAAAGAATACCCATCCATAAACAGGAAAGTGGCACTCACCAGAAGCCTGTTCTGCTAGTACCTTGACCAATTATTTCCCAGCCTCTAGAAGTGTGAGAAGTAAATTTTGGGTGTTTGTAGTCATTCACTTAGGATTTTTTTTATACCAGCCCAAAAGGACTAAAGTCACTGATATGTTGAGTGAAAAGTTACACAATTTGTGTATCTTTCAGATATGACATTCCTGGGCTGGAGGTTTAACACAGTGGCACAAGCACCTACCTGGAAAGCGTGAGGCCTAGAGTTCAGTCCCTGGAACTGAAAGAAAGAAGAAAGAAATAAAGAACAAAAGAAAGAAAGAGCTGAGATATAGCTCAGTGGCAAAGCAGCTGCCTGGCAATAGCAAGGTTGTAAGTTTGATCCCTGGTACCAGATAATGACATTCCTAAAGAGGAAATCTGCATTTACTTCTAACCATAAATACAGCAAACAAATGAGAACAGCAACAACAACAATGACAACAAAATGAAACATAATTTATTGACAATAAAAAATAGATAATTTCAGTTTTTTGTAGACATGTCTAAACTCAGGTACGGATATAGAACTGTGTTGCAAGTACCAACAAAAACCTTTGGTGTTAATTAAAGATTCTACTCCTGGATGACAGCTATATTTCACATTATTGTCTCTGATTTTTAAAACTATCCACCAGTCAGTTCTGCTTCTTAGTGACTCATTCTACTCAGCCTATTAACTGCAATTTTCAAACTTCCTAATGCCACAAAGAGAAAGTAAGTTTAAATATTCTTCTTTTAATGGAAGTATTTAGGTTTCCATTTTAAAGGTATAATGGATTCATATTTTCTCATTATGTTATAAATTTTCTGTTTTAAAGCATTTTTCTTGAGATTTTCAGAATGGACTTGATAGGAAATTTTTTCTATAAAAAGTTTTTCTGACTTTTGGAACAAGAAATTGTGTGTGTGTGTGTGTGTGTGTGTGTGTAATTCTCAGCAACAATTACACATTACTTTTGACTGAAAGAAATGTACTTACAATATGTCACAAAGCTATTCAGTTCTTTATCATAAATTTGCTTACATGAACATACAACTTCAGTATTATTATTTTCTTCAATGACCTATCCAGTTGGATGTTTATTTTTGAAAACAGAAAACAGATCATTTTCAGTTTATCTGAATGTATTATCACAGAAATAATTCTGAAAGGTAAATTAAATGTGCTCTAATATTAAAACCACATGTATTCATAAAACTACTTACATTAATCCCTATTCTATTCAATCCTCATTGCTGTTTTTGACATCACCTGGTCTACAAAGAACAAACAACACTAATAGTTTTTCTGAGGTCTTTAATTCAGGCAACAAATTATTTCCTTCATTGACTTGAATGATCTTAAATAGTCAGACTGTAAGCAAAAGCCATTCTGAAATACGTATTTCTAAATTTTAAATTTTATCAAAAAAAAGGACAGAGCCCTACTCATGGGCTATAGCTTGGTATGATAACTCAGTAATCAAACATCAGCTTCTAAATCTCCTTTGTTTCCAAAAGCAAGATTCAGGATTTAGAATCTTTGATTTGGGGAAAAGTATGAAGAGAGAGAAATATCCAAGACCATTTAAAATACACAGCAAAAGAGGTTTGATTTTGTTTTATTTGTTTATTGTATTTTCAAATGTGTGTCTTTTTGGAGCTGTAAGTAGTCAGGATTATTTTTGCTACTATTGAAACATGGGAAGAAGCTAGTATACATGGGTGAGTGGTGAATGGGGAGGTAACTCTGATCAGTGCTTTAGAACCAAATTCCTACCATTTCAGTAGTTGTTAGAAAAGGCAGTCTTTTCATTTTCTTTGAAAATATATATTCTTCTAGCAGTTACAGTTAAATACAACATCTGAATCACACATTTTGGAGTTTGGAATGTAGTATCCAGAAAGCACATAGAAAAGTCTTTACATACTTGATTAAATGTTGGGAGATTTATAGGTAAAAGGACACAGTATATAGCAATAGAAGAAACAAGATTTAACATAATAGAAATATTTGTTTGGGATGCAGCAGCAGCACTTTATCATATTAAATTTATGACTAGTATATGTACATACAAATGTCGTAATACCCATACACATAGATATGTATGTGTATCTCAAAAATATTTTCTCTAAACACATGTAGTTACCACTAAAGAGATGAGTAAACTAAAGATAGAGCACAGAATTTAACCCACATTTCTTTACTAAAATTCATCATTATTCTCTGATTTTAAACCCACACATTCTGACCCACATTTCCTACTACTTCCATTTCAACATTTTACTTAGCATTTTACTTTTCACAATATTTCATAAAATTGCTCTTACCCATATATTACATCTTTTTGTTCTAGTTTAACTGAATTATTCATTTCCTCCCACTTTTCTTGATATGAGTTCAACTCACTTTACTGCCTGGCTGTATTTTAGCAGTTGTTGAGCCCGATGCCACGGCAATCCTCATGCAACTGCAAAGCTGTCATTTTTCATTAGGCCCTTCTGCTTGTTATCACAAAACCATATCCAAAGTAAGCAGTGTAGCTGGTAATCTCTGAGGTTTGCCTTCTGTAGTGATTAATTCATTGTGTCAACTTGAGAATTTAAAAGCTTTACTAAGTGCCTCAGTAATTGTATATCCTAGGGTATAGAGGACCTGCCCTAGGGTGGCTGCCTGCACCCTAGGATGCAGAGGACCCACTCTAGGGTAGGTAGCTGGCATACAATATAAAGGAGGAAAATACGATTTCTCAGAACTTTCTGCTGTGTTTATTTTATTTTGTATCACCTGCTGCCATCAACTGTTGCCCCTCTGTCATGCCATCTTGTCTAGGAGTCATCTAATTATGGACTGAAACCTCTACAAACTGTGAGTTAAATAAATCTTTGCCTCTTCAACTTTGAGTGTCAGATATTTTGTCCCAGCAATGAGAGAAAAGTAACTAAGACATTAGTTACTTCCATTGTGCATTTGCTGGAATATTGTGAACACGAACCCAAGAGAACTATTCACTAGTAATTTACTGTTACAGAAGTAATACAGTTTCACATAACTGAAGATCTGATGTGTTTCAGGTACACATATCTGCTTCTAATTAGGAAATAAGTATGAGGGGAAAGCAATCTAGATACAGAGAGAGGGAATAGGGGAAGGGGTTCTCTTCATTGGGAAGACATCAAAGGGCTGTGGGACGTTTAAGAAGTGGATTTTGGTTGGAAGTCATAACTGGGCCCTGCTCAGGCTCTCTAGCTTCCTTTCTTATTACCTAAACTCCTCCTCTAGTGTGTATTTCAGTCATTTAAATGCCACCCATCATGAAATCTTCATGAGTGCAGAACCAGTACTGGCCACAAGCCCATGAACCTTCAAATAATCTATTTAAATTTATTTTCTTTATAAATAACCTCACCTCCCAATTTGTTAGAGGTTGCTCTATGCCTTCTTTTTGTGCATACAAGTTTATAAACGCCCATATATACATGAATATGCATGAGTATCTCAAAAATTTTTCTCCAAGCAGAAGTAGTATTTCCTACAGAGATGCTTGAACTAAAGATGGAAGAAGTTTACAAATTTTCCCATGCTAATAGCTAGTCACTAATTTCTTTATTACTCTGTTTTACTTAAAATATGTAAAGTGCTTAAATTATACTAATAAAGAACTCAAAATACATTCGTATTGAAATTTGGTACCCAGGATGTTGTATAACTACAGCTAAAAATGTGGAAATGGCATTGGAATGATTTGTAGATGGGAAGAGTTTGCAGGTGCATGGTAGAAAAAAAAAACCATGGCAGATCATAAGTGGGGCATCCTCCTTGACAGATAAGCATTAATATGGAACTGGAAACTAGCTGGAAATGATTCTGTTGGAAATCACGGTAAAGGCTTTCGCTGCAGCACCACTGCAATGAATCTGGCTGAAACTTCTATCCCTTAGAGCTGTATGGAAGACAAATTTAACAGTAATCAAAAGAGCAGAAGAAGTTTTTAAACAAAATATAGAAAAGGCTGTACGCATGAAAGTGTGTGGCCAAGAACAATTTTCTAAAGATTAGATTTCATAAAATGGAACCAGTTAATTTGCACTGGGACAATAAGAAAGAGGCCCTGAGGACATTTCAAAATTTGCAAGACTGCTTGGTCCGTCAAGATACAAACACTTTCCAAAGTGGTAATGCTTTACAGAATTTACCCCCCACTCCAGTACCCTCAATAAATTTTCTATCCAAGGCCACATGGAAATTCTTGTTTTCCAGCAGGTAAATCCTCCACAGCCATGCTTGTCATGGCTTACGAAGTTCTGGCATGACTTGTGCTAGCAGCGGAGCCTGGATTCCATGTGGCCCAGGTTTTGCAAGCATGCAGGATTCAAGAATTAGGAGTCAGCTCTGCTTCCATTGAGAATTCTAAGGAAAACCTGCAAAGTCCGGCAGGAATTTGACCAGTGATTGAGGCACTTGCAGACAGCCCTGAGGAGGTGCTGCCTGGGGCAGTGTCTTAGTTATTTCCTGCTGCTAGGACAAGCGCTAGTAACTTTCTACACATATGAGACTTCCAGAGGACATTCTGACTCAAATTATAACAAGGAACCATGAGGATAGAGCTGCAATAGGGATTCCAAAAAGGTTACACAAATAGAAATATGCAATTCCCACCAGGGAAATCTTCAAGTAATATGCAGAGCTGGCCTGAAAGACTAACCCTGCTGCCTGGGAGCAGAGAAGTTATAATGTCACGTCTTCTCAAAAATTTAGAGGCGCATCTCCACCACAGTGTGGATAGGATGCCAGATCCAGAGACCAAAGAATTATTATCTGCTCTGCAGGGTTTTGGTTTTGCTTTAGATCAAATACTCCTTTATATCTGTTTGTATCTCTCGTTTGGAATAGAAATGTTGATCCTATCACTGGCCCACCATTTGTCTTAGAAGTCTATAACTTTTTTAAAAGAGATTTCAGCTTATAGCTGGAAAGAAGTTGCATTGCATCTCAGAAGAAAACTTTGTACATGGACATTTGAGTGATACTGGAACAAGTTTAGACTTTGGGACCTTTGAATGATTGCATGTTGCACCCTGAGAAGGACCTGAACCTTGGGGTTCAAATAAGTGCAATGATTTGGATATGAGTTGTATTTTCCTCAGAAGTTTCCATTTGTTAGGAACACAGTCTTCAATGTGACAATGTTTAAAAAAAACGATGGGACTTTTCAGAATTTGGACCTAGTGGCAGGTCATTACTACCCCTGCCTTGGTTTCCTCTGTTCCTCTTCTGCTCTCACAGAGACTCTCATCGTGTGACAGTCTGTCACAAGGACTTTGCCAAAGCACAGCCAAGGCCAGCCGTGCCCTAAACCTTTAGAGCTGTGAGCTAAATAAGTTACCCAACACCAGGTATTTTGTTTTATAATAGGAAAAAAAAACTAATATAGATACTGATGTTAAAACACAGAAAAGACAATAACTCTTGGATCATCCCTTTAAATGCACACAGAGGCAAATTTGTTATCATAAAAGACTGAAGCAGATTAGTTTTGCTTTTCAATAGGAAGAAGTAGAAAAAACTGCAGTGATCTAAACAGCTTAAACTCTATAATGTAACAGTCACAATGCACCTAGTGTTGAAGAAACTCTGAGGTTTGGGGATTAATTGAAATTGAGGTTTCCATATTAAATCTCCCAAATGTTGAATGTTGGAAACAAAATTTTTTTTTTAAAGAAAATCAGGAACTAGTTATGATATCTATGATCTTTATACTAGAGTCCAATTTAGTGGGCATCAGGGTATAGAATAACAAATTTTCTCCAAAAATTCACAAAAATCTACAGAAGCAGTAGCCAAGGCTAGGCTAGTGGGTAATCATATCTAAGAATGAATCAAATCATAATACTGTGACTTCTTATCTCTCTCACTATATGTGAGTGACATGAATTATAAATTCAAATATTTTTTGTTTGCATAGTGAAAATGAGATATATTTTATTAACAAGAAATTTTATACATTTAAAAGAATTTAAAAACCTATTAGCTAGAGTTTAAACATTTATATTAAAAGTGGTCATGCCACTGTGACCAGCAGAAAACTGAGAACAATGAAAAAGATTAAAGATTCTAACATAGGACTATGAGAACTAATCATCTGTGTCACATATTATGTTATATATGAAAATTTTAAATAATATATTACCATATTACATGTAATAATTTTAAATTAGTAAGCTGATGTCTGTAATATTTTATTTACATAAACATATATAAAATTATTTGTATCACTTGTTTATCTCTTTATAATATTTATTTGTACATTTAATTATTTTCTATATGTGAGTTTTCTACTTTCCAGTCTCATGCAAAGGTTTTTATTCTTTCTGTTTTTATTATAAGAGCATATCTTTTGAAAGAAAAAATTAATGTTACAAGGTGCTTCCAATTCTGAAAGTAAGTACTTACCAAAGCACAAAAAGCAAACCATTTGAGAGACTGGGAGAAATTTCTGTTCTAAATGAGTTGAACAATGCAAACCAAAAGTTATGTCATATCACTGCAGCTACCTCATAAATACTAAGGCAAAATTTTGAATTCAGCATAAAAGGAAATTGAACTAAAGCCATGTATAAAAAGGACAATTTATCACTGTTGTCTCACAGGTTCCTAGAGATCATCTTAGAAATGCTGAGAGGAACTGAGAAAGGAAACTGAAAAGCCAGACCTCAGACAGAGCACAACTGTGGAAAATGTCACAATTAAAAGCCAGGAAGAAGAGGCCACTGGAATAATTATGAAATAATAGGAATATACAGCTTCTTTTCTCATGGAGCAAGAATACCAGCCTGGATTTGCTGGCAGCTGTGGCTTTTAAATTTACCTCATTAGTTATCAGCTCCTGAGTCCTACAAAAGTGGACACTCAATCTCCTTTAGTTCTGGAATTCCAATGAGCCCAGTAATTATGGAAATAATCAGAAAGCAGCCAGTTCATCTTTACCTGATTTCTAAATGTACCTCATAATGGCAAGAGGGGGAAACTGAGCATTGCTTACCCAAAGCCAGTGGTGTTCAGGAAACATTTGGGATGGTGTGTGCTAATGAGACCCAGCACAATGGATTCAAGTTGACTGACTATGCTAAGAATTCATAAATCTTCCAGAAAAATACTGAAATAACTAGCAAGATTTTTATGTAACCTAGGGAAATATTGCCTTGTATGTTTCTTGCATAGGAGACTTATTTCTGGTCCTGGAGAAATACATACAAAAATTATATGAGAGGCACAGGACTTCAAGTTTTAGTATCCTGGGACTAGTGATCTATATAAACTGTAGATTGCTTGGTTAACATGTATGAAGGCCTGAGCTTAATATCTACCACTGTCCAAAAATAAAAATAAAGAACAGATCTCTGTGCAGAATTAGCTAATTTTTATAGAATAAATAAAGCTAACTATCCTTACATTTCTGCAGACAGGATTTTTGTAAATTTAAATGAGAAGTATTTTCTATATTAAATATTTAAGTATATGCATTGAAGAATACACATGATGGAATGCAAACAAAAATATGGTAAAGGGCAAAAGATAAAGGAAAAAAAGGAAAAAATTAAAACTATATCCAGAAATAGAAATTTTGAACAAAATAATAAAAATTTTAAATAGTGAAGGAAAATAAAATAGTATTACAGAAGAAAATTGGGTAAAAGTAAAGAAAGTGAAATAAAAATAGACAAAATGGACTAATAGATCACAAAAACTGAACTAAAAAGTGAACATTAAAAGCAACTCTAATCTCTTAGAAATTGTGGTTGGGTTGATTGGGAAAGTAGACAAAAGGAAGAGATGGAGAAAGTCACAGTGTGCAATTGTATAGCAAAGTGCTCAAAGATAATGAATCATACATTAAAAAATCTAGAAGATAGGATTGTGAATGTGTTCACTATAAAGAAATGATAAATGTTTGATAAAATAGATATATTTACCCTAATTTAAACAATACACCATGTGTACACACATCAAAACATCACATGGTGATGTGTTAATATGTATAAATTTCATACACGAGTTAAAAATAAATATGATCTTAAAAGCACAATTTAAAAATAATTTTTAAAAATCAAGAATAAATAAAAATGAAGTATTCTATACTGTTTAAACAATTGATAGGAAAATACATTGTTGACCTAAAGTTATAGGCTTTATAAAATCATGAATTTTTAAATCTCATAAAATAAAATACATAATATTATGATATTATGTTTTAATCAAAACTTGTGACCCAAATTCAAAAAAATGATATATTGCATATGAAATATTCAGCTTAGAGGCCAGTGATGGAGTGGATAAGCCCCACACCACCCAGATGATCTCAGTGGGCTGTAAGGGCACTGTGAACCCTCCCTCCACCTGGAGGACCCAGGGAGGACCTGCAAGAGCACTGGTCACCCCTCCCTCCAGCTAGAGGACCTCAGAGTATTGTAAGAGCATGGGTGAGACCACTCTCCACCTGGAGGACCCTGGGCAAGAATATGAGAGCACTGGTGACCCCTCTCCATCCAGAGGAATACAGGAAGGCCTCTGAGAGCTCCAGTAACCCTTCCCTAAATCCTGAGGCACCCAGCAGGCCTATGAGACCCCCAGTGCAGAGCAGGGCCCCAACTAGGGTACACACCATGGACAGGTGGGTTTGACAGCCTGGAAAACTCTGAAGTGGTTGTAATAATATGAGCCATGGGTTGATTCACATCAATACTCTCAGTCTAGTAAACCCAGGAAGAATCTTGAATTCATCCAACTGATCCCACAGGAAGAATTAGAGTGACAGATGCTCCCCCTGCACTGTGTGACTCAACAGCCAGGTAAATTCTACTTACACAGTAGGAACCTAACTAAGATGAACGTGATGGACAGGGGAGACTAGCGAGATTGAAAAGACTAAAATATGAACTAAGAGGTGAAAATGAAAAGACACAGAAAAAAATGCAATCTCAGACCTCCAGCCCATCCAGAACAAGTGCAGGAGACATTGAGACAGAAGAACTGGAAGACAAACACTTGAAAATTCTGAAAAGATTAGAAGTGAAGAAGCAAATCCATGAAGCTAGAGGAGAAATCAGTTCAGAAATAATCTCTTAGACAAAAGTAGAATGACAACATTAATGAAAGAATCACTCAGCATGGCTAGGGAAGACAGAGATAAAAAATTATAGGTAATAGAAGAATGATGGAAATCCTGAATAAACAATATAGGAAAGAAACAGAATGCATGAAACAAATTCAAAGAGATAGCCAGGAAATTTAAATTCCATCAAAAGTAGAAAAAACTTCTTTAATGAAACTGAAGATAGACTTTCAGATCTTGAAGACAGGCTCATGGCTAGTGATCATGAAAGGAAAGCTGTCTTAAAAATAACAAGGAAACATGAAATAGCAGTTCAACAGATCCAAAACAATGCAAAGAAAAACAATGTAAGACTGATAAGTGTCAATAAAAAGCAGGAGACAAGATGAATGACATAAAAACATTGCAAAATAGCAGAAAATTTTTCAAGCATGGTGAAAGAATCTGACATACAGATAACTGAGGCACATAGAATTACAAACATCCATAATCAATGTAAGTCTACACTCAGACATATAATAATCAAGATCCTAGAAATTCAGCACAAAAACAGAATATTGAAAACTGGTAGAGAAAATAAAAAGGTCATCTATAAAAGAAAACCCATTAGAATCACAGCTGATTTCTTGCCCCACACCTTCTCATCAAGAAAAGCTTGGATTGAACTATTTCAAGCCCTGAAAGAAAAGTATGCTGCAAAACTACTTCTCAAATTTAATGGATAAATGTGATACTTCCATCAAAGAGTAACTGAAGAAATTCATGATCATCAAATCCAATGTAGAAAGAGTACTGAAAGATATTCTAGACAGAGATAAAAATAACCACAATTCCAAGAACAACAACCAAAAGAAGCTACTAGGCAAGGCAAGCAATTAAACAGAGGGGAAAAGCAGGGAACCAACAACAGGAAAATAACATGACAATGATAAACCAATACATTTAATTTATAATCATCAGTGTAATGGCCTCAATGCATGAATCAAAGAAAAAGATTTGCAGAAGGAATCAAGAAAAAGATTCAACAAGATCCAACAATATGGGTAAAAGAAACACATTTAACTCAAAAGAAATTTACAAACTGAAAGTTGAATAGAAAACAAATCTTCATGTAATAGCAACCCAGCTGAAGAATAGAAAACAAAACTCCATGTAATAGCAACCCAGAAAAAAGCAAAGATGGCTATTCTTTTTGCAAATAGTGTGAATTTCAAGCCAAAAATGATAAAAAGAGATAAAGAATATCACTACATACTTGTTAGGGTAAAAGTTCAAAAGAAAGAGGCAACAATCATAAACATATGTGCACCAAATATGGAGCACTCAACTATATAAGACAAATATAAATAGACATGAAAAATTAAATAAGCAATGACACAATTATAATGGGGTACATTAATACCCCATTGTCACAAAGTGATAGATTGACTAAACACAAAAATCAGCCAAGCAATAACAGAACTCAATCAAATATGACAACAAATGTATTTAATAGATGTTTATAGAATGTTCCACCCAACATCAAAATACACATTCTTCTCAGATGCACATTGAATGTTCTCTAAAATAGATGATTTACCAGCCCATATAACATGCTTAATTAAATGCAAAGAAACTGAAATTATCCCATTCATATTACCTGACCACAGTGCAATGAAACTGGAAATTAATGACAAAGGAAACTCATTCTCCTGAACAACCAACGAGTAATAGATAAGATAAAAGAAATTAAACAATAGCTAAAATCAAATGACAATGTAAATGCAACATATAACCTCTGGGGGCTCAACAAAAACAGTCCTAAGAAGGAAATTTATAGCAGTTAATTCCCACATCAGGAAAACAGAATGAGCACAAATAAGCAAACTTGTATTGCATCTCAGACTTCAGAAAAAGAAGAGCAAGTCAAGCCCAAAGCTCATAAGGGAGGAAATTATTAAGATCAGAGCTTAAATTAATGAAATTGAGACATAGAGAACAATACAAATAAGTAGCAAATCAAGGTGTTCATTCTTTGAGACAAAAAAATGATAACTCCCTACCTAACCTTACCAAGAAAAAGAAAGAAAAACTCACATTCATGCAGTGAGGAATGAAAAGGGTGAACACACTACAGATCGTGTAGAATTATAGATGACCAAAAACACCTACTTTGAAATTTTTTATTTGCATAGAATGGAAAATAAATGATATAAACAAATTCCTTACCAAAGCTGTTTCAAGAGTATATCAAAATGTTGAATAACCCAATCTCACTTATTGAAATTGATAATGTAATTTTCAGCTTATCATAAAAGAAAAACACAGGTCCTGATGAATTTATGGCTGAATTCTACAAGAAATTTAGAGAAGATTTAATGCCAATACTTCTCAAATTCTAATGAAATTGAAATGGAAAGAATAATCCCTAACTCATTCCTGGAAGTGAGTAGTATAACTCTGATAACAAAACCAAAGAAAGACCCAACTATAAGATAGAACTATAAGCCAATCTCCCTAATGAACATAGATGCAAAAATTCTCAATAAAATATTAACAAATAGCATGCAACAAATCATCTAGAAGATTATACACTACGACCAAGTGGAATTTGTCCCACTTATGCAAGGATGATTCAACACACACAAATTCATAAACAAATTACACAATCTCAACAGAACCAAAGACAAAAATCATATGATTATCTCAATAGATGTTGAAAAAGCTTTTAATAAAGGTCAACACTCATTCATTCACAAAAAGCCATAGAGAAAATCAAAATAGCTTCTTTCTATCTCAGTCTGATAAAAGCCATCTATGTCAAAGCAACAGCCAACATTATACTAAATGGAAAAAACCTGAAATATTTCACTCTAAAATCAAGAACAAGACAGTGATGGCCACTATCACCACTATCATTCAACATAGTTCTGGAAATATTAACTAGAGCAATTAGACAAGAGAAAGAAATAAAGGAATAATGATAGCTAATGAAGAAGTTACATTATCATTATTTGCAGATGACATTATACTCTACATAGAAGACTCCAAAAACTCTAACAAAAGGCTACTAGATTTAGTATACAAATTCAACATTTTAGCTGGATGAAAACTGAAAAATCAATAGCACTCCTATACATAAATAAACACACACTGAGAAAGCAATTAGGGAAACAACACATTTCAAAATAGCATGCAAAAAACCTGAAATACTTAGGAATATTACATTACTCTGTAAAAGGAAATTGAAGAGGATGCTAGAAAATAGAAAGTTGTCCCTTGCACATGAATAAGAAGAACCAACATAGTGAAAACAGCCATACTCCCAAAACTGTTTTACAGATTTAATGCAATGCTGAACAAAATATCATTATCATTCTGCACAGATCTAGAGAAAACATTCTTGATATTCATTTGGAAACAGAATAGACCTAAAATATCAAGGGCAATACTGGGCAACAAAAGCAGGGCAGCAGGCATCACAATCCCTGACTTGAAATTATACTACAAAGCTACATGATAAAATCAGCATCATAATGGCAAAATACCAGACCTGAGGATAAGTGGAACAGATTAGAAGACACATACACAACTACAAACATATCCAACCACCTTTTCTTTGACAAAGGGGACAAAAGTGTTCACCGGAAGAAAGTCTTTTTAGTAAATAGTGCTGGAAAAATTGACTTTCCCTATGCTGTGGACTAAAATTATGCACAATGCCTATCACCATGCACCATGACATCAAAATGAATCAAAAGATCTAAATATTAAAATAGAAACACTAAACCTGCTGGAAGAAAAGGAAGGTAGAAATCTTGAAAACTGGGATAGACAGAGAGTTCGTGAACAAAATGCAAATTGCATGAGAAGTACTTCAAAGAATCAACTACTGGGATCTCATCTTATTAATAATTTTTTCACAACAAAAGATATCCCTAGTGTAGTGAAAAGATAGTTCATAGAATGAGAAAATATTTTATCCAACAGTTCCTCGAAGTACTTATATATAGCACATATAAAGAATGAATAAAATCTTCCTCTCCAATTAAAAGGCCTAATCCAAAAATGGACATCTGAGATGAATATGCACTTCCTAATATTTCCCAAGAAGAACTGAAAACATCATACCACAGGTATATATGTGCACCCATGTTTACAGCAGCACAAATTATAACAGCTAAATCTTGGAAACAACCCAAATACCCATCAATCACAGAACGGATAAAAAAGATGTGATTAAAAAAAAAAAGATGTGCTATCTTTATTTCAATGGAGTACTACTCCGTTAAAGAAGGATACATTTGAGACTTTTAAAGGAAAGTGGATGCAACTTGATACTATACTAGTAAGTGAAATAAATTGTACTCACATGCATAAACATCGTATCGTCTCCCTAGTGTAAAAAACTGAAAGAGTAAATAAGATCCAAAATGTACAATAGATTTTGTGAATGAGAATATGTTAACCATTGTTAATTTCCCAGTATTTTTTCAAATTCTATACTATCATTTTTCTTCTTTTTTGTTTTAAAATAAAATATAGCCTAGTTGCTACTCCTTTGTAACACATTATCATTTTTTAATACAGCATAATAAAGATGAGGAAATGGCTTGTAAATATGAGAGTTAAAGGAAAATTTGATAGTTAATATCAACAATAATACCTGTTTACCACAATGGCATTGGTATTTATATAGGTGCATCTTAACTTTATTTTTTATTTGCAGCACTTACAAATTTCATTTCAAGAAGAGCAATGACATTGATATTTCAATAACTGGGTGTTGCACATACTCATAAGGCTCAGTCAGCATTCATCTTTTATAATACATTCATGGCACATTTTTCAATTTCAACTGTATACTTTCAAAATTTAATAACTTTTCTGTGTATGCTTGTATGTACATATATACTCTACAATGAAATTTATACAAATGGACACTGATCTTTCAAAAGTGCCTAAGGCCTGCAAGTTATTCACTTGCTTACTTATCGTTAAAATAATTTCTAAACATTTCATGGTGGGAAAAAAACCCTTCTTGTTATGAAAAAAGAAAAATAAGTGTATGTATCTTCAGAAGATAGCATTTTTATGGTCAACATCTTACTCAGAAATATTTAGAAATGGAGCCCACTTAATGACTTTGTACTGAAAACCCGATTTTTAAAAAGATACTTCTTATATTAGGTATAATAATGTTAATACTTGATGATTTGCTGCATCCTATTTGCCAGTATTTTATTGAGAATCTTTGCATCAATGTTTATGAGTGAGATTTCCCTATAGTTCTCCTTTTTGGTTGGGTCTTTCTCTGGTTTTGTATGAAAGTAATACTTGCCTCAGGGAAAGATTTAGGGAGGATCACTTTCTTTTCAGTTTCACTGAAGAGTTTAAGGAGTATTGGCATCAAATCTTCTCTAAATTTCTTTTAGAATTCAGCTGTGAATCCATCAGGACCTGGGCTTTTCTTTGTTGGTAAGTTTTTAATTACATTTTCAATTTCAATAGCTGATATTGGGTTATTCAAAATTGTTACATCTGCTTGGTTGAGCTTTGTTAGTTCATATGTTTCTAGAAATCTGTCCATTTCTTCTGTGTTTACCACTCTGAGTAGAGATTTTCAAAGTAGGTATTCATGATTTTTTGAATTTCAATAGGATCTGTAATAATTTCCCCATTTTCCGTTTTTATTGCATGAATTTTGGTTTTTGTTTCTTTTTCTTTATAAGCTTAGTTAAGGTTTGTCAATTTTGTTTATTCTCTCAAAAAAACAGCTTTTTGATGCATTAATTCTTTCTATTTTTTTTTTTTTAGTTTCAATGGCATTAATTTCTGCTCTAATCTTTACAATTTCCTCTCTTCTATGTGCTTTGGGTTTAACTTGCTCTTCTTTTTCTAGAAGCTTGAGATGGAGCATTAGATTGTTTATTTGTGCTCATTCTATTTTCTTGATATGACAATTTATTGCTGTATATTTCCCTCTTATGACTGCTTTCATTGCATCCCACAGATTACAGTATGTTGTTTCTGCATTTTCATTGAATTGTAGGTATTGCTTTATTTCTTCTTTAATTTCTTCTGTAGCTTACTGGTTGTTCAAAAGGTTATTATTTAATTTCCATGTATTTATGCAGGTTTTCCAATTTCTTTTGCCATTAATTTACAATTTCAGTGCACTATGGTCAGATATTACACATGGGATAATTTCAATACTTTGCATTTACTTAAGAATGTTTTATGGGATAATATATGGTCTATTTTAGAATATGCATCATGACCAAGTGGGATTCATTCCAGGAGTGCAGGAATGATTTAACATATGAAAATGAATAAATGTAATACACCACACATCAACAGAACCACAAACAAAAACCACATGGTCATCTCAATAGATGCAAAAAAGCTTTTGATAAAGTCAAACACATGTTCATGATAAAAATCCTTCAGAAACCCAGCATACATGATGTCTACATCAACCTTATAGAGGCCACCTATGACAAACCAGCAGCCAACATGATACTAAATGAACAAAAACTGAAAGCTTTCACTTTAAAATCAGTAACAAGACAAGGATGTCCACTATCACCACTCCTATTCAATATAGTTCTGGAAACACTAGCCAGGGCAATCAGACAAGAGAGAAAAATAAAAGGAATAAAGATAGGAAATGAAGAAGTTAAATTATCACTATTTGCATATGATATGATACTCTATATAGAAGATCCCCAAAACTCCATTAAAAGGCTGCTAGAGGTAATAAACAAATTCAGCAGTGCAGCTGGATACAAAGTCCAAGCTAAAAAATCAATAGCATTCCTGTACACAAACAAAAAAACTCACTGAGAGAGAAATTATTGAAATATTGCTCTTGCATCTAAAGAAAGTAAAATACCATTAACATACCTCACAAATCTAAAGAAAACACTCCTAAAATTATTTTGGAAACAGAAGAAACCTAGAATAGAAAGGCAATTCTGGGCAACAAAGGCAAGGCAGGAGGCATCTCAATTCCTGACTTGCATCTATACTACAAAGTGACATTAATAAAATCAGCTTGGTACTGGCAAAGAAATAGACCTGAGGATCAATGGAACAGATTAGAAGATGCAAGCACAACTACAGAGACACTCAGCCACCTGAAATTTGACAAAGGGGCTAATCATGCCCACTGGAAGAAGGATAGCTTCTTTAATAAATGGTGTTGTAATAATTGGCTCTCCACATGCTGAAGACTGAAACTAGATCCATGCCTATCACTATGCACAAAACTAAAGTCTAAATGGATCAAAGACCGAAATATTTAAACAGAAACACTAAATCTACTGAAAGACAAGGTAGGTAGAAATCTTGGAGATATAGGGGTAGGCACAGAATTCATGAATAAAATGCAAATTGCACAAGAAACACTTCAAAGAATCAACAACTGGGATCTCATAATATTGAAAGTTTCTGCACTTCAAAAGAAATCACCAACAGAGTGAAAATAAAACCCACAGAATGGGAAAGAATTTTAGTCAACAACCCCTCAGACAAAGGATTTATATCCAGAACATATAAAGAATTGAAAAACATCAAGCCCCCCAAATTCAAAGACCCTCTCCAAAAATGGGCATCTCAGATGAACACACAGTTCTCAGAGAAAGATATACAAATGGCAAATAAATACATGAAGAAATGTTCACCATCACTGGTCATTCAAGAAATGCAAATTAAAACAACACTGAGATTTCACCTCACTCCAGAAACAAATCAACTGATAACAAATTTTGGCGAGGCTGTGGGGAAAAAGAACACTGCTCTGCTGTTGGTGGGAATGTAGACTGGTGTAACCACTATGGAAATCAGTATGGAGAGTTATCAGAAGACTAGGCTTGGGAGTTTCATCCAATCCAGCTATTCCCCTCCTGGGTATTTTCCCAGAAAACCTGAAAATCTCATATCACAGTGATATATGTACACCGATGTACACAGCAGCACAATTTGTAATAGCTAAATCTGGGAAACAATCAAGATGCCCATCAACTGCAGAGTGGATGAAAATGATGTGGTATTTTTATACAATCGAATATTACTCAGCTATAAAAAAGATAATCTTGAGGCCTTCCTAGGTAAATGGAGACAACTTGAGGTTATCTTCATTAGTGAAATAAATAAGAATCCTATTTATAAATATCACATTGTGTCTCTAGTGTAAAAAGTAATGATATGTAGGAGTAATAAGACCCAAAATGTATAGTTGCTATTGTAAAAAAGAGAGGAACAGAAAGTGCTCTAAAGGATATAACTGCATGTATGTTTAAGTGTGTAGGATTGATAACCATATTACAAGGTTTTTGTTGGATCATTGAACAGAACTGTTTGCAGTCTCGCTGTCAGAATGTCTACTTTGTGATGCTTTAATTTTATAACTTGAACAACTATTTCTAAGAGGACATTATGTAATTTATCAACTAGTGATTTTTTACTATTTAATTTTTTTGAAATTATGTATTATTTCTACCCTTTTTCTGTTTGTTTTCTCTTTAAATAAAGTTTAAAAAAATAATGTCAATACCTCGGAAACTTAACATACTAATTTACATTAGAGATTAATTTATTTTGGGCCTTGTAAGAAAAAAGTCTATCAATAACAGCACAAGAGAAATATTAAGTAAGTATGAAATAAATAAAATGTTTTTGGAAATATTGAATATGAGAAATAATAAATACTGGTTACATGAGTCTGTTTGTGCCCAATACAACACAAGCCAAGCTTGGGAAATAGAGTGAGCTGCTCTCCTCATATTTTCCAGCTCCCTGACGCCACCTCAGGCACTGGGGGAAGCGTTTCCATATTGGAGGGAGGTAACACTGAGAGTCCAGAGCTGGGCTAAAATGAAAATTTGGCTGTTTTAATCCCTGGATTCTTGTTTTCAATTTAATTGGTGAGGGAGATCTAGATAATCCTCAGCCCTTTATTTTCACTTTCATGGTAAGTTTACCTTTTCTTTTCTTTTTTCTTTTGACATAACTTCATTGGCCCAATGTTGACCCAGAAGGTGACAATTCCCCCTCACTCTCTTTCATCTTAGCTGCATTAAATTTTCTTTCCCTTTCTCATTTTTCTTATGTGAGGTAAGAAGGGGAGGTGTGGGCATGAAGACAAGATCATCCTGGGCATTCACATTCACTGGGCACTTTTTCTATTTTTGCTCTTAGGCTTGTCTTCACTCCATGCAGATTTCTCCTCATTTTTTACTAACACACATGTCTCTTTGCTCTTCTGTTCATTAATTCACTATGCATTGAATAACACCATGGGAGCGTCACATTCCTCCCACTGTGCTCTTCAATAAATTATGAAAGCAACCAAAAAGCAGGTTTTCAACACCCTAGAGGAGTGAGGAGCTGACAGTTTTTGCAAGCCATATTATTTCTTGAATTTTTTTTTATTTGAGCCATGTTGCAGCCTTGGGCTGACTTATTTTCCCTCTTGGGGTTCTGTACATTTTTAGCTCTAAAGTTTTGTTGAGAAATACAACTGGAGACTTGTCTAAAATTGGTTAGGGAGAAAGAACAGGTGGGTGGCCAGTAGTTGCAATGTCCACAGAAACAAAGTGAACAGACATGCATGTATCAAAGCATTCCTGTTGGTGACTAGGAAAGCTATACACTGATTTTCCAGCATCTTATGCACATGACCATACCAGAAACAGGGGTTTGAATTATCACAGGTCTCCATCAACAGGCTGATTTGTTGGGGATCATTTTGAGTTTCGCTCACATGCTTTAGTCACATCATTCTGTGGATTTAAAAAAGAAGTTTAATTGGAGCATATTCTAATCAATTAGATTTAGTAAACAAAATGTATATTTATTACATTTCACCTCTCTAAAATTTTAACTGAAAATAAGAATGAACTAATAATGATAAATTAAAGAAAGAAATTCTGTTTTCACAAATTTCTTTCTTTATGCACAAAATGTATTCACTGTTTCATGTTCTATTTATAATGTTTTATTCATTAGCAAATAAAAGGAAAGACACAGCTGGAAGTTTTTTGAATGAGAATCATAAGGCTGAAAGAGTTGCTAGCTTATACCTTCCTTGGCTTTGAAACATGACTGGGTGGAAAACTTACTGAGAGGAAAGGTAGGTAGTGAATATTCTGAGAAATTAAAAGTGATTGAAGCACACACATACTTCTCTTTTTTTTTAATCTTAACATCTTGCAGTCTTTAATATAATTTTCTGCCTAAGACTAACGAATACAACCTAGTAATTGAAAACACCACTTTTCTCAACTTGGTTTCTGGCTGAGTCAAAATAACGATTCATAACTAGGCTTTCATCTAGTACCATATTAGATGAATCCAAGTAGATCACTATTTGAGCTACTTCACCACCAACGCCTTTTCTTCTTTGCCCCAGTAACTGGCGTTTCTCCAAAGCAAGGGTGGCAACCGTTGACACAAATGATACGCAGAGCCCTCCCCATCAGCATGCAAAACAAGTCCCCCAGCAGCTGAGAATCTGATAACAGTTGTTTTTTTTTTTCTAAACTAAAACCTCAGTGTTCAGATTGAATTGCAGAATTGACACTTTGCAATAAATGAATGAGTTTGGGGTTGCAGTCTGGACCCTTGGTCTCTGAAAGGTTCATCGTCACTTCTCTAGAGAGAACTCATAGATGGGCTTCACAGAACGATATATCCTGGAAAGTTTGGGGAAACTTCACATATACAATACCTTGAAATGTTCTGAGAACTATGCCTGTTCTGATGAAACTATGAAATACTGTACTTAAAAAAGACCTATTTCATCAGGTTCTTACCGATCATTTTCCTGAGTGAGGAGAATGTTAAAATAAATACATAAGAATGGTTATTTTTGTTTAATTAGTTTGAAGGTCATCTCTTGAGATTATGACAGTGGTTAAAAGCCCAAATTTTAACAAAGTTGACTTGAGTTTCAAAACAACTTTGCTATACTCTTTACAAAAATTGCTTAAATTTTCCAAGTTTAAAACTCCATAATTATGAAATAGAGCTAAATCCATTCAACTTGCATAATTTCTATTAGAATCAGGAGTAATTTATTCTAAGCACTCAACACAGTTCTTTATATATAGTATATGTTCACTAAATCGCAGATAACATTATTATTCATTTTATAAAATTTATAATATTATTTACCTGCTTTCAAGTACATATCTGAGATGTATAAACAATTCTTTTTTAATATGAATTCCAAATTTTTGCATTTTATATAAGTACTTGTCTTAAAAAAACTGAGACAGTGGGGGTTTTTGTACTTAAAATGTCTGGCTGTAATCAATATTTTGTCAAACAGCAACTTACAAGAACAGAGATGATAATTTTGCCTTTTCTCCAAGCATTTATTACATTTGTCCTTTTCAACATTTAGCTATAAAATGATTTATGTGAATTGAATGTTAGAAGGGATAGCTTAATTTCTCAAAATTAAACAGTCACTCAAATCTATGCAAATTGAAATGTCCAAATGTGATGGGGGATATAAAATGCTAACAGCAACTGATATTAAAGAAGCCATTCTTTTAATAAATTAAAGGCGGATGCTATCAGCATGGTTCACAAAAGACACGATCAGAGTCTTCCACACGCTGTACGTTCAACCCATCGAAAGATGTGGAAAGGGTGATTCCAGCTTCCGTCCTCACAGTACTGCATCAGGCAACAGACACCGTTTTCATTAAGAAACCCTCTGAGAAGTAATCGATGTAGCAGCCATACTGATATGTATGTTGCTGCCCTTTTAAATAACATTTTAAAATGCACTGCCTCCCTTCTCATTTGTTCATTTCGTGTACATAACATAAAGATTTTACATAACAACACCATAATAACATTTCACAAGAGACAGTTTTATTCATTTCAGTAGCTTACACTGACATTGCTTTTAGAAAAACTGCCATCTTGATGGCTAACATAAAAAAAATCTCATACTAAATATGAACATATGAGCAGCTCAGAGCAACCTCTTTGTCATATTTGTTAGGAACTGTGATTTTCAGTAAGAGCTCTTGGAGCTCATGGCAGATGGAAATGTATAGTTCCTCGGTTTGAACAATCATTCATATTCAAACCTGCAGTGGTCGTTAATTAAGAGAAACTGCAGTTTGGGTTTTGAGTTGTCTTGGAATTTACCTTTGATTCTTTGAATATTACTGTCATAGAAATGTAAGGTATTGTTTTCTTTCAGAATTCTGAAGAAACTCATGGGCAAGAATAACACAAAAACAAGCTTGAATCAGAATGTTAAACTTGTTTCTCCTTTTTCAGAGAATTTTAAGGCAATTTACAAGTAGATATTTCAAAATTGCTAATAACTTGAGATATGTGAAACAGAGTAGAGATGCCCAGCACTCCCACAAGGAAGTTTCTTTTTTGGAACTGAGGATTAAACCCAGGGCCTTTGAACAGAATTTGAAACAGTGTCCCCCTTGGTCATTAAAGTGCCTGGACTGGACTTATTTGCAGTCATCTCACCTCAGTTTCCCAAAGTGTTGGTGGTACTGCCATGTGCCACCGTGCCAGACTTTCAAAAGTGATTTGCATCCTGTGGCCTCTTTAGCTGCCCTTTGCCCCAATGAGCTGCCTCAGGTAACCCACAGTGTTCTGAGCAATAGTTACACAGGCTGCAGCAAGCTTTGGTCAGAGACCTGTCACAGATGAGTCCACCCTGCAGTCCCTCTGCAGTTCCCCTCAGTCAGGTCCACGAAGGGCCTATTCTCTACTCGTGACAAACCTGCGTGAGCAACCTCCCAAGTCAGTGTGAGCCAGGCCTGAGGTTCCTTCTTGTGCTCAGCTTGGCAACACAAACCCTCATAAAACCTCTTCCAGATGGTAGATTCCTGCCTAGTTGTGATCTGTGTCGTGTGCTGGGGCTGATAGCATTAATGGCGGTGGAACCTAGAACCTGGCCACCCCAAAGGTGGCTGGCAGCCAGAGAAGGAACAAGAATGAGAAAGAATTCCCTGGTTCTGGGTCATGGAGGAAGTCTCCAAGGACTGCTAGTAACTGCTTTCACCCAGAGGCAAGGAGGGCAAGAAGGGCCGAAACACTAGGAAAACTGAGAGCTACCTGCACTCAAAAACTAGGGCTGTTGGGCTGGGGATTTAGCTCAGCGGTGTAAGCGCCTGCCTGGCAAGCACAAGGTCGTGAGTTCAATCTTGGTAGGAAAAAAAAAAAAAGAAAAAGAAGAAAGAAAAGAAAAAGACAAGGGCTGTTAATAGTAAAACAAAAACAAAAACTACCCTTTTCCAGTTAGTGATTTCTATACCAGTTGAGCCAGTACCCTCAACAGATTGGTAGCATGTTGGAATCACGTTATGTGGATGCTTCTCGTGAAAGGGCCTTCAAGTGGGTGACAGACGGTAGTGACAGTCATCAGAAGTCCCTGAAATAAGCCTAGGCCTGATTTCCACCTTGCATATGGCCAAGAACCCACTATGGCAAGTGACAGCAGGTTACCAGTTGTGGCAAGTGTACTCTACCAATATCAAGGTTGGACCATGTATTTGAGATAATCCCTCATACTCTGCTCTGGAGTGACTTACTATTGTGCCCAGAATGCTCTTTATCTTTACTTACTTTGGATACAGATTTACTGTGCTTGACCTAATGCAGAAGTCATCCGAGATAAAAAGTGAGATCATGCAGGCGAATATCAGTCCACACTCAAGAGAAATCTAGGGATCCTACTATAAGAAGTGCTTAAGAGAAAAAGTTTAACAAACATAAACATAACTTTTTCACCAAAATTTGTATTTGGGTGAATATGAGAATTCATGTGTTTTTAAAATTATAATGCTTTCTAAAAGTTTTAAACAAAAATTAAAATATTTATAGATCAGATTCTATAGAAAACAATAAATTCAACATATAGGCACCAGACATAAATTTCACAACCATTAACTATGATTTAGAAGAAAAATTAAAGGCACAGGTTTATGGTAGTTCTTACAAGTCAATGGAGAGAATCATGTAATATTTCCATGTATTCTCAGAAAGAAGGAGACAGCAAAGCACACATTGAAGTGTTCAGGGTTACAACTGGCTATTTTACACATTAGAGATCTATTTTTTAGAAATGTCTGTTATAAACAAGTTTTAAAATTATTAATAGCTAATGATAAATTGCACCCATATTTGGGTTGACTAAAATTGCATGAAAATTTTGCATAAGCATAAGGTAAAATAACTTATACTAGCCCAAGAGATAATTTGGTGCAAGTGGAAATAGAAAAAGTAAAAAAAAAAAGTTAGAAAAACATATAAATATGAAAGAAAAATATGTATTAGAGACATAAACTTTTAGCTTTAGGTTTTTATAGGATAACTAAAGTGGAAAAAATAGCTTCAATTTATAAAACAAATTCATCAAAATGTTATGTTTCAGCCTTCTATACATTAAAGATTATACAAAAATAAAGCTTAAGTTAAGTGTTTATAAATATACATACCTGATTTTAAAAGATATTTGTATTATAATTCTTCAATGTAGCTTTTAAATAGTCAATATTAAAAACTTGCACTCCTCTCCTATTTCCTAGAATTATTTATCATTTCCATGAAATAAAGTTATAGGTATAGAAAAGTTAACTGTGTACTCTTCATCAGTGGCAGACACATTACACAACATTGGAATTGATCCTGACCAGTTATTTATGGTTGGCTTTACTGTAGGAGCAAAAACATTACAGCAATGTGATAAAATAATATACCAAGAAGAGAACACTAAATTTTAAAAAAATTAGAAAAATAATTAAAATTGTCTTTTTATCTTAAGTGTAAAGCACAACTTTTGCTAAACTATGAACAAGTCATGGTAACAGAAATTTGTTAGAGTTAATATCTTGACCTGTCATTCAAAATGTAAAGTTTAATTATGAGATAAGTTGTATTCATATTCCCATCATTTGGATTAAATCATAGGACCATTACTGTCTGGTTTTTTTTGAAAGTGAAACATAAAACAATTATTTTGCTTCTTGCCATTTGAGAATTTTAATAAATATCTTGTCTAATTGTTTTGACTACTGAGTGAAGGATAACTGTCATGGATTATTCCTACTAATTCTACTCTATGTCTGTGATCCATGACATAGTTCTAACAGGATAGCAAAGTGAATGTTTTCAAGAATTTTTTGTGGCATGATCTGCTAAGCCTTGGATACATTTGAATTCTGACGTTTTATTTCTGGAAAGAGATTATCGCTATATGGAAAACCAAGAAGTATATCACATTATGTACATATTTTATCTTTTAGTTATTTTCCTCTAGTTGTATGCTTTGATGATTATAATCATATAAATCAGTTTGTCTTTTTTTCTTTGAAATGTTAAGTTTCTAAAATTCAACTAGAATTTATGTTCTGAGACATATATACAGAACATTTGCATAGATAATTAGCATAAAAATTGCTAGATAGAAAAACTTGTATGTCTTTAAATCTGCTAAATAATACAGAACCACTTTGTGTCATAGTTAATGCAATTTATCTTCTACTTTCCACATGTTAGGGCATTTGGTGATTATAATTTGACCAATAGTCACTGTCATCATATTTTTCAATTTTATTCTATTTTGGTAGCTAAACAACAAAGAAATACTGAAAATTTCCTGTGTTTACTGGTCTTTTGCACTTCTTCAGATGCAAGGCCCTTGTTATTAACCTGTTTGCCATTGATTTGTGGGAAATTAATATATTTTCTATGTACTAGTTGATTGATTTATTTATAGAAATCTCTTCTTTTTGTGTAAATTCTCTTTTGATGCTCCATGTTTGTGATAGCCCATTTCATCATTATTTTTATTTATTTTTAGTATTTTCTGACTCCTTTTAGAAGTCCTCTGCTATCAGGTAATGGAGAAAATTTTGCAGATTATTACCTACACTATAAACTGTCTCAGATTTAGTACCTTAGTCTTTCATCTCATTAGAATTCATCTCATTAGAGTTCAGTATCCAATTGCTCTTTTTGTAGGTAAAGGTCTAAATATTCTCACATTTCTGCTACAACTTTACCCTTGTTCCACTGCTTTTCAGAATTACTTCACTGTATATCAGTTGTCCATATGTTTGCAGATACCCTTCTGAGTTCTCTGTTATATTCTGCTGGTCCTTGGGTATATCTTCAAAAAAATACTTTCAACACTACTGTAGCAACATTTTAAATGTCTATGTCCAATAATATAAATACTAGGGTCTTTATGACTAATTCGGTATTCTTTATCACTTGTATTTCCATGTGAATTCTAGAATGTTCTAGTCAAATCTACAAAAGTATGTTAAGATTAAATCTAGAAATAAATCACAGAGTATTAGAAGTTGTTTTGGGGGCTTTCTTTTTTTTTTGTACTAAGGATCAAACTCACGATCTCATGCTTGTAAGGCAGGTGCTTATACTACTGAGCTAAATTTCAGGTCCTAATATTAGAAATTTGAAGCTAAAAATTTAAACATAAAAGAGTGACTGAAATCTGATCAAATACAATCCTCTGTTTAAATTTTTCAATAAAACATTATAGTAAAAGAAGTGGAATAACTATATCTAAAGCCAATGGGAATATTTTGAAGGGATTAATGTTAATTGGTGTTTCACTCTAATAAATTTACAATTTAAATATTTATAATACTTTTCATCACCTGTCAATGAACACATTTTGGCAATTTCTTTCAAATGAAAACATA
The DNA here is from genome assembly GCA_004027455.1 of Hydrochoerus hydrochaeris. Taxonomy (NCBI): domain Eukaryota; kingdom Metazoa; phylum Chordata; class Mammalia; order Rodentia; family Hydrochaeridae; genus Hydrochoerus; species Hydrochoerus hydrochaeris. The sequence continues at coordinate 225,671 of PVLA01002565.1, read as the reverse complement.
GTGTGTTATTGTCCACCTTATTCATTAGATCTTGCACCATTTATATTCTGGCTTTTCCCAAAAGTCAAATTGACAATGAAAGTTAAACATTTTGAGTAAATTGAGGACACAATACCAAGCACTCACAATTTAAAGAAGAGCCTTAATTTGGCTCATGGTTTTAAGAAAACTCAGTCCATGGTAGGCTGGCTCTGACAAAAACATTATGGCAGAACAGAGTGCCCAAATAAAGGCGCTTTTTCTTGGTGATCAGCACAAAAAGCAGGGAAACAATAAAAGTGAAGAAAGAGGTAAGGACAATATATAATATCCAAAACTATTTCTCCAGTACCTACTCAGGCATATTCAGAAGTGTACTCTACCAATATCAAGGTTGGACCACAAAGCCAATCAAGTTGACATTCTACACTAACCATGATGTCCTTGTGTACTTTGTACCTTAACTCGTCTTCTTAGCTTCCAGGTGCAGTACAAAGTTCATAATTCCACTTAACAATGCAACTATTCTGCATACAACCTGAAAAATTAGAATGCCTTCCCCAAAGTTTCAGTATTTTCAGCCTTTTTAAAAGTTTGTCTCTTCTGTCTCTTCTCAGACTCAAGACAAACTCTTATCGGTGAACCCATATAAAAACAGATTATATAATCCCAAGGAAACATAACATAAGGTGAGGATAGTCTAACCCTCAAAGGGAGAAATAGAGGGATATAAAAGAATCTTAACTAAAAGAAGACTGAAACTAAGTTGGGCAAATGTCAAGTTCATATCCAGCATCTGATATACAGTGCTGTGAATTTTAGAGGGCTTGCGTGAGGTCACCTTAAAATCCTTACAGGTACTAACCTATGTGACCACTTCTTTTGCCAGTTTGGCTCACTCCCTGCATTTTTCTCAGCAGACAACTCACGTTCCAGACATTTCTGACTTCAAGGGGTTTCTACTGTACTTTGACTTCACCCCTACAGTTTCATGCACTGCTCTCTCAGAGACCCCTTGCTTGATCTCCAAATTCTTTCTTTAAAATCTGAATGGAAGACAGCCTGTACTTTCTAACTTTCTTGTTGCTGGAACAAAATATCTGACATTCACTAACTAAGGGAGGATAGGTTTAAGTTGGCTCACAGTTTTCAGGGGAATCAGTCCATAACTAGCTCTGTGTCAAAAGTGGCATAAAAGGAAATATTTTCACCTTATTCAGCCAGGAAACAGAGCTATGGAAGAAGATATATTATTCAAAGGCACAACTCCAGTGACACACTTCTTCCAACCAGGCCTCACCTCCAAACACAATATTGATCTATTAATGCATCAATGTTAAATCCACTGATGAGTATTAGCCCCATCTACTTGATCTAATTAATTTCCAGAAGCATTGTGAGAATTCTTGAATACATTTTAGATCCAAATCATATCACCTTGGCCCCCAAAGTCTCAAATCCCTCTTATTAGGCAAAATACATTTAGTTTATTCCAAGAGTCACTGAGTCTTAACAGTTTAACACTGCTGAAAGTCCAAGTCCAAAGTCTCCTCTAAGACACAAGTCAAACTCTTAGCTGTAAGCCCTTGTAAAAATAAAAAAAAGTTAATCACTTCCAGCCTACAATGGTACAGGGTAAACATTTCCATTCCAAATGGGAGGGATAGGAAGATATATATGAATCAGACCAAAGCAAGACCAAAAATCAGCGTATCAAACATTAAATTATGTAGTTTCATGTCCAACACTCAGAGCATTTTTTGGCCAGGTCTGAACTCCCAAGTGACCCCACAGTTATGGTGTTCCTAACTGAAGCCACGTTGTCTCTTTTGCTAGCATCATTTGATATAGGAGAGCTATAACTCCAAACCTGATGAGTTGAGTTTGTGTTTCCAGAAATTGAAGAATGAATTCTAAGGAACAATGAAGGTTAAGAGTATCAGAGATTGAAAGAGAAGGAAGGAGAGAGAGACAGAGACAGAGAAAGAGATAGTAACAGAGAGACAGAAGGAGACAGACAGAGAGGACTCAAGAGGGGAGTGGCTGTGCCCGAAGCAATGAGGTGCACACAATGGGGAACCGGGGAATAGGAATCGTGAACAGGAATACCACCGGAGAGACAGAAGGAGTCCTGAGTAGGCTGCTGCTGAGGCCATCCCTCCAGACAATGCCTCATAGGACAAAGTCATGAGGTGGGAACAACATGATCAAACAATAATCAACTAAAAAGATTACAACCGTAGTCACTTAGCTAACATTAATTCCATAGTGGAGCTGAGCATATAGATGATATAATTAATATTAGTTGGTAATCTATAGTCCTAGTCTTTAGTCTTAGTTTTCATCTTAGTCTTATTGGGTGGGAGAGGATAGTCCAATCCTAGTGAGATAATGGTCTGTTTCTATGGGAAATTCAAAAAGGTTTGTGCCAATTACAATATGATCTCAAAGTCCATGTATTCCTTAGGGAAATGTGTAAATCTGGCCATTGTGACTTTATTCTCAAGGTATTTCCTTCCTCAGAAGCACCTCCAGCCACAGTTTTGATGTGTTCTCATCTTCTGTACTGACTCCCTTGAAGGCCTACGCCCTCTGAATGCCTATTAAACTCCATCTAACTTAGCTGCCTATAATACACTCACTCCATGTGGTTTTCCTCAGCAGATAAGTCACGTACCTAGGGTCCCCAAGTTTCTGGTGTCTCCAAAACACCTTTGACTTTACTTTCATTGATTCATGCAAAACCTTTCCAGGAACACATTACTTGGCCTTCCAGCCCATTCTTTAAAATTTGGGTGGGAACCTTCCTCTCTCCACAATTACATTTGGCATCCCTAAAAAATTAGCATCACACAGTTAACATCAATTTCTACCACACACTTAAGCAGTACACAACCCTGCTTGGACTGCAGCCACAGTGTCTAGGTGCCTCCATAGCCAAGCCTAGAAAAATACGGTACCCTGAAGGAGCTACGTGCCTCAGGTCTCTCTTTTCAAACCAAATTTTTTCAAAGGAGTTTATCCTTTTATAGCTTTAAGCTTAGAGTGACAGGAGTGTATCTATTTCTTTAGACGTCTTCAAGGTATCTTCCTTATTGTCCTAATGCAAAATATTTGGATTCCTTGTAGTTGTACTAATCTTTCAAACAACTACATTTATTTTTATCCTAAGTTTATACGTGGTTCTTTTGGTACCAAAAGTTAAGTATCTAAAATTTTCTTCTCTGCCTCTTGTTGCTGACTTTCAATGTAAATCTAGCTAAAGCAGCCATCAGTGCCCATGCCACAGCCTGCGTGTTGGGTTACCTCGACATGTCCTTACCACGATCCTTATTCTCAGTCTTTCACAATGTTCCAGAAGATGGGAGGAATGAATAAAAATTTTATTTCCAGAAGTATAACATTCATAGCCATTGGTACAATTGCCAGTGGAGCCTCCATTCCCAGATGAAATCTCCTAAGCCTGGCTGTTCCTGTCTTCATACCTTTCAGCATTCTCATCTTCTGAGCTTTGACCACAATAATCATTCTGCTTTCAGTAATCTAGGGCTTCTCTATTTCAATCTGTCAAACTTTTCCAAAATCTCCAACAAAACAGATTCATTCAAAGTCTACTAACCACAGATCAGGTACAGTGACAACAACGAATGCTAAATTATCTGTTTCAGTCAATTTTCCTGCCACTGGCACACAATAACAACACTCATGATTTAAAGGAGGAGAGGTTTAATTCTACTTATGGTTTCAAGAGAATACAGTCCATGGTCAGCTAGCTCTAAGACAGAAATACCAAGACAGAGGGAGTGCTAGAGCAAAGATGACTACCTCATACCTGCCAGGAAGAACAGTGTGAGAACAATACCAGCAAGAAAATGGACCAGGGACCATCTGTAGTCCTCAGATTCATTCCTCTGTGACCCCACTAGGACATACCCAAAAGTCTATTCCATTAATCTCTTGGGCGGATCCCAGTGCCATTAAATTGCCACATCATCCTAACCCCCAGAAAGACAATACCAGAGAAGATAGAAGTTCATAGAAAATCTGGTATCTAGATGGATTATTCAGCAGAGAATGAGTCAGCATGTTTGTGGAAAAAATCACTCAAGGACAGTGAGAGAACTATCTGATAGGTTTAGAGCAATTAGTACCTTTATTATTCCTGGCCAGAAAATAAAACAAAAATTGAAAAAGCACTGCATATAATTTTTGCCTCAGCAGTGCTGAATACTTAAACATAGATTGATCCTTTAGTGCTAACACATTTTAAAACATCATATGTTTTAATCAATAAATAAACAAATTAATTGCAGTATTTTAAATGCAAACTTTCTCAGAATAAAGCTTACACATTTATAACAACATGAACATATACAGTAATAAAATTACAAAATCCCTAATATTTGTATCAAGTCCAATGTTGCAAAGATTGCAAAAGAATCAGAAAAAAAATATGCTCCCATATAAGAAGAAATGCAATTGACTTTGACAAGAATTGACACAAATATTAACTTCAGCAGACAAACACATCACAGTGTTACTGGAACTAAGCTCCATAGTTCAAAAAGTTAAGCAGAATTACATAGAAAGAACCCAAGCCCAAGTTTCTAAAATTGAAAATCACAATATCTTAACTAAAAAATACTATGGATGTGACTAATCATAATTAAATATTGCTATATGAAAGATAAGTAAACATAACTACAGCAGACATGACTGGCAATAATTAAAATTTGAAACAAATGAATGAACATTAACTTGTTGTGGGGCAATTTTAAGTATTTTAGTATGGCGTGGGTTTCTTTAAAGGGGCTGAAAAGTTTGCGTAGTTGATGACAACTACAAGCACAAGAAATTCAACAAAATTTAAGCACAAGATACATGAGGAAAGCTACAGAGTAGTCAAAAAGGTGATGGGCATTGGGGCAGAATAGAGTCATGATTATTTCATGCAATTGAGTGTTCTGTATTAGATTGTGGAACAGTATGAAAGGTATACAGTTCAATGAAGAGTATTTCACTGATAATAATTACTTATCAAGAGTAAATGCACATGAGTCATGTAAGAGGTGACACTGAGGAATAGTGCCTGGAAGGATGTAAGTAAGCCCCTTGTAACACTTTTGTAATTACTAGGTTAGTATAAAATTATACAGAGAATGGGGATACAGCTCAATACCACAGGGCCTGTCTGGCAAACATAAGGCTGTGAGTTTGATTCCCAGAACCAAGAAAAACAAAAAAAGGCTGGATGTGGTGACACACACCTGTAATCCCAGCACTTGAGAGGCTGAGGCAGGAAGATTGCTGTGAGTTTGAGGCCAGACTGGGCTACAAAGTGAGTTCAAAACCAGTTTGAACTGCATGATGAAACTGTCTCAAAAAGACAAAAGAAAAATCATTTAACAATTTTTTTAAATTGTATTGTGCCAATTAACTTATTTCAATATTTACTATAAAGATATAGTAGTTAAGAAAATGTGGTATAAACACATATAAATGGAACAGAGTCCAAAAAGAACCAATCCTATATGAACATTTGGCTTCTGATGAAGCTATAAAGGCAGGTCTAGGGAGCAGAGATGGGACATATTGCAGTGACAAACTTCTGTATTGAAAACGGAATCATAATTCATAACATATTCCCTGCATATAAATTCTTAAAAAGTAGTCATTAATCCAAATGTAAAGCCTAAAACTGCTTCCAGAAGAACACAGAAGAATTTTTTTGTGATAATAAATTCAAATTTCAAGTTCAAAAACTGGAACCCTCTTTTGAACGCTGATTTTAGAGAAGCTAATAACACACTTACTTTGAAAAATCAGTTTGGTACCTTTACAGAAAGTTAAAAATGAACTTATTATGAGATACAACAATCACACCCCCAAGTATAAAGACCTATAAGCAAACATATATATTTTCTTCATATTTTCTGAAAAATAAATCAACCTAGTTTTTTTTGAAATGATAAAGTTCTAGATTAATTGTGCTGCATCTATAGAGTGGAATATAGTATTACACCTTAACACAAGAGAGCAAATTATCACTTACTGCAAAAAGACATGGCATAATTTCAAATGTATTGTGCTAAGTAAAAGAAATCAAAACCAAAAAGTCATATACTATGTGGTTCTATTCGAACGACATGGTGCAAGAGAAAAACACAGAAACAAAGCAAGAGTTGCCTGAGGCTTGCCCTGGAGGGAGGGGGTCCCTGACAAAGAGACGTAAGGATGTGAAAGGATGATTTTGGAAATTCTCACATTACTCCAAGCAATTGTTCAAAATTGCAGATGTGTACGCTTAAAAAAAGTAAGTTTTATCATGCATAAATTAAATATTAATTTTAAAAATCATTAAAGAAAAACAATGTAACTACTAGTTGTTTTACTAATTTCTTTGGTAAAAATCTTAAGATTCCAGCACTAACTTCATCTCCAAAATGGCATTTTAAAGAGTTTTTTGATAAAAAAAATTTTAAGAACATGACATTGTGCTTAAATCTTATTTTGCTCTGCAGTGTCCTGCAGTGGATAAAGATAAGAAAGCATGATTTCCTAAAATAATTCAGTCTTAATAATGCTCATGTATAATAAATTTAAATAAATGCCCATGTTAGTAAACAAACACCAACAAATGCTTAGTGTAAAATTTTTTATAATCATATTTGAAATTGAAACACAATGGAACACCGTTAATAAGCAAATATCAAACTGTTATTTTAAAATTTTACCACATGAAAGTATAAATCACTGGTTGATAAAGGCAAAATGATAAGCAATGCTATGATGTATTAATAATGTTTTGTTTCCACGCTGGGGAAGTTATTCTACTACAGTTCCATGAATATAAGCATAAGCTATTCGTGAAGATGATAATGGTGGTATTGTAAATGCAGGTGATCAAATCACTGTTAGTGATACAGTGACAATGTGTATTCTGTTAATTGCTCCCTTGGACAGCCTGCATTCATCAGTAAGCAAAGATTCACAGTCATTTACTCAATTAAGGAGGAATTGCTTAGACAGAAAATCTTATTATGTGCCAGAAAACAATGGAATAGTCTTTTAAAAGGTTTTTAAAGCAACTGTGTTAGTGCTTTTTCCAAAGTAGCTTATTCCATCATCATCGAGGGGCACCCAACTCCAGACTGAATACAATAGCAGAACGCTTCTTATATAATATCTCCAAATAGTTGTAAGAAAATTGTTGAATATGTTTCTTCAAAATAACAAGTTCTACGTTTTTAAAGATTTACTTTAACCCCAGTATATTCACTTACTTATTTAGCAAAGTGTAAAATATGACTAAATAGCAATACATGTAATAATGTCTACCAGATTTAGTTTGAATAGACATATAAATACAGAAATTTATTAGTACAAAGACTGTTTATTACTTGGAGCGGTTCACATTATTGAGTGTATTATGTATTCTGCAAATATATGCACATTACCACTCTAGAAATAAAGCAAATGATAAATTCTAAAAATGATTTCATCCAAAATATTTTTGATATGGTTACACTAGAAATATAATTTCCCTCATAGAGTGAATTAGAAGGCCCAGCTTAAGGTTGTTTTTATTTTCTTTTAATCTTGGAGAAAATATCCATGTGGAAGAACTCTTGTTCACTGAAGAGTCTGGTGAAGACTTACCTGTAAATATTTGGAGTGGTGTTAAAATATTTATTATTTTTTATTATTATTATTTTAAATCTATTAAGTTCCTTTTATTCTTCTAGATGGGGACAGTAATTTGCAAACATTGGTAGAAAAATACTTATTTTATTAATTTTGTTTTAACATAAATACATGATTCTATTCATATTCACTGCCTAAATCCTCCTCCCTTTTCTATGATGTCTGTTTCTTTTTTTATTATCTCTTTTGTTAAAATTTTATTTTACAGAGAATAAAACAAAAGACAGAACAACACAGATCAAAACAGAATGATACAAGCAACGCAGCACTTCACAACAAAACAATTGGATATCAACAGTAGCTACCATAATATGTCTTTCTTTGAAATCATTGAGCATAGCTTCACAAACAATAATATCAAACATAACAAAATAGAATAAAACCACTCAAGAGAATGAAAGTATTACAAGGTATTCTGAACCGAATAACAGAAAATGAACAATGGCTACTATAATATCTCATTTTCCATAAAAAATTTGTTTATATTATTACACATTAAAATCCAGTAAGACACAACATGATAGAACCAATTGTAGTAGAAGAACAAAAACATGTTAGGACTTCAAAGCCAGGTGATATTGAATCACCAATGGCTGCCATAATGTCTTGTTTTCTTCAAAGTAGCTGTTCATACCATCACACATAATAAGGTCAAATAAAACAGAATAAAACCATTCCAACCAATGAATGAAAACATTACAAGTCTTCAAAACAATACAATGGGGATCCGTGATTACCATAGAATCTTATGTACTCTTACCTTTTCTTACTAGGGAGACTATGCGGTATTTATACCTGTGAGTTTGATTTATTTCACTTATGAGTATGGTCTCAAGGTGCATTCATTTATTTATAAATATCTCAATATGATCATTCTTTATAGCTGAGTAATACTCCATTGCATAAAAGTACCACAAGTTTTTTATCCATTCCTCGGTTGATGGGCACTTAGGTTATTTCCAAGATCTGGCTATTACAAATTGTGCTGCTATAAACATGGGTGCACATATATCACTCTGGTATGATGTTTTCAGTTCTTCTGGGAATATGCCTAGGAGTGGAATAGCTGGGTCAAATGGGACTTCCAATCCCAGCTTTTTGAGGAATATCCAGACTGATCTCCACAGTGGTTGCACCAGTCTCCACTCCCACCAACAGTGCAGAAGAATTCCTTTTTCCCCACAGCCTCTCCAGCATTTGTTGTTGATAGTTTTCTTGACCCTGGCCATTCTTTATGCAGCGAGATGGAATCTCAGTGTGGTTTTAATTTGCATTTCACTAATGACCAATGATGATGAACATTTTTTCATGTATTTATTTGCCATTCATATTTCTTCATGTGAGAACTGTGTGTTCATCTCAGATGCCCATTTTTGGATTGGGTCTTTGAATTTTGGGGGTCTCATTTTTTTTAATTCTTTATAAGTTCTAGACAGAAGTCCTTTGTCTAAGGAACAGTTTGCTAAGATTTTTTCCCACTTTGTGGGTTTTCTTTTCCCTCTGCTAGAGATTTCTTTTGACATGCAAAAACTCTTTAACAAGACGTGATCCCAGTTATTGAATTTGGAAAGTATTTCCTGTGCAGTTTGGTTCTTGTTCATTAATTCTCTACCTACCCTTATGTCTTCAAGATTTTTACCTACCTTGTCTTCCAACAGATTTAGTGTTTCTGTTTTAATATTTAGATCTTTGATCCATTTAGATTTTAGTTTAGTACATGGTGATAGGCATGGGTCTAGTTTTAGTTTTTGGTATATGGATAGCCAGTTTTTCCAGCACCATTTATTAGAGACTATGGTTCTTCCAGTGAACAGGTTTGGCCCCTTTATCAAACATAAGGTGGTTGAGTGTGTTTGTAGTTATATCTTCTAGTCTATTCCATTGATCTTCAGGTCTGTTTTTATTCCAGTACCATGTTGATTTTATTATGGTAGCTTTGTAGTATAACTTCAAGTCAGGGACTGTGATGCCTCTTGCCTTTGCTGTTTAGACTTGCCTTTGCTATTCTAGGTCTCTTCTGGTGCCAGATGAATTTTAGGAGTGATTTCTCTAGATCTATGAGCTATGTTAGTGGTATTTTCATTGGGATTGCATTAAATCTGTATAACAATTTTGGGAGAATGGCCATTTTCACAATATTTATTCTTCCTGTTTAGGAACATGAATGTCTTTCCAATTTCTGAGGTCCTCTTTGATCTCTTTTTTCAGAGTATTATAACTTTCCCTGTATAGCTCTTTTACTTCCTTCATTAGATTAATTCCTAAGTATTTCATTTTTTTGGATGCTAGTGTGAAGGGTGTGGTTTCTCTTATTTCTCTCTCGGTAATTTTGTTGTTAGTGTACAGTAATGCTATTGATTTTTGAGTATTGACTTTGTATCCAGCTACATTAATGAATTTATTTATTATATCCAGGAGTCCTTCAATGGAGTTTTGGGGGTCTTCTATATAGAGTATCATGTCGTCTTCAAATAATGATAGTTTAACTTCCACCTTTCCTATCTTTACTTCTTTTATTTCTCTCTTGTCTAATTGCCCTGGCCAGTATTTCCAGTACTATGTTGAATAGGAGCAGTGATAAGGGACATCCTTGTCCTGTGCCTGATTTTAAGGTAAAGGCTTTCAGTTTTTGGCCATTCAATATGATACAGGCTGTTGGTTTGTCATAAATGGCCTTTATCATATTGAGGTAAAGACCATCTATTCCAATTCTCTGTAAGGTTCTTATCATGAATGGGTTTGGATCTTATCAAAGGTTTTTCTGCATCTATAGAAATGATCATGTGATTCTTACTTTCGGCTCTATTGATATGGTGGATTACATTTATTGATTTACATATGTTGAACCATCCCTGCATGCCTGGGATGAATCCCACTTGGGCATAGTGTATAATCTTCTTGATGATTTGCTGCATCCTGTTTACCAATATTTTATTGAGAATTTTTGGATCTATGTTCATTAGGGAGATTGGCCTGTAGTTCTCTTTTTCAGTTGGGTCTTTCTCAGGTTTTGGTACTAGAGTGATAATTTGCTTCCAGGAATGACTTAGGGAGAATTGCTTCCCTTTCAATTTCATTGAAGAGTTTGAGGAGTGTCAGCATTAAGTCTTCTTTGTATTTCTTGTAGAATTCCGCAGTGAATCCGTCTGGGTATGGGCTCTTCTTTGTTGGTAGGAACTTGATTACATTTTCAATTTCACTAATAGAAATTGGATTATTCAGCAGTTTTACATCTTCTTGATCCAGCTTTTGTGGTTTGTATGTTTCTAGGAATCTGTCCATTTCTTCTGTGTTATCGAACCTATGAGAGTAGTTTTCAAAATAGTTGTTGTTGATCTTCTGTATTTCCACAGGGTCGGTGGGGATTTCTCCTTTTTCATTCTGTATTGCATGAATTTGAGTCTTTTCTTTCCTTTTTTACATTAGGTTAGCTATAGACTTGTCAATTTTATTTATTCTTTCAAAGAACTAACTCTGATTCATTGATTCTTTGTATTGTTTCTTTAGTCTCTACTGCATTAATTTCTGCTCTGATTCTTATAATTTCCTCTCTTCTTTTGGCTTTGGGCTTAGCTTGCTCTTTTTTTTCTAGATGTTTCAGGTGTAGTATCAGGTTGTTTATTTGTGTTTGTTCTGTTTTCCTAATTGGGAACTCAGTGCAATAAATTTTCCTCTAAGTACTGCTTTCATTGCATCCCACAGATAATGGTAAATTGTATTTGTATTTTTGTTTGCTTGTAGATATTGTTTAATTTCTTCTTTAATTTCCTCTGTGATCCTTTGATTGCTCAAGAGTGTATTATTCAATTTCTATGTGTTTGTGGTGTTTTTGCAGTTTTTTATCATTAATTTATAATTTCATGGTGCTATGATCTGATAACATGCATGGGATAATTTCAATTCTTTTGCATTTACATAAATATGTTCTGTGGGCTAGTATATGGTCTATTTTAGAGAATGTCCCATGTACTGCTGAGAAGAAGCTATATTCTGTATACATCTATCAAGTACATTTATTCACAGCTGTGATTCAATTTTGTTATTTCTTTGCTGATTTTCTGTCTAGTTGATCTGTCCCTTTGTGTCATTGGCGTGTTAAGGTCTCCTGTTATAATTATGTTATTGCTTATTTGATTTTTCATTTCTGTTAATACTTGCCTTGTATAGCTGGGTGCTCTGTAATTTGGTGCATATATATTTAAGATTGCTATTTCTTCCTCTTGAAATTTTCCCGTAACTAGTATGTAGTGACCTTCTTTATCTCTTCATACCTTTCTTGGTTCAAAGTTCACATGGTCTGCAAACAGAATAGCTACCCCTTCTTTTTATTGAGTTCCTGTTGCATGAAGTATTGTTTTCCATCCTTTGACTTTCAGTCTATGACTTTCCTTTTGGATAAGATGGGTTTCTTGTAGACAACATATGGTTGGACATTGTTTCTTGATCCATTCTGCCAGTTTGTTTCTTTTAATTGGTGAATTGAGGCCATTTACATTAATGGTTATAATTGGTATATATTGGTTTATTTTTGACATGTTATCTTTCTGCTGTTGTATCTTTATCATTGCCTTCTCTTTAATTGTCTGTCTTGCTTAGTGGTTTTTTTCCTATGTGTATCTAGAATGTCTTTGAGTATTCTTTGCAGGGTTGGTTTGGTAATAATGAAATTCTTCAGCTGTTCTTTGTCATGGAAGTATCTTATTTCTCCATCCATTTTGAAGGACAGTTTTGCAGGGTACATCAGTCTGGGTTGGAAATCATTTTCCTTTAGGATCTGAAATGCTTCACTCCATGCTCTTCTTTACTTCATTGTTTGTGTTGAGAAGTCTGCTGTGATTCTGATAGGTTTTCCTTTATAGATGACCTGTCTTTTCTCTCTAACAGCTTTTAATATTTTGTTCTTATGTTGGATTTCTGGGAGGGGGATTATTATATGTCTGGGTGTAGTTTTATTTTGGTTGTGGCTGTTTGGAGTTCTATATGCTTCATTAATCTGAATGTCAGTTCCCATTTTTGTGTTTGGGAAATTTTCAGCTATTACTTCTGTAAATAGCCTCTTGGTATCATTTGTGTTGTCCCCTTCTTTTTCATTTATCCCTATTAATCTTATGTTGTTTTTCTTTGCATCACCTTGCAAATGTTGAATTGTTATTTCCTGATTCCTTGTTATTTTTAAGAGATCTTTCCTTTCCTGTTCACTAGCTGCAATCTGATCTTCAAGGTCTGAAATTCTATCTTCACTTTCATTGATGTGATTTTGGCAACTTACAGTAGAATTTTGATTTCCTGTATTATCTATTTGGATCTGCTTCATGTGTTTGTTTTTTATACTGTTAATTCAGGGAATCTATCTGTTTGTTTTGTTCCTCTAATATTTTAGCTTTGTCTTCTTTAGATGCATTCACTATTTCTTTCACTACTTTTATTATTTCTTCTTTTACCTGGGAGATTATATCTAATTTGAGTTCCTTTATAGCTTCCCATACTTGCTTCTTTATTTCAGTTGATATCATTTCAGGTATTTCAGGTATATGACTAGTATTTTCTTCTATTTATGTGGCTTCCAGGCTTTCTTGAGATGGGCTGGAGGTTTGAGATTGCATTTTGGTCTTTTGTTTTGTCATTTTCCTATATTTCCATGTTTCAAGTGATATTCCAAAACTTTCCCTGAGTGTGTTGGGAATCACCTCATGCATCCTCAGCTCCTGGGACTCAGGAGGTCTTGGCTCCCCTGGTTGAATGAATGTTGCTAGGAATGGTCCATTCAAGCTGGGGAAGCCTTTCAAGGCTAGTCCAATATCCTAGGGTGCTGGGTGGGCACCCAAGCACTGGGATCCATGTCCCAAACTATCCCGGGCCAGAGCCACAGAGCTGGAATTCTGCTCACCACTGGGTGGGCCTAATTTCCCTCTGGGAGACTGCTTGTTCCCCTGTTTGAATAAAGGTCACTGGGCATCATCCACTCAAGACCGAGAAAACTTTGCAGGCTAATCCAGTGTCCTAAGGAGCTATCCCAACCTCCCTGGAGTCAAGGCCAGGGAGTTGGAACTTCCCTTGCCCTTGCCACCGTGTGAGCTGGAACTCTGCTCACAGCAAAGCGGGCCTATCTCCCCTCTGACTATCGGTTTCTATCTCTATCTGTATTTTCTATTGTATTTGTAGATAGAGATAACTCTCTTTGAATATCTGCCTGTAGGTTGTCTAGTCAAATATACATCTGATCTTCCCACTGGAGTCAATATCTCTTTTTTTCTGTTTTAGAAAAAAAACCCCAGAAAACTGTTAATAACTAATTTTCTATTAAACCATGTCTAAAATTCTGCATAGTCATTTTTAAGAAATCTTAATGGTCATTTTAATGTATTTTCTTAATTTACTAATTTTTTAAAAAATGTATATAGCTTACAAGATGCTTGCAAAGGACTGCTGCTTGTAAACAGATATTTATATTATAAAGAATATCAGCAGATATTTTTAATCCTATGATACTATAAGGTATTTTTATTTGTATGATTTCTAATCTAATAATCCTTCCTCATTGCTTGCAGACATTAGGGTATCTTGTTTTTTATGCAGTTGTAAAATTGCAGATATCAAATGCAAAATAAATTTTAACTTGTTGCTCTGCTTTTGCAGACTCATTTTAACAGTCTTCTTGTCAGTCCAAAGTGAAGACAAAAACTTAATATTCTTTAAACAAAAGTGTCTGAGAGTGGAACACTTAGAATTTTACTAATTAACAGCAGAATTTTTTTAGACTTGCAGAAATTCATTTACAGCTCCTCAAAAACGATAATCCTGTTTTATGGCTTCTTTTGATGGACAGGCTGTTTACCACTCTAATCATCTGCACTCAGAATGTCTAAAGTGCCCACAGGTTTTAAATGTTTGGAAGCAGACTGTATATCACCATAAACTAGCTCCTCTTCATTTAAAGAAAATGGTTTTAAAGCACATTGACACTTTAGATTTGTAACATTGAGATGGACTTCACATGAGTATTGTTTCATAAATGGGTTTTTTATAATGTCTCTCAGATGGCTCTATTATATGTGCTCCTAATTAATTTGTTTGTTACGGCTTCTGATAATTCAGTGTCTGTTTTATAATGTGAGATTTCATAGAGCATTTCATAGAAGCCAAGAACACTGACTCACTTCTCAGCCTACCATAATTGCCTAACATTCAGAAAAATAAAAGATTAAAAGAGTTGAATGCTGTGAATTGTCTTGAAACTAATTGATTCTATCATATTATTCTCATTTTTTCTGTTTATAAACTAATGATGTACGAAACTTTTGCATTATGTATATCTTACTTTGCCCCTTATATATGATTTTAAAGGATGAATACAAAACAGGATACATTCCTCCTATCTCACATTCTCACTGCTATAACTAGACAAACATACAAATACTTTGCATTACAGGAATCATGCCAGTTATTATAACAGAAGAAAAAACAGTAGAAAACAATAATGAGAAGAAATTGACAACATGCTCGAAGCATACTTCAGTCATGGTTTCTGATCTCTGTTTTCTTATTCTGTAGTCTCTCTCTTGCATTTGCTAAACAAGTATCATTTATAATATTTTAATTTAACCTTGTTCTGTGACATTATCTCTTCTAAATTCATAGATATAGCATCTAATTCTAGTTAGTAAACCAGTTTATCCATTGTCTCAGGTGTGTTTTTGTTTTGTTTTGTTTTCTTTTTGTACCGGGGATTGAACTCAAGACTGCATGCTTGCAAGGCAGGCACTTATGCCGCTGAGCTTAATCTCCAGCCCCTTTCTCAGGTGTGCAATTTGTATTTTTAGGCACTGAAAACTAACTTTACAATTTTATCAAGTATAATGAAAATATTTTCTCTTTGACGTTTTTTCCAAAGGCCTTTAAAGAAAGATTTTAAAAATGAACTAAACAATATGAGCCTTGCCTATGCTCACAGGAAGAAAGAAAGAAAGAAATAAAGAAAGAGAGAGAGAGAGAGAGAGAGAGAGAGAGGAGAGGAGAGGAGAGGAGAGGAGAGGAGAGGAGAGGAGAGGTGAGCTGAGGAGAGGAGAGGAGAGGAGAAGAGGAAAAAAGAAGAGAAGAAAGAGAAGAGACGAGACGAGAAGAGAACCAGTAATGTGGTAGGTAAGCATTTCAAAACAAATGACCACATATTAGAGTAAGTTATAGTCAGTATCATAGCTTTTCAACAGAGATAAATAAATCTATCAAAATTCTGTATAAATCAGAGATAAATAAACACTTTCAAAATTCCAACCCACTTAAGTTATAAGTCACTTTTTCCATTGGTGGGACAAATATCTGACACCCACTCGAGGAGGGTTTATTTGGCTTGTGGTGTGAAAGGGTACAGTCCATAGTTGTCTCTTTCCAAGGCAGAAACATCATAGCAGATGAGTGTGGTGGAGGAAAGATACTCAACCTGTGATGCCCAGGAGGAAGAGGAGAGTAAAACAGCTGCCAGGAAGAAATGGTCTCTCTGAGGGCTTAGCCTGCTGTGACTTACCTTCTGCACCTGGCCACAAATCTAGCATCACACTCAGCATTTTAATCCACTGATGAGTATAACACCAGCCCTCATGGGACATTCAGTGCTCCGGGAGTCTCTCAATACAGTCAGTTGGACAATTAGATAACTGACAAACCCATAGTAAAGTAATATGCTTTGTTGTATATGCCAACACTACTGTAATTAAGTCTAACCAATCCTATCATTAATCAAGAAGCCCGTAAAGACTCTCACACATAGGTAAAGAATGATACATGAACACTCCTAATTCTACTGTGACTACACTGTAACCAGTTTCGTTTTTATTCCTATTGTTCATGCTTCTGAGTTGCACGGCATTCACAAACTCTTCCTCTAGACTTACCTCTGGTTCCTGCTCTGTTCTCAAAGTGCACATTTCAGGCTAAGAAAATACCTTCCCTTCTGAGGGTCATGGTTTTATCATGCTTCATATACTCCCAGACATTAATTTAGTTACTCTAAATTTCTGGCATTTTTCCCAAAATAAACATTGATAGGTTTCTAGGTGATACTTCTGCTTAAATCTGAAGCAGTGATCAGCTATGTTTCTACACTTGTAAGCTTTCATCCACATTCAGACATCAAAATTACACTGTTAATGTTAAAACTAACAATAACTAAAATATACCATGTGTCTGCTATGTGCCTTTCCTCTGGAAAGTGCTTCACTTCATCTAATTAAGCCATCATACTTGTAATGTATACTGAAAGCATTATGTTCTCATTTTATAGGAGGAGAATGAGTTTCAGAGAGTAAGAAATTTAAATCAAGTCATACAGCTAGGAATGTTGGCAAAACATGATTTGAATCCTACCGCTTTGCATATGGCTGGTTTTAAACATTTTTTCAGGTGGAATGCTCACCACCTTATTTATTGAAATGTCTAGTCATGAATCCTGACTTATCACTTATCTATCTTGGTTTTGACAGTGTGCTATGGATTAAAAGCTCAGTTACCAATTAGAGGTACTGATAGTCTTTTTTTTTTTTTAACAAAGATCAATAAAGGAACTGTATGAGAATCATTATCTGTAGGGTTTTGTTTTTCTTTTTGTTTTTGTTATGACTACTCTTAGCACAACTATTATTCCTGGGGAAAATATTTAGTGTGTAGTATAAGCTCAATGCCATGTTTTAAAAATTATAATATTTTTGTACCAAAAATACATTCAGTTTTCCATGTCATATGTGGCATGATTCTAAACCTGAAACTAAAGCTTTGTTCTTCCAAGCTCCTCACCTGGATGCTTGTCCATGCCATTAGCTTCATGCATATTTTCTCTTTTCCCTCTAATCCACCTAGAACTAACCCTGCTCTTATCTTTCTCTCAAATCAAAGTCATCTTCAGCAAATTGATTTTGCATTATGTCAGTGGTGGCTCTACCAATCTGTACACTCCCAGATGGCTAAGAAATATTTTTAAATTGTTTTAGTCATCTGCTTTTTAGATTTCTAATGACTTTGAGTTCATAAGAAGATTATCTTTCATGAATTGATTGTGTTAGATAAGAAGGGACTATTAAAATGGCATTATTTTTAAACTGTTTTATGAATATGTTATGACATAGTAATGTGTTGTGATCTTGTAACTAGAAAATTAAAAAGCAAAAGAAACATCACCAAATATAAGTAGAGGAGCCCTAATAAATTATTTCTATCAGTTAGTATGTTTCAATTTGGGAGCTATGTCCAAGAATATTTATAAAGATGGAGCCATAATTTTTAAGTGTATATGTTATCTAAGAATTGTCAGGCAAATTACATTCACCTTCCTTAAGGTGAGACAAGGATGGATATAAACTTTTACTTTAGGTTTTTTGGATTTTTTTTTTTTTGTACCAGGGATCAAAAAACTCAGAAGCTCATGTTAGCCAAGCAGGCACTTACACTGCTGAGTTAAATACCTGGCCCTAAACTTTTACTTTAGCAAAATAAAATGACTATTTTTCACTTGAAGAACACAATCAACAGTAAGCAATAAACCCTCTTTTTAATATTAAAAATTTTAATATATCAACATACTAATGTGCTTTTTCTCTTTGATTAAAAAAAGTTCAAAATTAATAGCTAAAGACTTGAAAAAAGGGAAAGCATGTAAAATACTCAAACAAAACAAAATCCTAAACAGCAATAAATAGTTTATTAATAAAAATCTAGAAACAAGAACAAGACAGGTTTTACAAAAAATTATCAAAATCAAACACTCAAATGTTTTTTGAATGAAACTATCCCATAAATTACTAAGAATGCTAATTTGCGTATGAAGAACATAAAACAAATACTTCAGAAAAGATAAAACATTTAAAAATTAATATGTACAGCAAGTTTGTCAATCTTAACTTTTAAATAATTATATGAAAATATAATGCACACATGACATATTTGACAAAGCTAAAGATAGAGACATTGTGCTTAAATACATATTATATATGGTTCATGGTAGGAAATAATAATTTTATGGAAACTACTTGCCAGTTTGAATGAAGATTCTTAGAATCATTTATTCCTTTGAATGTGCAATTCCAATTCTTGAAAACTAGCTAGAAATAAATATAATCACCACACCCAGTGCTTGATGTACACATATTCTGCATACATTCCTAAAATACGAAGAATCAGCTACAGAAGGTTCAGCTACTGTGGCCCTGGGTTCAATCCCCAACACCATAATGAATAATACAATAAGTAAATAAACAAGTAAAGTGTAATGATAAAAAAGTATAAGCTCTAATAACTAAACAGCCAGAGAGCTGCTAAGTGAATTGATCAGTTTTGTCTGTTTGAAAATATAAGAATCACAACCAAACACAAGGGAAAGACTCCAGCCTTTAATTCTTGAAGATTAAAACTATTCTTTTCCCAACAACTACATGACCCCAAGAGATGGGCATTTCCTCTGGTATTCTTTCTCCCTCTTCATAAAACTTGACACTTAGGTCCTTGATTAGAACTCCATGAGGAATGAGAACCTACTTCAGTTAAGTTTGTACCACAATCATCCTCCAGCTTGCTAGTTGATCAACACTTTATCAGTCTTTAAGAGAACATGAAGATTATAATTCACCTCCTTTTGTGGGTTCCTAGGTGGGTGTCAGACACAGTTTCAAGCATTGTGAATTCAATGTTGGACCAAAAAAAGGGTTTATTCAAGGAGTTTATTCCTACATGTGTTCATACGTAAATACATTTATATTGGGAAGGGAATATTTTCCTCCTATGTGATGAGGCTAGTATTAAGAAAAATGAGACAATTTATCAAATAAGTTTCCTGTTTACATACAGGTCTGAAATCATCTCCCTAAAAGTAAAATATTAAGAACAAAAATATAGACACAATTTTACAACTGATATAATTATGGAAATGTCTTCTAGCTTATAATTGGGGATAATATTTCCAAGGTCAAGTTTCAATTAAAATAGTAGTGAGAAAGAATACATTTAAAAAATTAGGTAAAGATCCCCAGCTTGTAACTACAGGAGGCCATAAGAATAAGAATGAAGCAAAATAATAAAAAATATGAGTGGCCGTTGGCCACAGGCCTGGCTGGAGGAATCCTGGTGACCGGCTCCTCCCCACTACATCAGTGAGACCAGGAAACCAGGGCAATGCAAGCCACACAGTAGGATCCCAATTAGGGTGCACACAGTAGACAGACAGGCAGGACTAGTGGGGTGTAAAAGTCTGAAGCAACATTAACAGTAGGAGCCAGTAGGGGGTAAGTTAGCTGAACCAGCATTGTTCTTAGGGACAAAGACATGGATAGAAGTGGATGGGTGGAGCCACCCTTTTTCTTTCTTTTTCCAAATTTTATTTTATTTTTATTCTACTCTTTCTTTTCCTTGTTTTTTTTCTTCTTTCTTGTTTTCTTTTTCCTAAAAGACTAGGGAGAACTCCAGCCACAGAAAACTAATCCTATCCTCCAAACGCAGAGCCCAAATTCCAATAATCCCTTGCTTATGACTTTATTCTTTCTTTTCTGCCCTCTTTTCTAGTTTCCCAAAGCCTGTGTGGTCATCCTTTGTTCTCCAGCCTTGTTTTTCTTCCTCTTCAATTATCTTTGTTTTATCCTCTGTCCATATTAAATTTCCCCTGCACTCTACCAAAGGGAAACACTTTACATGCAAGCTCCTAATTTATGATCAGTTTTGTTCTGTAACTATAGATTTTGCTCCTATCATTTAAGGTACAAAATTAATTGGCATCATAGTTTGGCATCATAAACTGCTGCATGCTACTGTTATTGCTAATTATACTGCTTTGTCTCAGATGTCACATCTGTTGTAATCAGTTGTTCTCCCTTATGTAACAACACTGGGATGCTCGGGGATAATAACTTCATCAAAACTCAACACCAAAGGGCTGGGGAATGATCCAAACAGATATCACTATTAATTAAGTGGGAAGGTAGAATCTAAGGACAAACACAAACCAAGAACCTCCTACACATAGACAAAGGCCCTGAGGAACAGACTTTTCCTAGACAAGCTTTGATACTAGTTATATAGCTACCTACTATGAAAACTTACAAGAATAAACATGGAAAACAAAATTTAAAAATTTGAAATAGAAAATGACAAGATGCAGAACCAAAATGCAACCTCAGAACAAGAGCAAGTCCAGAAGATAGTGAGAGTGAGGAAAATGGAATATACACACTTGAAATTTCTGAAACGATAGCAATCAAAGTATAGAAACAAGTCCATGAGGTTATAGAGGAAATTACATCAGAAATAATCTCTCAGGTAAAATAAGAAATGACAACCATAATGAAGTAATTGCTCAGCAAATCTAACATAACATAGATTTTTTTTAAAATTAGAGGAGCATAAGAAAATGATGAAAACCTTGAAAGAACAATATAGGAAAGCAATAGAATGTGTGACACAGATTCAAACAAATAGCCAGAAAGTTAAAAATTACACTGAAAGCTAGAAAAACCTCTTGTATAAAACAGAAGATAAACTTTCAGACCTTGAAGACAGGATTATTGCTAGCAATCATGAAAGGAAAGATCTCTTAGAAATAACAAGGGATCAGGAAATAACAATTCAACAGCTATAAGATGATGATATGAAAAATAATATAAGACTGATAGACATCAATAAAAAATCAGGAGTCAATACAAATGATATAAAAATATTATTTGCAGAAGTAATAGCAGAAAATTTCCCAAGCATGGAAAAAAAATCTGCTATACAATAACTAAGGCATATAGAACTGGCTATGCTCAAAATAAATGTACATTCAGACTTAAAATATTCAAGAACCCAGAAATTCAGGACAAAAATATAATATTAAAAGCTGATAGAGAAAACAAACAGATCACCTAAAAGGAAAGCCCATTAGAATCATGGCTAATTTCTCAACACAAACCATTGTCAAGAAAAGCTTGGAGTGCAGTATTTAAAACCCTGAAAGAAAACAACTTCCAACCCAGAATGATGTACTCTGAAAAACTATCTTTCAAAATTAATGGAGAAATAAGATACTTCCATGAAAAGAACAACAGAAGAAATTCATCAGCACTAAACCAATGCTATGAAGGGGACTGAAGGATATTTTACAGAGAGTAAAAATGACCACAATTTGAAGAACAACAGAAGGAAATCATCAGGTAGAGAAAACAATAAAATAGAGGGGGAAAGCAGGAACCAACAGCAAAAAAATAACATGATGAAGAAAAGCCTATACATATCAATTATAATTATCAATGTAAATGTCCTCAATTCACCAATAAAAAGAAACAGACTGGCAGAGGGATTAAGAAACAGGCCAATAACAAGCTGTACACAAGAAACACATATCACTCAAAAAGAAATTGATAGATTAAAAGTCAAAGGATGGAAAACAAAACTCCATGCAACAGCAACCCAGAAAAAAGCTTGGTAGCTATTCTCTTTGCAGACAATAAGAACTTCAAACCAAGAATGATCAAAATAGATAAAGAAGGTCACTACATACTTATTAGAGTAAAACTTTAAGAAGAAGAGATAACAGTCACAAATACGTATGCACCAAATGCAGGACCACCCAACTACATAAGACAATTTATTTTATAAATAGACATGAAAAATCAAATAAGCAGTAACAATTGTAATGGGGGACCTTAATGCTCCATGTCAAAAAGAGACAGAACAAGTAGACAAAAAATAAGCAAAGAAATATCAAAACTGAAACAAACCTGTGAACAAATGAATATAGGAGACACTTACAGAATGTTCCATCCAACATTATCGGAATACACATTCTTCTCAATTGCACATGGGGTGTTTTCTAAAATAAACCATAGACTAGATCACAGAACATGCTTAAGAAAATACAAATTAATTGAAATTAGCCCATTCATATTGTCTGGAATGAAATTGGAAATTAATGGTGAAAGAAACTACATAAACACATGGAAATTAACTAATATTCTGCTGAATAAACAATGGCTCAAAAATGAAATTAAAGAAGAAATTAAGAAATATCTACAATTAAACAAAAGTGCAGATAAAATATATCGGAACCCGTGGGATACAATGAAAGCTGTTCTCAGAGGGAAATTTATAGCAGTGAATCCTCACACCAGGAAAACAGAACAAGCACAAAAAAACAACTTAATGGTTTAAATCAAGTTTCTAGAACAGGAAGAGGAAGTCAAACCCAAAGCCCATACAAGGCAGGAAATTATAAAGATCAGGGCAGAAATTAATGCAACTGAGACCAAGAAAACAATACAAAGAATTAATGAATTGGAGAGTTGTGCCTTTAAAAAAATAAATAAAATTGATAAAATCCTAGCTAATCTTATCAAGAAAAGGAAAGAAAAACCTCAAATTCATGCAATGAAAGATGAAAAGGGTGAAATCACTATAAATCCTGTGGAAATGCAGAAATCTATCAATACATGGCAAATCTTTATTCACACAAGATGAAAAACAGAAGAAATGGACAAATATCTATATATGCACGAATTACCACAGCTAAATCAATAACAATTCCTAATAACCTAGTATCAGTTAATGAAATTGAAAACATAATTAAAAACTTAACAACAAAAAATCCTGGTCCTCGTGAATTTATGACTGAATTCTACAAGAAATTTAGAGAAGATTTAATGCTAATACTCCTCAAACTCTTTAATGAAACTGACAAGGAATCAATAATCCCTAATTTATTTCTGTAGGCAAGTATTACTCTGATACTCAAACTACAGAAAGATTCAACCAAAAAGAGATCTACAGGCCAATCTCCCTAATGAACATAGATTTTAAAAAATCCTCAATAAGATACCAGAAAACGGAATGCAGCAAGTCATCAAGAAGATCATACACAAAAACTTGCAAAGCAGAGATGATTCAGCATACATGAATCAATAAAAATAATACACAATATCAACAGAGCCAAAGACAAAAATCACATGATCATCTCAATAGATGAAGACAAAGCTTTTGATAAACTCAAATGCTCATTCATGATTAAAAAAAAAACCTGGAGAAAATTGGAATAGTTTGTCTCTATCTGAATCTTATAAAAGCCATCTATGCCAAACCAACAGCCAAAATCATACTAAATGGACAAAAGCTGAAATATTTTGCTAAAAAGATAAGATAAGGATGTCCACTATCACACTTCTATTATAGTTCTGGAAATGTTAGCCAGAGCCATTAGACAAGAGAGAGAAATAAAGGAATAAGGATAGGTAAAGAAGTTAAAGCATCATTATGTGCAGATGGCATGATACTCTACACAGACGACCCCAAAAACTCCACCAAAAGACTACTAGAGTTAATAAGCAAATTCAACATCTTAGCTGGATACAGCTCAACACTCAAAAACCAATTATCATTCCTGTCCACAAACAAAAAACTCACTGAGAGACAAGTTAGGGAAGCAACCCCTTTCAAAATAGCATCCAAAAAAATAAAGAAATACTTAGGACTCAATCTAACAAAGGATGTAAAAGGTGTGTATATTGAAAATTACAGTGTTCTGGAAAAGGAGGTTGAATAAGATATCAGAAAATGGAAAGATATCTCTTGCTCACTGGTAAGAAGAAATAATAGTGTGAAAATACCAGATTCCCAAAACTATTATACCGATTGAATGCAATCCAGAACAAAATACCATTAACATACCTCACAGATCTGGAGAAAATATTCCTGAAATTTATTTGGAAACAGAAGAGACCTAGAATAACAAAGGCAGTCCTGTGTAACAAAGGCAAGGCAGGAGGCATCGCGGTCCCTGATTTGAAATTATACTACAATGCTACATGATAAACTCAGCACGGCACTGGCAAAAAAGTTAGACAAGAGGATCAGTGGAACAGACTGAAAGTTGTATATACAGCTACCAACACTCAGCCACCTTATCTTTGCAAAGAGGACAAAATTTGACTGAAAGAAATCCTCTTTATTAAATGGTTCTGGAAAAACTGGCTCTCCACATGCCTAAAACTAAGACCACACCCATGTCTATCATCATGCACTAAACTGAAGTCAAAATGGATCTGAGATCTAAATATTAAAACAGAATAACCTATGAATAACCTTGAGACTTCTACAGGTAAGTGGATGCAACTTGAAACCATACTCAGAGATGAAATAAATCAGACTCACATGTGTAAGCATTGTATTGTTTCTCTAGTGTGAGAAATTAAAATAGTAAATAAGGCCAAAAATGTAAAATAGATATCGTGAAATGGAAAAAAATTTTAAATGAAAAATGAACTTAGAGGAGGGAAAGAAGGGAAGGAAAAGGGAGAAAAATGTAATATAGCTTCAGTGTCTCTTAGTTCATTCAAAGGTAAGGTTCATGCTAACATTGATTGGAGAAATGTTTATGCCCACATCTTTGTTTCTGAGCAACTACTTTGAAGATGAAATATGCAATATATTAACTATTGTTATTCTCCTATTTTTATTATGAAATTATGTTTTACTTTTTTCAATAAAATTTTTAAAAAATAAAAGTTATGATGTAATTTCTGAAATTCTCTTCCATCTTGAAATTCAACTGGAAAGATGAAAGATGTGCAAAGGATTTTTCTTCTTTCCTTTTTGTTTTGTTCAGAGAATGTCTCAGCTACTTTTCCTGTTGGTGAGACAAAATATCTGACACCCAAAATAGAAGGAGGAAGGATTATTTTGGCTCACAGTTTGTAGAGGTTTCAGTTGTAATCCAGGAAGTATGACTTGGCAGAAGGGCACCACAGAGCAGAAAACATGCAGCAGCAGAAAGCAACAAATGACAAATGTAAAGCAACAAGCAACATGTGGTAAGGAATGAGAAACAGCAACAACTCTACATTAGCCCTCTTTCATTCCCATATATTTTTTCTAGTTTACTTTCTCTCAGAGCAGTTATCATTACACCCACTATGGGACACTAATTAATAAATTAGTATGGGACTAATTTATTAACCACACATGCTTATTCTCAGCATCAGGTGCTCTACATCCCAGCAACTCTGAGAAAACCACAGGTATGACCACATGAGGCTTTGGGGGACTCACCTAGACACAAGACATAGTGACATTCCTCCTTTGGGCCTCTAAAGGCTTATGCTCATCCATTTATGAGAAATGAATTTAGTCTATATCTAAGAGCTGATAAAGGTCTAACAGTGTTAGCATTGCTGAAAAGCTCAAGCCCAAGTCTCCTCTGAGATTTAAGGCAAACTCTTAGCTGTGAACCCCTCTAGAAATAAGAAGAATTTTAAACACTTCCAACATTCATTGTCACAAGACAGACATTTCCATTCCAAAAGGGAGAATTAGGGAGATAAAAGGAATGGAAATAGAGTAAGCCATAAATCCAGTAGGGCAAACATTAAATTCTAAATTTCCATGACTGGCAACCCCAGTAATCTGTGGTAGTGGTTTGATTGGCTCCACCCGCAATACCATTGTGCTGGTTGTAGCTCTCATGTTTTTTTCTCTTTGGCTGGCTTTGCTCATTCCTTGCAGATTTCCTTAGATGATCATGTTTCTGATTTCTCCAACTTTCTGAGGTCTCCACTGCACAGTTGGCTTCCCATTCACAACTTCACATATTACCCTCTCAGAGGCACACTGCCTAACCTCTAAAGACTTTTCTAAAATCTGAGTGAAAGCATTCTTGACCCCAAAACTCTTGCATTCTGCAAGTGCACATGTGGATGATGCCAAAGTCTGTGGCCAGTTGGAGCAGTACCGAGGCTTTCCTCTCTATTGGCTATAGGGTCACATGCCTGGATTGCTGAGCATTGTAAACTCAATCCCAAGGAAAAATTCTGCACGCTACTGCCATTCTGAAACAGGAGGCTCTAGGGCACCCTTCTCAAAGAAAAGTTTTTCACCTTCATAATTTGAGGTTGCAAAGGCTGAAGTCCTGCTGCTATTGTTCTATTTCTTCTCAGCACCCAAGTTCTCCTCTGCTTTGTCTTTGCAGCCCACAGTTTGACTGGAGCTTCTTTTCTGGCCAAACTCCCAGTGTTCTAATGATTCTGCTGTACTCTACCTTCTAGATCCTCAATATAGGACTGGCTAAAAGTCTCCAGCAGTAGCCATGCCATGGACTCAACATTAGACTGCTTTGAAATTTCTTCTGCCAGAATTCCGCCCTTCTTCTCAGTGTCAGGCAAAGTTTCTGAACATGAGAAAAACACAGACAAAGTTTCTGTCAAGGTAAAGCACACATCACCTGGAGTCAAATAAACAATACAGTCCTTCCCAGAAGAAACCTCCTGAGCCTGGTCTTTACCGGCACCATTTCTATCAGCATTTTGGTCTTCTAAGTCTTGACCAGAATCTTTCGTCAAATACATTTTAAGGCATTCCAGGGCTGCTTTTATTGCTGGAAATCTGAACCTTTCCAAACTCTTCCTGCAATCCGGTTCCAAAGGCTTCTGAACCACGTGGTCAGGTACAGTCACAGGAAAACCACTCACAGTATCAAATTCAATATTAGTTATCTTTCTCAGCATTTGTTTGCTACATACTACTGTTTACATACACTGCTTTGCCATGGACTGTTTATCTTTTGTACTGCCCCTCAGTCATGCAACCCTGCCTTGGAGACAGCTAACTGAAAGCTCCATAAACTGTAAGCTAAATAAATCTTTCCCCCTTTAACTTGTGAATGTTAAGTACAAGAAAAGTAATTAAGAATGAGAATACGTTAGATAACAATAGAAATTGTTCAGTAAAATAAAATACTTTTTATTTTGCATCAGAACAGTTTTTGAGTTCTTTTCAATGTTATCACCTCATGTAGTTATTTGTAGATTGGCACTCATGGAAAACTGAACACCAAATTTTAATGCGAGGGCTGGCTGGTGGAGGCATACATGGAGAGAAGAGGATTTGTTATACTAGCATGCTGTGTCTAGAGCTTTTAATTAACATAAATTAAGCCCCTAATATAGAGGGACAAAAGAAAAGCTTTGGTAGCATTCATAATAATAACCCTTTTTTGTACATCTTTCCAATTTATTGTCAGAAGTGGCAATTAAACACCAGCCTACTCAACTCAGTAAAGCTTCATTAGATGAATACATGTAAGAGGAGGGCATTTAATAGACCTTTGAATAATCATTCAACACTTTCATGTTAGCTGTAATAACTGATTTTACCTATTTTTAAATGGAAAATAAGCAAGGTGAACTACCCATATGCTGTCAAACTCTTGTTCTGGATAAATCTATTCTCATATAAAACAGATTTTAAAACCTTAATATTTCCCCCTTGAAAACATACTGGACATTGTAAAAATGAAATCGTTTCTTAATGTTTCAAAGGAATATCTTGAATGAGAAAGTCCATAAGCTGAAAAACAGAACAATTTAAAATTTCAGAATTTCTACAGGGAGACAATACGGGGTTCATGAAAGATAACAGCTTGAGAAAAGATGTGTTGAGTATGCATATGGGAAATAAGGGTTTCACAGAAACGTTTATTACCTTTAAGCAAAATGCATTGCAAGCGTGCAAAAAAAAAAAATCCCCAAATTCAAAAAGGAACAGAGAAATGTAGAGAATAAGAAAGTACAAGTTAAATACAGAAGGCAAGAGAAATATAAGTTTAAAAAACTTTTATCTAAATAAAAAGATCAGAAAACTTGATGAGTACTGAAAAGTAAAGTTTCTAAAATAGTTAAACCTAGAACCTGAATCTGTAGTTTGAGAAGATATTATTAGTTGCTAGGGAAAAACTGATCAGGTTAAAAAAAAAAAACTGAAAACTTTTTGAATAAGAAAATGAAACCTAAGTCTCTAAGCATTCAGCCAAAACATAAAGCAAAGTGGTCTTGTTGTCTCTAAGACTGAAGTCATATGCGAAGATACTTGCAACAGTGTTTGCTTTTTCCATGTTTTGTGCTTGTTTGTTTGTTTGTTTGTTTTGAGACAGTCTTACTAAATTTTTCCCCTTGGCTTTGAACTTGTGGTCCTCCTACCTCAGCCTCTGAAGTAGCTAGGACTCCAGATAAGTGGCACCTTGCCCAGTCAGACATGGCAGTTTTTGATCCAAAAATGCTTCCGAAATTTAATGAAAAATATTTAAATAGTTTTCAGACCGTCAGCATAATATTTGCTTATGGCAAAGAAGAAGTTTTGTCTTGCCAAAAACTCCTTTTGAGAACGACTATACAGGAAAAGTATACATATGTCTGTACAACTTTGAAAAACCAAGTAATCAACCTGGAGTAAGGCAAAAAAGATTCCTCTGTAAGCCCTGTGAAGGGATCCGGTAACATTCCTTGGCCCTTTTCCTCAGGGAATTTTCTGACTCTAGTTCATAAGCAAAAGTTCAAGCATTTAATAGGGAGGGATATTCAGGGTAAAATTGGAGGATAAAAGTATCATTCATGTGACTGCAAGTAAGAACAGTGAAGAGTTAGAAAGGAGAAATCATTTCCCAAGGGAAAAGAGAGGAAGAGTTCCAAGAACCACAAAAGAATTGACTGGAAACCATAGCAGTCCACATTGTGACTTGGGAAGGTTCGGGGGACCCAACTCCATAAGCACAAGGTAAGTCCAGAGAGGCCAAGAGCCCCTGTGATAAACAAGGTACCAGAAGCCCTAGCCCCAGGAAAACACTCATGGTTGTTACAAGTTTCAACCCTCTCCAGGGATTTGGTCTGAAAGTGATTCCTATGGGTAGGCTAGATTTGGAGAAGAAATCCACCAGGGGACCCACTATATCTCAGAGTGCTAAAACCAGGAGCCATTTTGAGAAAGAGCTTATTATTTGAGACTAAGATACTCAGAATTCATAGAACAAACATACCTCAGGTACCTTGTGAATGTCCTATTGCAGAGATAGTTCTGGACAATAAGTGTATGAAAACAATTTTTACAATAGTAGCCATTAGGGCAATGCAATCAAAACTACAGAACTACTACTATATACCGTCTCGCTTCAATCACATTGGCTGTCAGCAATCACATAAAAACCGGTAGTGCTAGTGAGAATGAGAAGAAATGGGAGAGGGGCCCATCTACATGGCTAGTGTGAATGTAAATTAGTACTGCCACTAAGTAAAGCAGTATAAAGTTTTGTGGGAAAAAAAAAACCCTAAAAACAGAGCTACCATATGATCTATCTATACCATTCCTTGGTATTCTGAAGGAATCAGTCTATAGAGATGCATATTTAGCCTAGAGGTCCCTCAGTGGATGCCTAGATAAGGAAAATGTGTTATATAAAGACAATGCAATATTATTCAACCATAAAATATAGTGAAAAAATGCAATTATGCCATTTTCAAGAAAAGCCATGGAATGAACTGGAGCTCATCACATTAAGCAAAGTCATATATACAGGCACAGAAGGACAAGTGCTGCATTTCTTCCCTAATATGTGGAATAAAAAAAAAAGAAAAGAAAAAAAGAAAGAAAGAAAGAAAGAACAAAGATGACATGAATGTAGAAGGGATGCAGGGACACAAGTACTAGATTACAGGAAAAAAAGGATAAGGTTTAAGAAAAAGTAATTGAGGAATAGATATGATCAAACATGTTATATGCATATATAAAAATTAAAATATAAAAACTAACCAAAAAATTAATGGTTGCAAAGATGTGGCATGATTATAACTCTCATACATTTGAATGTGATGTACTACAGATAATTTGGAAAGTAGTGTGGCATTGCTTGTAAAACAGAACATTTATTTACCATAAGACACACTAATCACATTCTTATGTATTAATTCAAGAAAAACATAGACATGTTCATACAAAATCTTGTAGGCAAATGTTTATAGCAGCTTTATTCATAACTACATTTCAAAACAATCTTTGTGACTCTACTCAGGTAGAGTCAAAAATTCTATCATGTCTGTGTGATGAAAATGATTCAGTCTCAAAAAGAAATGAACGGCAGATGCATGGAGCAATGTAGATCAGTCTCAGAAGAACTGTGCTAAGCGCAAGACCACAGAATCCAAAGCTATGAACCATATGGTTTCACTTATCTAATATTCTGTGAAGAGCAAAAATGCAGGAGCAGAGCATAAGTCAGCATAAGCATAAGTAAAAACTGGGAACAACAAGAGGGAACTGATTACAAAAGTAGTGCTTTAAAGTGATAGAAACATTCTTTATCTTGATTGTGGTGGTGGTTCCAGAATTATGCATGTTGTCGAGTATCAAGGAACTACACACTGCAATAGGTAAATGTGACTGTGTATAAATTATAGCTCCGCAAAGCTGAAAAAAAGATTTAGAAAAGAAACATGATGAAAAACGATTTGATACATGCTAACTAAGTTACAGTTAGGAAGGAGTAAAACGGTAACAATGCATAACGTGTTGGTAACAATAATATACTGTACATTTCAAAGGTCAGAAGAAAGGATTTTGAAGTTTTCATGGCAGAGAAATGAAAATGTTTGAGAAGGCAGATAAATTGAACCTGATTTAAACATCATACAATATGCACATGTACTGTAACATTACATGCTACTCATAAATATGCATTATTTTAATTTTTATATCTCAGAAACAAATTTAGTCTTTAAATAAAGAATCTACAGTTTGTCTAGAAAAGTTGACCATTGGGAAATGGAGACAAAATAGAGCCTTTGTTATACTTGGAGAGTTAAAAAGACTAGAAAGGCAATTTTAAAAAATTACAAATTTAAAATAATGAGTAAGACCAGACATACAGCTCAGCAGCATATCACGAACACTGAGGTTAGGGCAGTATTCACAAGGACTGTGTCCCCTGAATTGAAATAGATGTGCGCCCTGTAAAACTGTACAGACTTCAATTGTAAATGAAAAAAAAAAAATAGAGGCCTTGGTTTTTGTTTGGTTTTGTTTTTGCAAGTTGGGACTTGAATCACCACCAGATGGAGTCACAGCAAGAAGGCTGTTCATTAGATAAAGGGAAATTCCTAGATATGCTGGCAATTCTTGAACTGTGCCCTGCAAATATATTAATTCTTTGGGACTCAACATGGCAGTTTTGTTTTCCACTACAAGCAGGATCCTGTTCATTAATGAAGTTTCATAGGTCCAGCTCATGGTAAGGTCAGTGAGACTCCAAATCTATTCTGTGGTTATTTTCCCAGGTACAGAAAATACAGTTGAAATAAACACATTTAACAACCTATAGAACTCCCTTACATGATCCTAGAACTTGCCTAACAAAATCCATTACAGCTGTTTTTCCCTAAAAAAATATTAAACCTAATGCTACATTCCTGTAAAAATAATAAAGTTGTTTTTCCCAAGTACAGACTTGAAGTGGAAAGAGATGGTGATTCCTACCACATTCCAAATCAACTCTGTGTGACTGATATGAAACAGATAGATGGATATTGGGAGACGACAGCAGAATAATTTAAGCTTGGTTTCACTCCACTCTCAGCTCCTCACAATTTCTTTACTAGATCAATACTCCCCTGTTCCTTGGCATGCAGGTATCTGTCACATATGTACACCTGCACACATACACTGTAATTGATTGGTAAGACAGGAAGAGAAAGTTTACTTTCACTTGACAGTGATAACAATATACATCAGTACACTTTATTGTCTATGAATTCAGGCCTAGCTTCAGTATAATTTATTCTTCAGGACAGATTTCACACTTTATTCTGGTTTGCACTGTTGATATCCTTCATTCCACCGGAAGTGCATTGGCAGAAAATATCAATACAACTTCAGATGATGCATCAGCAAAAGAAAAAAAAAAACAACAACAACACATGAACATTCTCCTCAGGAGCAAAATTAAAGAGGACATCAAATGCTCAATAGTTGAAACCACTAATATTTTAAAGTCCTAGATGAAGAAATCAAGTCAATGAAAATAATTGTGATGAAAAAGTGTTGAAATTGTAAACAAAGGCAGGATCAGGGCTATTAATGCTTTTTTTTTCTTTAGCTGAGTATCCAATGTGGTGTAGATTAATGCTGTTACCATTTTTGTACAGTCATAGAGGAGCTACCAAAGTAACTGCAGATAATGGGCTTTAGATGGATTGGATTTGCACAGATGTGGGAGACTCCTGCCAAAGAATTATAAGAGTAGTTACCATTACCTTAGCCTTGGTAGATCAGAAAGCTACTACAGGTTGGGGGGAAATGTTTAGCCATCAAATAAGCATCATAAACCTGGAGGTTACATGAAGTTCTACCCAGCTACCATTATGGTGAACCATAACTGGTGGAACAGGTCACAGCACAGACAAAGCCACTGCATTTGGCAAAGTCACCGTGACAGGTAACCACGAGCTCCTCGGTACCATACCTAATGCTTCACTTCTGGATTTCCATGCCACGAATTAGTTCCTCCTAAATTCTACCCTGGATCCATAGAGGAAAGCGGATGCTAAGGAAATGTTTCCAGTGTTGCCCATGGTGGTCGTGACAAATCGATAATAGAGAATCCAAAGGAGCCCGTAACTTCTTCATCTCACCTTCTGTACACAGGCTTTTTAAACATTGTTGACTTGAGGATGTAGGAAAAGGCAGTGCCATTCTTCTGCCTGAAGCAATACAACCAAGCCTTGCATGGTGTTTTATAGTGATATACACAAAAATAAATTCAGTAGAAAACCAAAATGATCTTGGTATAGGACAAACAAGAATGCATTTTCATATTTCCTTTTTAAATTCCCTAATAATTCTAATAGATATTATTTCATATCTGCTTTAATCATTAAAATGAAATAATAAAACTTACACCAGTCTGTATGCATTTTTGTGGTTATTGTTTTGAAACGGTGTCTCACTAAGCAGCTCAGGCCTGCCTCAAACTTGGCTACAGTCCTCTGGTCTCAGCTTCCAGGGTGTTGAGACGCACAGTGTGTGTCATTCTGGTCAGTTCAAACTAGTGACATTTAAATGACTGATGAAATGCCTCATAAAATTATTTTATTTTAGTTTTTAAATGCATTTTTATTTTACTAAAACTGTTCATCTGAAAATAATAACAGTAACAATAGTAATAATATTATCTGTTTAAGTAATATGGCTTCCAAGGCAAAATGGAATAAATATGGCACATCAGGAAACTGTGAGCTCCAAACGAGTGTTCTCTTGGAAATGATTTTGTCAGAGTGGTGTCCAGTGTTCACACCTCACTGTTTTGCTTACACTGAAACTTACAAAATGAGGAGTCAGGTTTGCTCTTGGCCTTACCTGGTACCTGCATGCATGGGAGATGCCCAGGAGTGGACATGGAGAAATGGGTGGGTGGGAAGATGGGTGGCTGGGTGGTGGGGTGATATGGATCACCAGGCTATTTCATCTTTCTCTGATTTGTCCCTTTAGTGCTTCTGAGATCCTCTCCTCTTCATTCCAGACCATTCACAGACGCATAACCTTTATAATCTTTATACGTGGACGATCGGCCCGTTTGCCAGAAGTTTAGTGCTTATGGCACTCACTACATCTCAGGACATTACAAACCCCCTGCTTCTAAATAGCGTTAATTTTACTCTGAAAAATAATTATTACTTTTTATTGTTATTTTCTTCGACTATTTTAACAAATTTTGAAGAACATAATGTGACTGAGGCAGTTAACTCCCTCTGTTTCTTGACTCCTTGATCTTAAGCACAGTGAAGTGTTAAAATCTGTCTGATCTCTTACGCTGTGTCCTCCTTGCTGAGTAATGTACTGTGGTTTCAGGAGGATTTTGACAGATAGTTTGACTCTTATCTTTACACAGTTTGCTTATACTTTCCTATGTTCTTCTAAATTATTCACCTAGAATTATTTGGTAAAATAAAGTTAATTTTTTCCTTTGATATTTTCTGTCTGTCTGTTTCTCTATCTCACTCTCTTGCTCTCTTTTCTATGTCTATATATATGTAATATATATATATATATATATATATAGACATATGCATAGTATATACATGCAAACAAACACACTCAGCTATTGTTTTGGGGGATAAGACATTTGCTAGCAGTACCTCAGCTATTTCAATTCCATAGAATAAATTTTTGTATCCTTAAACATCTTTCAGCTAAAGTACATACAACTCTGTGATTACCTTTTTTTCCCATATGAAACTTTTTTATAAGACTGTACATAAATATTTAACTTAAATGAGTTTTTCTTTATTCTGGGGATTAGTTGATTGCTATTCATATTTGAAAAAAGAAAAGAAAATGATTAGTTTGAGTGTTTTTTCTGACTAACCCCACAGCAAATATTTACAAGAATTTACGATATCAGTTACTCTGTTAAAAAGTCTACTTTTTCATCAAAATGTCATTCTCTTCTTTGTAAAGCACTTTTAAAAATAGATGCTATCTTTTGACCACATGTTAGCATTATGCAATGAGTATGAGTCACAGACTTGAATGGCTATTTTCCCTGTTGCATTTATTATTCAAAGGTTATTTATAAATCATTCAAATCTCTGAATCCCCACAGCCATTTGCTTTTGTGTTTTCATATCTGGTACTGTACTATACTAGATTATCTATTTCCCTCTATTTTAAAAGAATTAAGCATATGAATTAATGGAATAATGAGCAATAGTTATTTAATATATTATCCAGAGACTATATGAAATATTATATATGAGAATAAAATATGAGGTCATCAGTCATAACATGGAAGATGCTGAAGCAAACATGGTCAGTCATTTCCCTTGGCAAAAACAAATCTCTGAAACAAATATCTGAATTACTGGAAGGTTTGGGATGGGTGAGATAAGGAATTTTTTGGAATCTAATAAAACACCCTTTACCAGTAACTTCAATTGAATCATTACAAGGAGATTACTTTAGTGCCAACAAACTTCATGAACATAGTCTTGCAAAAGATGTCATAGATGTCTAGACAGGTTGCATTCAGCCTGGGAAAAAAGTTCTGATTCATATACAGAAGAAAATAGAATGGGTAAAATTACACTATAACAATTAAAAGTATATGTAAAAATTAAGTGTGAATGTAAAAATATAAGTATAAATTATGAGCTAATGGGGGCTCAGGATTTTTGCTAGAGGGCAATGCTTTGGAAAACTAAGTAGAAATACCACTACCAAAGAAATTGTTGGTAGGAGTTAAAGGATCTCTAAGAAACTATTTTACATTAACCCGATATAATGGATGCCACCTATTATTATGAGAATTTTGAAAAATCAGTTTAGGGATTTGTTTTTTATTTTCTCAGCATGATCAATTTTTAAGTCAGAACTTAGTTCCAAGTCCCTCTAAGTTCAATACAGGACTTCTTTTTACTGTATGAATTCGGTTAATACATAAATCATCACCACGAGCTTGTCCTGCTTTCTTGTTCCGATGCTTTGAGTCCTAGAACCTTTCTCTTGGCGCCCCCTTCTCTAGTCCGGATTTATACGCGCCCTAAAACTGTTCCTTAGGGATGTTTGTCAGTTGACTTGCTTTCCACTTTGACATACAGCTTTGAAGTAACTCTCCTCATCTCCTTAAGCGCTCTGTAAATGCCCAGCAGAGCCCACCAGGCCAGCACACCGTGGTCTCAGCTGAAGTTACAAATTCCCATCCACTCTCCCGGAAGCAGGTTCTCTCAAATTCCAGGTGACTACCAAGGGTCCTCCCGTCTTCACTCCCGTCCCATAAATTTCAGCTTTCTGCTGCCCTCTTCTGGCCCACTATGGCATAACCCTAATGTTGAATATAGGGAGATACATGATGAAAAATAGTGTGCACCAAAATTTCCAGGGAAGCTTGTGAATAACATGTAAGCCCCAGCGCTCTCACTTAGAGATTGTGATTCTGTGTACCTGAGGCACAGATCAAACATCTTCACTTTTAATAGGCAGTCAGTGTTACTCTGATTCATGGGAACACAAAGTGACATTTTCAGAGATCCTGGAACAAAGTCTTGATTCTAATTTCCTTGATGGAAGAGCAAGATTATAAAGGACAATAATTTAGTTTTTTTTTAAAAAAAACTACTTGTATGCCTTTCAACTCAAGTGTTTTAAAATCTGTAATGTACACAATAAAATATTATTTTAGCACTATCTACCGACATGAAAATTAGAACAAAACAGAAAGGAATATAAATACCTAGGTAGACATAGGTGCAATCACTTCTAAATTTTATATATTAACCAACTCATCATTTTCTGAAAGTTTTCTACTCTGCCCAATTTTTGTAGCCATTACAACACATCAAGTCTTTCTTTCTACAACTGAAAGATTCCAATAAATTTAATTGTATTTACTTGCAAGAGTCAGATTTCTATCTGGAAAAGGAAACACATAAAAGCTGTTTAAATGGCAAGGTTCCAAATTCCTTACTCACTGATGCTTAAAACAATACTTTTTTATTTCAATCTCTAGCTTTGAGATTCATGGTCTTACTTATACATCAGAATTACCCAGGACTTTTCAGAACATACCCACACTTGAGTCCCTCTTTCATAGATTTTGATATAGTTGACCTGGTAGGTTCTGAGTATAAGCATTTTTGAAAGTTTCCATGTAAGTCCAACGTGCTTTTAGTGTGTTTCTCATTTAGACTTCTTGTCTGAACAGTAGTTGTTAATAATTTGTTCCCTGAAGCTCTTGGAAACCACTTCTGCTTCATTTTCACTGACCACAGTCCTCAACCTCTAAGCATTCATTGGATGTATAATTTCTCAAATACAAAAAACTGCATGGTTAGTCAAAGTTTCATGAAGCTAGTCCACTCAATATTGAGGGAGGAAAAAAACCTTTCAAAGAACTCTTCTATTCTGTCATTTCTAATAAATAGAAACCTGACATTTTGAAAAATATTGCTAGACAAAGTAAACTTGAGTCATTGATTTTTTTCTCTAAAATGGTTTAGAAACTTTAAAGTTAATTATTACATGATGGTATCCATTGTTCTTGCTAATAATTTATAGTTCATTTATTCTCTTAATTCCAATGCTAGCATGGTAACCATTATGGCATGGCATAGCCCTGTAAATGCTAACATTGTAATGTTATTTCATGGCAATCCCCTATGAAGGGTTGACAGCAAATACATCATATTCTAATAAAAACTAAAATTCTAAAAATGTTATTGTAAGATAAAGTTTTGGAAGCATTATTACTGAAATGAAAAGTGATTTCAAATCATATATAATCAAAGCTTTTTGAGTTAGGACTCAGTAGTACAGATCTGTCCAAGATAAAGATTCAACATTTTAAAATAAATTTAGACTCAGTCATCATTCTTAAAAGCTAAAATAGAGTTATAGTTTAAAAAGACCAAATGCACTGGGTACATTTTAAGTGCCTGTTGTCATCAGACAATATTAAAGTGCACTGTAAGAATTTTAGGAGCCAATGCTTGCCTAAATCTACAATTGGAAGTGTTTTAGGCATTTTAAAATGTTGAATTAATTGTTTCAATAATTCAAACTGTAAAACACAGAAGAAAATTCAGGCAGGCTGGCAACTTTGCACTTGTCTTTAATGTACATTTTAATTGAAAGATAAATTTCAAAGATAAAGTTAGAACCTGTACTATTTTTAAATAAGGTCAAAATCTAGGAGAGAGAAACAGACCTAAACTATCCGTCCTGTGCATAACCTCTTTTTAAGAAGAGTGTATACAAGTGCAATGAGGTAAGGAAATGATTTGACTCTTGGTAGTCGTGTGCCTTTTCTCTTATGGAAGGCATTTGTGGGGAAATTTCTGGAAAAGCACCTGTGTTTGGACAGTTGGTCAAATGGATATACAGAGAATGTCCACCAGATAAACAGAGAATGTATCAGGAGAAAAACAAAGTGCATTAAGGCTGAATAACAGGAGGGCTTTTCCAGAAAACTATTTTTCAGAAAATTATTACAATCATAAAATTATTGGGCCAAGCAACTCTTTGTGGAAAGTGGTAAAGGAGCTGTTTATTTCAAGGTTGGTTGAAAACGGGGAGGAGATAGAGAAAACACAGGCATGTTAACTACAAACTTTTTTCTTTCAGGAAATACAAGAATGTCTCACAGGCTACAGATCAATTCAACCAGGTGTCTGAATCACAGGTGTTGCCAGCTGTCAACTGGCTACTAAAGGATAATCATAACACTTTCAGATGGAATGACATGCACTCACATCTATTGTTTTCTAATGCAGTGTTTGCTCTGGAATAGTGTCACAGGAAGCAATATCTCTCTTCCTAGGTGTCCCCCAAATGATCCTCACTCCCTTGCAAATGGTAGGGCTCAAGAAAGAGGGCTTTGTTAAACCTTGACATTGTGATATCTAAATGCTTCAGTATCGATTCCCAAAGACTTTAAACTGCAGAGAACAAAAATGATCGAGAGAGATGGAACTAGGGATGTTAAAGGTGTTACTCTGCACACTCTTCATACAAGAAACACATCCGATTACCCACTCTTCATCCTCTGTACATACATTGTCCAAAAGCTCCTCCCTTTGAAGAAACTTTTCATTTCTGTCGTTTTCACATCCAGTTCACATAAAAGACTTACACCTATTCATGGCATGCAATTCACAATCTGCCATTCTTTCAACTAGTCCAGTTGAAACTAGTCCCATTGAAATATAAATTAACAAGATGACCAAAAACTAACCATGTTGGCTGGTCCAATGGCATTCTTTTTTTATTATTATTATTTTTTTAAATTGGAGACTGAACCCAGGGCCTACACAATCAGCTACATTCCTAGACTTTGTTTTAAATTTTGAGACCCTGTCTCACTACATCCCTAAGGCTGCTTCTGTCTCTTAGACTGCTAGAACCGCAGACATTCACCACAACGTCCAGTCTTTGTAC
Organism: Hydrochoerus hydrochaeris; assembly: GCA_004027455.1. Lineage (NCBI taxonomy): Eukaryota > Metazoa > Chordata > Mammalia > Rodentia > Hydrochaeridae > Hydrochoerus > Hydrochoerus hydrochaeris. Next base: position 186,245 of record PVLA01002565.1, on the reverse strand, counting down.
AAGTTTTTAATTCATAAAACACTCATCTATGATATATAGACTATCCTCTTCCCTCTGCTTTTCTAATATAACTTTTAACTGATTTTTTTTCTATTTCTTTCCATGTTTTCTGTGCTTTACCAGTTCATTTTTACTTGCCGGATATTTAGATTAAGGATCCTAGTTCAGATTCTAGGCTCAACAATTAGGGTAATGAGTCAAACCCATCTTGCCTCACAACACTTACAAAGGTTTATTGACATGTAGCCATGTTTAGTCATTTATTTATGGTCCATGGACAATTTTCCATGAAAAGTGATTTTACATCATGTATAATCAAAGCTATGACAGAGACCATTTAGCCTACAAACCCTAAAATATTTGCTATGTGGATCCCGACAGAAAATAGTTGATTGACTCCAGTTCTAAGTATTAGGCTCTAGGTTTTCATATGAAATCTTCTTGACTCTTTTGCCTCCAATCTGTACTTATAAACAGATTTGTCAAATGTATACCTTAAGCAAGACAATGCTTCATAATATTAAATCTGTATATCCAGATGCATAGTTATCAGTTCTGATAGGATAACTCATAGATATTTCAAACTGGGTTTCAGAACTAAATTTATATTATACACACACAAACTTGCCCTTATTGGTTCCTCTTAGTGTATGACACCAGTACTGATTCTACTGCTTAAATCTGGTTTGTCTTTTGCAAACACCTCTCTTTACCTCATGCTTAAGGTCACCAGTACCATGTCCAGTCACCTGATTGTTCAGTATCTCTCTGAGCTGCTGTGTCCCTATATATTGACTCAGTCTTTATATTAACACCTGTCATCTCTAAACTGGACTAATGTGATAACCGTTTGACTGGTCATCTTGCATACTGTTTTCTCTTTTCTACATAAAAGGAGATATTTCAAAAAGCAAGAACTTACAGTTGTGATTGTCATTACCACATTTTCAGAATGCTGAGACACATGCATCCTAATATGCTCTTTTCTTTTATTTTGCCCCTCTTGAGAGTGTTACAAGATTATGAAACTCAGATATTCATGCGATGTTTAAAATAATTAAGCACTGATAATAAAACATTGTAAACTCCTATCCGAATTATTTAATGATGCACACCGATATACTGAGTTGTAAGTTCTGTGTAAGCTTACACTCCATTCATGGTAAAATCTTTTATTCATAAAGCTAAGATGTCACTGCAGCAAGTTGCTACACAGGCATAAACTCTCCAAGTTAGTTCTTCATGGATTAGAGCACTCACTGCTTCCAGTCTGTACCAAACGTAAACATAAAGAATGTAAAGACTGCCACTCCGCACTCGCTTGCAGTATTAAGCTATATTTCAAATAGACTAAATCTGATTCTTACTAATCCAGCCACCCATCTTATACTGCTTGGGTGCTAACAGAAGGCTTTATCTCAGTCAGCCTCTCCCTGAACTCTCACATTCTTTTTAGAAAACAGCTAATTCTAAATCACACTGTGAGATCTGGGCATGTCTGTCCAGTAATGCCACAAATTCTACTTCATTCTATGTCTATAATGCAAGTAATTTGCCACTCGTATGATGAGTATAAATATGCAGGGTCGTTCCACATTAACTCCCTTCTGTTTTTGCCTTCAAATGTGTTCTATTTGTCAGCACTGTGGCAGTGTACAAATGACATAAGTCGTTTCCATGCCTTCTGGAACCAGGCCGCTGCTCCTCCAATTGCCTAGCTTAAAATTCATGACTGGTGTTTTAAAAAATCTATAGTAGCTACAGGAAATGGCCTGGAATCAATTAAATTGGCCATATCAATCAGTGGATCTAAATCTCTATATTAGCTTAATTATTTACTCCCTCACTCTTTCAGCAAATCTCTTGATCTCTACCATGTACAAAGAAGGAAGAAGAGGAAGAAGAAGAGGAAAAGCAGGAGGAACAGATGGAAAAGGATGGGGGGAGTAAATATAGTATTAGAATACAAGAGAACAATCTAGAGGATGATAAAGCAATCACCTCGTTTAAGTCTTCTTGATGGTATTTAAGCAAGCAAGATGAAGATGTGCACTGTATTTACACTATGAAACTCATTAGTGACTCTGAGAATCCTATTTTCCACAGAATGATAGACTAAAAGGTCTGAACCTATTGGAGAAAAGGAGAAATTGATGATGCAAACATTAGAGAAGAAATCTCTTTAAGTAAGCTAATGAACAAGTGGGAAGAATGTCCTTTTGCGGAAACAGCTGAACATCCGTATTAAAAGTAGGAAGACTGGAGCACTGGAGAGCAAGAGTAGATGTGTATGCAGCACGTGTTATTACACCACAAGCTCCCTCATCAGCGAAACGGGACGAAAAATCACCAGCTGAGGAAAACAACTGAGGAAGATGTGTTAAAACGTGAAAAAGAGAGGGTCTGTTCTGAGAGCATTTCCTAAAAGCATGAGAGAAGAATTTAAGAAATTCTATCATGCCATTAAAAACTATTAGTAATTAGTGTTTGCATTTCTCCAAGAATGAGATTTTGCCACATATATAGAGAAAAGGAAAAACAGAATAGGAGAGTTGCAGTAATTGTGCAAGGAAATGATTGTAAAAATAGGTCACAGAAGTAAATTTTTGCATAACAGACAGATATGTTTTTGTTCACCATTTTACCAAGGATTAAGATTAACAAATTAAATTTACTCAGCCCTTTCTTGAATGGGTCTTCTTGTTGGCCCTTTCCTGAGCACGGGAATGTAACTTTGATCTAGTTTTGGTCTCAGCTTTGATGCTTCTTCCCTCTGGAAAATTTCACTGGTCCCTTCCTAGTTTTCTTTTTTGGTAGATGCTCTCTTTGGTGCTCTCAGAACCTTCTAGAATGTCTGTGTTTTCCCATATTTACTCTCTAGTTCTCTATTTTAAATACAAATAAATAAAACAGCATTATGTTCTGCTTTTCCAGTATACTCATACTGCATTTCCAATTCCAGATGTAAAAAGATGATGAATTTTTAAACATATCATCCTAGCTTTGTCATGTGGTCCAGTAATTTGCTTGCAATTTAACACTCAGTAATATGTTTAATTTCCATAAGATTACTACACTATCCTAATAGTCTCAGTTTATTGTATTGATATTAATAAAAATCATAGGTCACTTTTATACTTATAAATTAATTTTAACAGCATGAAATAATCTAGTTAAAATTTTAAAAGAAATTGCTTTTCATTTTCACCATGCTTGCTTCAAGGCTACAGATTCTTTATGAGATATAAATAAAAATAGACCATAGTATTAGGAAAACTTGAATGTATATGTGACTTTTGTCTAATGTTCATGATTTGTAAATAGACTGAATTATTACATAAGTTGGGGCTGAGGATTTAGCTCAGAGGCATAAGCGCCTGCCTAGCAAGCACAAGGTCAGGAGCTCGATCCCTGGTACCAAAATATATATATATATATATATATATATATATATATATATATATATTTGGAGATGATTAATACATAACTTTTACTTTTGAATCATTCCTTAAATTTCAAATCAGTAGTGCAAGACCATCTGTTTAAATTTGAAAATAATATGCAAATTTAAAACTATACTACTAGTTTAAAACTATACTACTGTGTATTATTTCTGAGACAAATAAAGTAATATCATAGATCATAAATCGTATTTCGAGTTTTATTTTCAACCCATGGAGGAAAATATTTTCTGATTATTCTTGTAGTCCTATACCCAGTTTGTTAAAAACAGTCCAAAGGCTGTGCCAAATACCTTAAGACATATATGGAAATACTATTTTTCTGTCATCAATACTTATTCATATTTTATATACATATGTACTCTTATGTCTACAAAATAATATCCCTAAGAGCTAAATCTTGGAAACAGCATATATGTACACCAACAAATGAAAAGATAAAGAAAATGTGGTATTACACACAACGGAGTCCTATACTGCAGTAAAGAAACATAAATTTGAGGCATTTGTAGGTAAACGATGTAATATGAGGAAATAATGTTAAGGAAAGTAGATTAGGCACACAAGCTCAGTATTTACAGTTTTACTTGGAGAAAGAGAAATAGAGAGAAGGAAAGAAAGAGGGAGAAAGAGACCCAAGTAGATGAAAGATAAATAGGAATTAGGAAAAAGTATAAATGCTTTCTAGATTACATATTTTCTCTTTAAAAACTATCTCAATATATATGCTAATTTGTTTCTTCTGTACAGTTTGTCTTAGTTTGTTGAAAAGAAACTTTGTGTTACTATGTTTCATTTGTATAAGAATCTTTTGCGTTTATGTCTTATACTAAGGAACTACTTTAAAGGCAATTATAGGCAGTGTAATAACTGTTGCTATTCTCTTAGTAAAAGAAAAAATAAAGAAAGAAAAAGAAAAAATAATACTGTACTTTTGCACTTCTTTGAAGGTTTTTCAGTCTCGTAAGTCAGATTTAAATTCAGCTCAAGTCCTTCGAGTGTCTGCATACCACCTGAGGTTGGTGTCACAGGGCACTTTACAGACGCGCTGAGACTGATATCATGGTAAAGGCGCTCTGAACATCTCTGAAAGTATTCCTGAATGAAATAAAAAGAAAAATATAATCAAATAATACCATTTGGAATAAAAGGATAATAAACTGTTTTAGAAAGTATTTGCATTCAAGCAAGTAAAACATTCTCCAATTATCTCCCATTCTTTCCAATGACTAATAGAGTGGAAAACAGTGGAAATACAACTCAGAAGTGAAGATAGTCCAAAGATGCAGGACTTTTTGCTCATCAGTATATTTTTGATAATCTTGAACATCATTTACCTTAATATTCTACCAGTTTTGTGTTCATGGTTCAAACATGTCTCTATGCTTGACATACAACTTTAAGAAAAAATGAGAAATTGGATAGATTTTACAATGATTTCCTTTAAAAAATATTTCTGTAATAGAAACAAAAGATTATTCATATTAGTTATTCAGTTAGTTTTGTATAAAATTATACAGAAAACGTTGATGAACTGAATGGCACATTCAAGATTATTTTTATTTTAGTTCATGTTTGAATCTATGAGGGAACATATGTGTTTTCAGGATAAGACAATGCACATTCTGCAGATAGGATGTTTATCAAATTTTTACTAATTTTTAAGAAATAAATTTAAAATATATGCTACATTTTATGTCTAATAAATACTGTGATTAACAATTAATAGTGTGATAGTCTTCTATTTTAAACTGAAACATAGCCACGTAATTTTATAGGTAATCTGTCTGCAGGAAATCCTAGCTAAAGCAAACCACATTAAATTTCATACATTTTTAAATGTTCAGACTTATCATATGTGTCTGTTACTGTAATATTTTTAGCTTATTGTATACTTTCTTATTAGTATAAGTCTGCAATGCATATTAAATATATTCATCTTGAGGAATTGGCTCTTATGCATATCACATCTTGATCTTTTTTACTTCCCTTTCCCTCTCTATCTTCCTTCCTCCCTTCATCTTAGACCCCTCCCCACCTCCACAAAGTGATTTCATTGTACGTACTATCTTTTATTATTGCAAAGCATCACACACATAAAATTCAGTTTCATTAGTATTCTGCTGGCCCTTGTATATTTATCTGAAAAGCAGGGCAGAGTACAAATTCACTACTTAAAAGAGCCACTTATACAGCAACAAGAAGAGATTGAATTTTTGCCAAGGATAATGTCTTTGCAGTCCTGTTTTTAAAAATTCACTTTAAAAAAATCGTGTTAGATCGAGGCACCAGTGACAAGAGCAGCCGTCAGCAGCACCGCAGTAAACTGTGACTTCAGCTGAAGCCATGTGTGAAGGCAAACAGGCATCGAACCTGTGTCCTCTTCCCTGACAGATGTAACACTTTTCAAATGCTTGAAATCTGCAAGGCATTTGTATCAGGAAAAATTGAATTACTGAAAAACTTCACTTTCTTATCACTGTAGCAAATTAATGCCCATCAATTCTTTTCTCTCACTTTACTATTTCTCATTTCAAAAAATAATGCAAGCTTAAAATTCATAAGACCTGGTAAATTCATTCATAGTTAAGATAGTACTCATTTTTCAATATTGTTTATTTGCACAAATTGTGCTGTCTTTCAGATCGCTAATGTTAGAACATTTTAAAAATCCCTAGCAATCATGTACTTGAGAGCAATGCAAATTCAGGACTGAAATCCTAATTGCCATTTCCTCCTCTTTTTGAACATTCCTGTGTACAACAGGTCCAAGGCTGTATTGGGGATGTTCAACATTAGAAAGATTCTTTTTTCCAAGTTACTTTGTTTTTGTAGCCAGTTTTTCAGCTAATATTGATATTCACCTTGTTATCATCAAGACATAATTGCCTTTAACAAAAGCCAATTGGAAACTAACTGAGCTGTAATAGTTGTGCTTGTACCCTCAAGGGTAATCTCTATTTAATAAAGGGTATCTATCAGTCTTAAAACATCAGAACTATTGAGCAGGCTGGCTCACCCTAACAACTATTACTACTATGAATTTCGAGTTGCAAGCAGTTCAAAAGTTCAGGCTTCACCAATATCTAAGTAAATATCAAATTATGTCTCCATATCACAAAAGCTTGTATTCTTCCTCTAACTGGCTGCATCTCAAACTTCTCAGCAAAACAGAAATTCCTCTAGCTTTTACTGGGAGTCCATACGGGATGACCGCATTTACCCTTCTTATGTATGGCAAGTCCTGTAGGGGCAACACTGACTCTCTCTCTCCAATGTTGCGTCAGCTGTACCAGCACAGTGTCCTTTCAGTCACTTTGTTTCTGTTGCCAGTGTAATTTCTCCAACCAGGGATAATTTCTCTGAAACTCCGAATATTCCCATTCTGACCAGTGCCAGAGTTCTTAGGATAAGGAGAAGTAGTTTTTTCTCCCTTCAAGGGCACATATTATGCAAGTGCCTTGCCTGGTAAAAATCAGCGGTAACAAAAATCACCATGGCCTCACTATGAAAACGGCCTCTCTCATTAAACCATACACAAAAAGATACCTTTCTGCTTCCTTGTTGCACTGTACAACAGATAAGCAAACTTTCTTAGACATGAAACCCCAGCACATCTACCTCTAGCAATATATATTACCTCCTAGCATGCATGATTAACTTCTGGATAAACTGCCCAATAGCTAAACCCCTGATTGTCTCAGGTGCCCTCCCTGCACCCTCCAGGGTGTACGTACTTTTATCTTGTTTTTTCCTCTTGTACTCAGCCCATGCTGGATCTGCAAAGGCAGTTTCTCCCTGGTCTCCTCATTTTTACATTTTCAAATAAACTTTGTCACTGCTAAAAAAAAATAATAATAAAAGTCAGTTTCAAATATAAGTTGAAATATCCACCTTGAGAGGCAAAAGAAAATACTTTAGAATTATTAGTTCTGCCTATCCTGTGTAACAAAAATAGTAGGCTACAGTCTCATCCACAGGGTCTGCTCTATTGAGTTCACAAAGTCCTGTGAAGTTTGAAAAGGTTTCATTGGCTGTGATTATTATGCTTGGTTTATTTCTAGCAGAAGTCTTCCAAATTAAATTCAATTTACCATTGAATTATGTGTAGTACAGTACCAGTTCAAGTCTTTGGCAATAAATTGTGTCAGAATGAAACATACCTATCAAAGTTATTACTTTCAGGAGGATTGAACTAAAGAGATAAAGTAGCATCTATAGAATATTTAACCATGTGTCAGACACCACTTCAGTGATTTCACAATACTATGAAAAATCCCATAGGTGAAACCCTATATGTGAAAAGCTGGAAGTTGTCAGGGCACCGGAAACAGGAACACCACACATTGCGTAAACAGAACTAAGTCTGGTCGTGAACTGGTGAGTATTTCCTGATGCAAGAGCACCACAGGATCTACAATGACACCATGCCTGAGACAAACCACAGACTTTGGGTTTATGACCAAATAAACCCCTTATCACCATCCTAAGAGCACTATGTCACAGACTTTGTTTTCAGCTTTTTTCTCAAGATCAGTGATGCTCTGTTTTTTATTTATTTATTTACTTACTTATTTACTTATTTAGGGCATGTATTAGAGATTAAACCCTGGTACTCTCCATCACTGAGTGAGTTGTTTATTGATTTATTTATTTATGTATTTTTATTTTGAGATTGAGCTTCCACTGAATTGCCCAGCTGGCTTCGAACTCAAATTCTCATATCTCAGCCTCTCTGGTAGCAGGGGACTTTTAAAAATTCAATTTATTGATCTTTGAAATGGAATGTCTCTATATTCCATTTCAGCTGCATCCTATGGCAATCCTACTTGTATCTTGCAGAGCTACCATCTTCCACAGCTGTACTATCTTACATGCCAACAGTGTACGCATGTCCCCTCTTCTTCACATCCTTACCAGGACTGGATATTTTTATCATTATAATCATAGCAATTCTAACTTCTGGGAAGTGATAGCTCATTGTGGTTTTAATTTGCATTTTTTCTTTATACAGGAGTCAAGAACATTGGAGAAAGAATTACTCTATCAATAATGGTTCTAGTTAACCTGATATCAACATGTAGAAGAAAACACAAAACTAGACCCCTATTTCTCGCAATATACAAAAATCAACCCATAATGGATTAGGCCCTTAATGTAGTAATTGAAAAGGTTTAAAAAGTACTAGAGCAAAATGTTTGGGAAACATAAGGATCTTTTTCATCAGATCTTTATTTTTCCTTCTCAACTTTTATGATTTATTAATATATATTTATAATGCATAATGATGCATTCCTCATGAGGTGTTGGATGAGGAATAATGCATTTAATTCTTTTTCTTTCCTACCCCATCCCTTCTTCCTTCCTTCATCTCTTGGTCCATGTCTCATTTGCAAAAGATCTATCTCCCTATTTCCTATTATCTATGTTTTAAATTTTGTTCTTTATATTTTTGTTTTCTCATATAACACAAATTGTACATTTAAGCTTGTGTGTCTGATTTATTTCATTTAATATCATTGCTTCATCTGATGTTAAAAACATAGGCAGCAAGAGCAAACTGCAAAACCTTTGCACAGCAAAGGAAATAATCGAAAGAATAGAATGAAGAAGTCACACACAGAATTCGAGAAAAAAGTTTAACCTATGTATCTTATAGAGACCAAATATCTATATGGAGTCAATAACAAAAATATGATTTGAAACGTACAAAGACCTAAGTAGATGTTTTAAAAACAGACATAAATGGCCAATATAGCTGGGGATTTAGCTCAGTGGCTTAAGCGCCTGCCCAGCAAGCGTGAGGTCGTGAGTTCAATCCCAGGTACCAAAAATAAATAAATAAATACATGGCCAACGTATACACAGAATTATACTTGACCAGATCATTCTTCACATATCCAGCATCTCTTTTCTTTCTTCCATGTCCAACGAGCACTATGACATTTACCATCATCTGGGAATCTATCCATTCACTTATGTTGTTCTTGCCTTTTAACAAATTAAAGCAAATATTTAGCAAGTATCTTTAATGACTGTATCCACAGCATAAAACTAGCATCAGGGATATTTTGAAATTCAATGGTAGCTTTGTTTAATGAATCAAGATCCTTAGCAATACTGAAAAAAGTATTGTTTCCAAAATATGTGTTACATACATATGAAAAAATAGCATGTGAGTTTATCATTTTCAGTAGAAAATTAGAGTTGAAATTAGGAGTAAACTCCTAAATACTGCCACTCATATTGCCTTTACCATTGTGAGGATTAATTATGATTTCAATTGGACTGTATAAAGTCATGTCTAGGAAATTAGTAAACCAAACATTTGAGTGTGGACAGGTGGATCATGGAGGTGTGACCTTGGGGACTCTTTCTGATGGCCCCATCCTTTCTTCTTTGGCACCCTGTGCTCTGCTTCTCAGTCATTGTGAATAAAGCAGTTTTGTTCCACACACCCTTCCTCCATGATGTTTCCAGAAACCATGGACTGACTCCTCTGAGACTGTGAGTCAAAGCAATCATTTCTTTCTTTAAATTGTGTATGTCACACATTTTGTCCCAAAAAAATATATCACTGAGCTATATTTAGAACTGTGTCCAAACCTTGCTTCAAATCATTTAGGAGAGGATTAAGCCAATTCTATTCAGCACATGAGGAAAGTTTGATATAACACACAAACAGAATGTTTAAAGCAGCACAGTGGAATACCTGTGTTTTCTTTTAATATATTTGATTTGAGAGAACCATTATCTTAGAATGTGTCTGCCAAAACAAATGTCTACTCATTGGAGACTTTTAAGGAGTAAAGTAATAAAAAATATTTGAGGAACTCGTAACCTCAATATGAATTAATCACAAAATTGTGCTGTGATTTTTTTTTTTTTATATTGGTACTAGGGATCGAACTCACGACAGTACGCTTGCGAGGCAGGCGCTTATGCCACTGAGCTAAATCCCCAGCCCCTGTGCTGTGATTTTTTGAATGTGAGACCTAGCAAATGAAATTTAACACTGTGACGGACAGGCCTTGGGACTGTAGTACCCACGTTTCCATAAAAAAGCAAAGGTTGATGGTATTTAGGAAGAAAACTAAACATGGACAGAATTAAGTGAAGAAATAGAGAAAACTCTTTGACTTTTTAAAAAAATCTAGAACGATTTTACTGATTTTTAGAAAAAAATCCTTAAACATTTTTCACCTATATCTAAAGTTTTCTTTCTTTCTTTTTAAATTTATTTTCATTAGAAATCTAGTTACTGTCACAAGATGAAGGTATAATTTTATGTATATATAAGGGTCAATTGATGAAATATTAATTAAATTATATATATTTTTACAGTGATTTGGGATGCTACCTTAATCAAAACTATCTGTATAAAAATGTTTACATATTCTTGCAGTATGGAAACTGAGGCATGTGTTAGTAAGAATATAAAATTGCACCATTGTCTCAAGCTTACCCATAGTTGTTTGTTGCTCTGAAAACTACAAAACTAATATGATCATTTCAAGGTATATTTTGAAATTACCATAACAAAGTCTCATTTCATGTTGGTACTGTCTCATCTCTTCCGTATCTCCTTAATAACATAAAACCTGTATTTGTCAGCTTTTGGTTACCATAATTAAATACTAAAAGTAGGCTACTTTATAAAGAGAAGATATTCATTTGTCCATCAGAAATCCAGACAACATGGTGCATGCCCTTGCAGTGGACCAACTTGGCTGCATTACATCATAGAAGGAGTGCATGTGTCTCTCTGTCTGTTCTTGTGCATTATCCTTTTAAAGCCACTAGCTCTGGGTCATGGGCCTCTTTCCTAATAACCTAATCTAATCTAATCAGTTTCCAAAGGTCTCACCTTTAAAAATCCACAGTCAAATCATGTTTGTTCCCTCTAAACACCATTCTAGTATGCCTTCGGGTAATAAATTCCAACATGGTAGCGGATGAAAACAATGTCTATAGTTTATTGTAAACATTTCAGCATTCTCAGTGTAACAAATAATTGACATTCCATTCTTGTCTGTTTTCTTACTTCCTTCCTTTCTATTTTTCAAGGATTGTGTGCCTTTTTAAAACAACATTAAGCAGATCATTTGTCACTAGAAGATTTAATTAATTTTTATTTGTTTCACTTTCCCAATTATTAAATCTAATGTTAAGATTGATCTCTATAGCAGCACCCTTCAATTTGACAGTCAGATAATTTTCATAATTCTTTGTTTATTTCCCCTTGGCATATTGTCAATCTTTCTGACATCCATCACAGCACAGGTATAATGAGTTAACTTTCCAATGTGAGCGATGCAATAATTTTAAGAATCTTATAATACTGGATTATCTTAAAGCAAAATTCTATCATTGCTATCATTACTATTAATAAAAATATAAAATTATTCATCATATAAAAGCATAATATATTCACAATTATTGACCTATAGCATTTCTGCTATAATAGAATTGTAGTAAAATTCTAGTAAAATGCGATTGTATCATTAGACTATTTAAATTATTTTATAAGAAGGCTTTGCCTCTGTTCATTTGTTCTTATTCTTGAATGCAAATCTGGATGTTTCATGAATTCCAACTACAAACCAGTCCCAGCTACTTCAATATGACTTTTCAGTTAAGCTAAAATATTTGCCAATTAGCTGAATGTATATAAAAATGATATCACGCATTCCACAAAAATGCTCAGGGAATGCCTTAAGCATGGAGCAGATCTCTTCTCATTTATAAGAAGACATGAGTTTAATGACTGAAACATTTTCACTTTCCTCTGGGAATTTCCTGTAGCCTTCAATCAATAGTCCTAAGGCTTAACTGTCAACAATTTTGTAAAACTTATACAACCTTTTTCTAACGTTTCCTTAAATATCTATCTCCTCAAAGTTGTCTGCTTTGATAATTATAGAAGTAGATTTTTCTCTTTCTGTTTTTACTCACAGAAAGTTTGTATGAATTTCTATTTATTTTTTCCAGGTAAATAATTTACACATGGCATATGAATCATGTTGCCTTCATTTATTATCAAAGTGAATTTAATATGTTCAAACATGATAATAGGTTATTTGTATTCATATTTCATTCAAATACATTACTATTCTAAGATACCTGCCAACAAAATTTGTTTACCTCATTTTTTCAACAAAATGTACTAGAAACTCTTATGCCAATATTTAAGTTAGCCCAAATAAAGAAATATGGTTTAGAAAAAGGACATAATCAAGAGAAAATGTCTTCAGTACCTTTTGAAACTAAAGATATATAAAAGGAACCAATTATTCATTGAAGTAAAATAAATAAAATTTGTTTTTATTATTAAACCATATAAAATATTGTTCATTCTCATACTGTGGTAAAATACATAGGTTAATGAATACTGACATATTCTAGGATCATTTAGAAATATGCCTTTGATTTTGGCAACATGTAGCTTTGCAAAGTTAGATTTATTGGTAAGTTTGTCTGAGTTGCTATTTAAGGTTAAATAGTTCTTCACATACTAAAAATGTTTTGCCACAACTCATGTCATTTTGTATGTTTCCTTTTGTGAAATTTATTATATCTGACAACCTTTTGAAATGAAATGTTATTATCTATATTAATACACATATTTCGCTAATGGTTTTAATTATTTCAAATAAAATGTTTGCTTTTTCCTTTAAATGGCTCATGATTTGAGGGAGGGCAAACATAAGATTCAATTTAGGGTAAGCTGAAAATATTGTAAACTCTTAATTTTCAGTTTCATTACAGCCTTTCTTAGAACTAGAGAGGAAATGCACTTGGTTGCCAGTTCTGATTATTATGGCTCAGATCTAAAATGGTTCCCAAACCCAGTGGTGGGAAAAGTGACTAAGACTGTTCTCCAGCTTTGACTCTGATCAAGGGATCAAGGAAATGATGATCCTATCTGGGTCACTGACTGTCACTCCACCGTGCCATCTGAAGGAACCCAGACTTATTTCACCCGCAGGCTCTGCAGCCAGGACAATCTGACACCCTTTGTGGTTGCTCATCTGTAACCCTGAGGAGGGCTGGGCGCAGCTCAGGGTCCACAGGGGAACAGAGGAGAAAGAATACAGAGCAGAACCTGGGCCAGGGCCAAAGGGTCAGAAGAAACTGGAGACACCTCTCTTCATAGTTAGCCGTGGGATTCTAAGGAGCCAGAAAGTTTAAATTCAAATTTGAAGACTAAATTTTTATGAAGATATTTATCAAAGTAGGATGATGTAATATATTTTACATTGTGAACTGTAGCTTTATTTATAAGTTTTAAATACTTTTAAATATGATGCATGAATTCCTGTGTGTATTTTGGTTCTAGGCTCTCTAGTGTCAGACCTAATCCTGAATACAATCACAGTCTTTGTAGAAAATAGAGGAAGAAAAATGTTGAGAATAAGTCCGTTATCAAATGATTGATTTAAATTAATTTCCAATTATGTGGTTTGTTTTTAGGATTTCCCCAACTACAAGTGAACTGAATTGACAGTTCATGGGATCTAACAAAATGGTAAAAATGGACAATTTATTTTTCACTTTGGGTATGGGTGAGAATTAAAAGAATAACCCCAACTTATTTTGTATCCTTTTTTTGTTTATCATCACATATCATAACATTCTATGTCATAATAGTATTTGAAGGCCTTCATGTACTTTAAATAATAACTTCATTTTACAATTTGAGTGAAATTATTTTGTTTCAGATCATTCATAGATTGAGAAACGTTACACAATACATGAAGATTTATAAGAAGAAATAGAAGGCCCACAAAATTAGACATTACTCAGATGGGTCCCAGGAGACACTAAATTATCCTTCAAACACACAGCATTTGTAAATGTATTACATTTAGTTAGGAATTATACAAGAGGTATTATACTAACATAAGAACTTGGAATGATGATATAAATCTTTCCTGTCTCAAAGTGCATACACAACAGGATTATGACAATCATGAATCCATATTTTCATGGGTATTGTCTGATACCAATTTCACGTGTAATTGATTTTCAGAATGTGTTGAGTGGAATACACTGTCAAAGCCCATTTGACCAAGATGTGGTTCAAGTCACATAAAATATAACTTTATATGAATTATAAAGACAAAAATCTCCAAAATACCTGAGTTCATATAAATTCCTATAGTTGTGCATCTTTTTATTGAGCAATAAAATATTTTTAACCAGTTGTTTCCACAGGTATAATGCATGTATCAAAAATCCAGGATAGTCTACAATCTGATTGATCCACTTTTTTGTGTGTGCCAGGGATGGAACTCACTATTGCACACTTGCAAGGCAGGTGCTTATGCTACTGAGCTAAATCCCCAGCTCCTCCACTCAATTTCTTGGACGAGCATGGGAGACTATTTTTCCCTGTTTTTTTCTGCAATAAATACATATAAGACACTCTTCAAGCACATATTCACTCGCTCACTCAATTATACATACACTCGTTCATTCAGCAAATTTTTGCTTATTAAGAACCGACTACATGGCAGATATTACACTCAGTGTAAGATTGTGAACATACTTACACTCACATATATATTACCACACAAGAAGTTAAGAATGTAAAGAAAGTTATCTAATTGGAATTAATATAACTTTAAGACAAGATAGTAAAAAGTCCTTCCTTAAATGTTTCTATTTGTTTAGTCACCAAGGTGACTTCATGTCTCTTTGACATGGACACTGTAATTTATCTTGACATAGTAAAGTTACTTCATTGCTGTATTTCTGTCTACTTAGATTCTTATATCACAACTCTAAAAACCAATCAATTGTAATTAACTTTTTCAAAATTAATACTGATGTTAAAATTAACAGAGAGGAACTCAAGAATTAAAATAACACTATTCCATATGTTTAAAAATTTACAACATGGAAATATAAAAGGAAAATATTCAAAGAAAGTTGTAATAATGAAAATTCCAATACCTATTATTAAATCCTGAATGAGACTAATCATAGATACTGCAGAAGAAAAAAAATAGTGAATTCAAGGATGCTGCTGTCCAAAGTGAAGTACAAAAAAATACTGAAAGATAATGAATGAACATAATATTGTGAACTGGTTAACAAATTTAAATACTTACCAATTGCAATTGGATTCCCAAAGGAAACAAGCATGGGATTGGGGAGGTTAAACATAAAATATATAAACATTTTTCTAATTTGGAGAAAGCTAAGATAGTAGAGATCATAAAAATAGAAAACCAAATGCAAAAAACATTAATCCCTGTGAACATAGCTAAAAAGGTGAAAAATGTTCAAAAAGAAATAGAAAGAATTTGAAGATATTTAAAGGCTTAAATAATTAATCATCATAACATATGCACTACAAAGGTAATAAAGAAAAAAAATTCCTTTAGGCACAGAAAGTTATACCAGATGGAAATGTACATCAACATAAAGGAATGAAGAATACTCAAAATATTATCTGGGTACATAAGTGTATGTTTTCTTTCACATTGTTTGAAATGTATAAAACATAATTGATGACTGAAGTAAATTGAAAGCAACCACTAAATAATCAAGGAAGAGTTATGGCTAATAAGCCAATAAACAATTTGAATGAGATTATATAGCACACTAATTTAATTCAGAAAATCAAACACAAATAGCATAAAAAGAAGGAAACAAATAGGATGAATACAAAACAAATAGTAAGATTACAGATTTAATGATGTTAAAATTAACAGAGAGGAACTCAAGAATTGGAATAACACTATTTCATGTGTTTAAAAATTTTCAACATGGAAATATAAAAGGAAAATATTCAAAGAAAGTTGTAATAATGAAAATTCCAATACCTATTATTAAATTCTAAATGAGACTAATCATAGATACCGTAGAAGAAAAACTTTGTTACCATATTGATAGCCACATTAAATGTAAAAATAATCTAATAATTATATTTAAAAGGTAGAGATTATAAGATTGCATAAGATATAACACCTCAACAGTATGCTGCCAAGAAAAAATGAAACAAAACAAAAAATTCAAAAATCACTTTAAAGACGCAATTAAGTAGAGTGAAGACAACATATATCATGTGCTCTTCTGAATCTCAAAAGTTTAATGAAATGTTTCCAACAGGAAAAGAATGGAACCTATAACCCACCTGGAAACATACTGGTAGGGTTAAACATCCAGTAGATAAAATTAGTCCACTATCTGTTTTTCTAGGTGGACATAAATGGATGGATGCATATTCTGGGTTTGGTGTAACATACTAGTGACTGAAGTATACACAACTTACACAATACAGTACCGGAGCCAAAATATTGTACTAGTTTGGAACACAGTTATGTTTCTTCAGATCAAGGCCCTCACTTCACATCTTACCTGAAGCAACAATGGGAGAAGAAATATCTCCTTTATTGGAGCAATCTCATTCCTATTGCCCTGGAAGTGATGGTTTCATAGGAAGTTGGAATAGATGAGGAAATCTGCTGCAAAAGATGGGGGTGTGTATCTAGGCTGAGTTCACAAAGAATTAAAGGACTGGTTCACAAACTTGTGATTACAACATTACATTAGGGTAACTAAGAATATATCTTCAATTTTATAAACAGTTATGTTTTTTGGCACAACTGGTATACAGGGCTGGAAAATAATGTAGGAACTTAATAGAAATCTACCCTACCTTACTACAACATTTCAATGCCAAATCTCATAGTCCCTGTACTCTTACTATTAAAGATCCTAGAGGCAACTTTACAAAGTAAGACATTTTATTCAACTGAAGTAGAATTCTAGTTCTATTCTAATTACTAAACTAAGGCAAACTTTTTTCATAAGCAACACAACAAAGCAATTATTGCTAAATTTTAAAAGAAATGCTACTTTGTTTATCAAAATGCAGTGGCAAATGTGAGGACACTGGGGTATATAAAGAAACTGGTCTGCATACATAAAAGTAAAAAAGCATGGGTTTTGGAATGAAAAATACTGGTGGTTGTCACACATCCATTTGTTCTGTAGCTGTTTTAGTTGTAAAAATTAAAATCATAGTATCCATTTGGACATTTTGTTTTGTTTTCTTTTCTTTTTTTTATTTTAGAGAGAATAAAACAAGAGGACAGATCTAAGCAGATCAGAACAGCACAACATAAGCAATATAGCACTTCACAACAAGACAATTGGATATTAACAGTAGCTATCATAATGTCTCTTTCTTTGAAATAGTTGAACTTAGCTTTACACACAATAATGTCAAACATAACAAAGTAGAATAAAACAACTCAAGAGAATGGAAGTATTGCAAGGCATTCTGAACCAAATAACCAAAGATGAACAATGGCTGCTATATTATCTCGTTTTCCATAAAAATTTTGTTTTTACTATCATACATATTAAAATCCAATAAGACACAACGTGATAGAACCAATGGTAATAGAAAAACAAAAGCATGGTAGGAATTCAGAGCAAGATGATATTAAATCAACAATGGCTGCCCTATTGTCTTTTCTTCAAAGTAACTATTCATAGGATCACATATATTAAGATCAAACAAAACAGAATAAAACCATTCCAACCAATGAATGAAGACATAAGACATTAAAGCAGTATAATGGGGAACCATGATTTCTATAAAATCTTCTGTAGTCTTACCATTTCTTACACTAGGGAGACTATATGATATTTATACATGTGAGTTTGATTTATTTCACTTATGAGTATAGATTCAAGATGCATCCATTTATTTATAAATATCTCAATGTGAGCATTCTTTATAGCTGAGTAGTACTCCATTGCATAAAAGTACCACAATTTTTTTATCCATTCCTTGGTTGATGGGCACTTATGTTGTTTCCAAGATCTGGCTATTACAAATTGTTCCACTATAAACATGGGTGCGCATATGAGTCATTGTGGTAAGATGTTTTCAGATCTTCTGGGAATATGCCTAAGAGTGGAATAGCTAGGTCAAATGGGACCTCCAACCCCAGCTTTTTGAGGAATCTCCAGAGTGACCTCCATACTGGTTGCACCAGTCTACACTCCCACCAACAGTGCAGAAGAGTTTCTTTCTCCTCACAGCCTCTCCAGCATTTGTTGTTGGTAGTTTTGTAGATCCTGGACATTCCTTCTGGAGTAAGATGGAATCTCAGTGTGGTTTTAATTTGCATTTCTCTAATGACCAATGATGATGAACATTTTTTCATGTATTTATTTGCCATTTGTATTTCTTCATCTGAGAACTGTGCGTTCATCTTGGATGCCCATTTTTGGAGTGGGTCTTTGAATTTGAGGGGCCTGATTTTTTAAAATTATTTTTAAGTTCTAGACAAAAGACCTTTGTCTGAGGGACAATTCACTAAGATTTTTTCCTAGTTTGTAGGTTTTCTTTTAACTCTGCTGGAGATTTCTTTGGACATGCAGAAACCCTTAATAAGATGTGATCCCAGTTATTGATTCTGGGGAGTATTTCCCATGCAGTTTGGTTCTTGTTCATGAATTCTCTCCCTACCCCTATGTCTTCAAGTTTTTTACCTTCTTTGTCTTGCAACAGATTTAATGTTTCTGTTTTAATATTTGGGAGTCTTCTATGTAGAGTATCATGTCATCTGCATCTTTGATCCATTTGGATTTTAGTTTAGTACATGGTGATAGGCATAGGTCTAATTTTAGTTTTCGGCATATGGATAGCCAGTTTTTCCAGCACCATTTATTAAAGAGATTATCGTTCTTCCGGTGAACCTGTTTGGCCCCTTTATCAAAGATAAGGTGGTTGACTGTGTTCGTAGTTGTATCTTCTAGTCTATTCCATTGATCTTCAGGTCTGTTTTTATTACACTATCAGGTTGATTTTATTACACTAGCTTTATAGTATAACTTCAAGTCAGGGATTGTGATGCCTCTTGCCTTGGCTTTGCTGCTTAGAATTGCCTTTGCTATTCTAGGTCTCTTCTAGTTTCAGATGAATTTTAGGAGTGATTTCTCTAGATCTATGAGCTATGTTAGTGGTATTTTCATTGGGATTGCATTGAATGTGTATAACAATTTTGGGAGAATGGCCATTTTTATAATATTTATTCTTCCTATACATGAACAAGGGATGTCTTTCCATTTTCTGAGGTCCTCTTCAATTTCTTTTTTCAGGGTATTATAATTTTCCCTGTACAACTCTTTTACATCTTTTGTTGGATTAATTCCTAAGTATTTCATTTTTTTTGGATGCTAGTGTGAAGGGTGTGGCTTCTCTTACTTCTCTCTTGGTGATTTTGTTGTTAGTGTATAAGAATGCTATTGATTTTTGAATATTGACTTTGTATCCAGCTACATTGCTGAATTTATTTATTATATCTTGGAGACTTCCAATGGAGGTTTGGGGGTCTTCTATGTAGAGTATCATGTCATCTGCAAATAATGATAATTTAACTTCTTCTTTTCCTATCTTTACTCCTTTTATTTCTCTCTCTTTTCTAATTGCTCTGGCTAGTATTTCCAGTACTATATTGAATAGGAGTGGTGATAAGGGACATCCTTGTCTTGTGCCTAATTTTAAGGTAAAGACTTTCAGTTTTTGGCCATTTAATATGATACAGGCTGTTGGTTTGTCATAGATGGCCTTTATCATATTGAGGTAAAGACCATCTATTCCAATTTTTTGTAAGGTTCTTATCATGAATGGGTTTGGATCTTATCTAAAGCTTTTTCTGCATCTATAGCATTGATCATGTGATTCTTGCTTTTGGCTCTATTGATATGGTGGATTACATTTATTGATTTATGTATGTTGAACCATCCTGGCATGCCTGAGATGAATCCCACTTGGGCATAGTGTATAATCTTCTTGATGATTTGCTGCATCCTGTTTGCCAATATTTTATTGAGAATTTTTGCATCTATGTTCATTAGGGAGATTGGCCTGTAGCTCCCTTTTTTAGTTGGGTCTTTCTCAGGTTTTGATACTAGAGTTATATTTGCTTCCAGGAATGACTTAGGGAGAATTGCTTCCCTTTCAATTTCATTGAAGAGTTTGAGGAGTGTCAGCATTAAGTCTTCTTTGTATTTCTTGTAGAATTCCGCAGTGAATCCGTCTGGGTATGGGCTCTTCTTTATTGGTAGGAACTTGATTACATTTTCAATTTCATTAATAGAAATTGGGTTATTCAGCAGTTTTACATCTTCTTGATCCAGCTTTGGTGGTTTGTATGTTTCTATGAATCTGTCCATTTCTTCTGTGTTATCGAAGCTATGAGAGTAGAGGTTTTCGAAATAGTTGTTGATAATCTTCTATATTTCCACAGGGTCAGTGGTGATTTCTCCTTTTTCATTCTGTATTGCATGAATTTAAATCTTTTCTTTCCTTTTTTAAATTAAGTTAGCTATAGGCTTGTCAATTTTATTTATTCTTTTAAAGAACCAACTTTTTGATTTATTGATTCTTTCTATTGTTTTCTTAGCCTCTATCGCATTAATTTCTGCTCTGATCTTTCTAATTTCCTCACTTCTTTTGGCTTTGGGTTTGTCTTGCTCTTCTTTTTATAGATGTTTCAGGTGTAATATCAGGTTGCTTGTTTATGTTTGTTCTGTTTTCCTAATGTGGGAACTCAGTGCAATAAATTTTCCTCTGAGGACCACTTTCATTGCATCCCACAGGTTCTGGTAAGTTGTATTTGTATTTTTTGTTTGCTTGTAGATATTGTTTAATTTCTTCTTTAGTTTCCTCTATGTCCCACTGATTGCTCAAGAGTGTATTATCCAAATTCCATGTATTTGTGGGGTTTTTGCAGTCTCTTTTATCATTAATTTCTAGTTTCATGGTGCTATGATCCGATATCATGCATGGGATTATTTCAGTTCTTTTGCATTTACTTAAATATGTTCTGTGGGCTAGTATATGGTCTATTTTAGAGACTGTCCCATGTACTGGTGAGAAGAATGTATATCCTGATGTTGTTGGATGGAACACTCTGTATACTTCTATCAAATCCATTTGTTCACAGGTGTGATTCAGTTCTGTTATTTCTTTGCTGATTTTCTGTCTAGTTCATATATCCCTGTGCGTCGATGGTGTGTTAAGGTCCCCTGTTATAATTGTGTTATTACTTATTTGATTTTTCATTTCTGTTAATACTTGCTTTGTGTAGTTAGGTGCTGTGGAATTTGGTGCATATATATTTAAGATTGTTCTCTCTTCCTCTTGCAGTTTTGCCCTAACTAGTATGTAGTGACCTTCTTTGTCTCTTTGGACCATCCTTGGTTTGAAGTTCACATGGTCTGCAAACAGAACAGCCACCCCTGCTTTTTTTTATTTTTAGTTCCTTTTGCATGGAGTATTGTTTTCTATCCTTTGACCTTCAGTATATGAGTTTCCTTTTGGGTTAGATGGGTTTCTTGTAGACAGCATATGGTTGGATGTTGTTTCTTGATCCATTCTGCCAGCCTGTTTCTTTTAAATTGGTGAATTGAAGTCATTTACATTAATGGTTTTAACTGTCATATATTGGTTTATTGTTGACATGTTATCTTTCTGATGTTGTAACATAGCTTTCCATTCTGCTTAATTGTCTGTCTTGCTTAGT
The DNA here is from genome assembly GCA_004027455.1 of Hydrochoerus hydrochaeris. Lineage (NCBI taxonomy): Eukaryota > Metazoa > Chordata > Mammalia > Rodentia > Hydrochaeridae > Hydrochoerus > Hydrochoerus hydrochaeris. Next base: position 164,227 of record PVLA01002565.1, on the reverse strand, counting down.
GGTTTTTTCCTATGTATATCTAGAATGTCTTTGAATATTCTTTGTAGGTTTGGTTTGGTGACCATGAAGTTCTTCAGCTATTCTATGTCATGGAAGTATCTTATTTCTCCATCCATTTTGAAGGACAGTTTTGCAGGGTACATCAGTCTGGGTTGGAAGTCGTTTTCTTTAAGGATCTGAAAAACTTTACTCCATGCTCTTCTTGACTTCATTGTTTGTGTTGAGAAGTCTGCTGTGATTCTAATAGGTTTTCCTTTATAGGTGATCTGTCTTTTCTCTCTAACAGCTTTTAATATTCTGTTCTTATGTTGAATTTCTGGAATGGTGATTTTTATAGGTCTGGGTGTAGTTTTGTTTTGGTTATGGCTATTTGGAGTTGGATATGCCTCACTAATACATATGTCAGTTTCCATTGTCATGTTTGGGAAGTTTTCAGCTATTACTTCTGTAAATAGCCTCTTGATATCATTTGTGTTGTCCCCTTCTTTTTCTTTTATCCCTATTAATCTTATATTGTTTTTCTTTGCATCATCTTGCAGCTGTTGAATTGTTATTTCCTGATTTCTTGTTATTGTTAGAAGATCTTTCCTTTCCTGTTCACTAGTTGCAATCTTATCTTTGAGGTCTGAGGTTCTATCTTCACTTTTGTTGAGGCAGTTTTTGCAACTTTCATTAGAGTTTTTGATTTCCTGTATATCTCTTTCAATCTGCTTAATGTATTCTGTTTGTCTCTTAAACTGTTCATTCAGGGATTCTATCATTTTGCTTTGTTCCTCTAATTGTTTACCTGTGTCTTTGTTGGATGCATTCAGTATTTCTTCACTACTTTTATCATTTCTTATTTTACCTGGGATAATATTTCTGATTTGAGTTCCCTCATAGCTTCCCGTACTTGCTTCTTTATTTCACTTGATATCAGTTCATGCATTTCAGGTGTATGTGTAGTATTTTCTTCTTTGTACATGGCTCCTAGGTTTTCTTGAGATGGGCTGGAGGTTTGAGATTGCATTTTGGTCTTTCATTTTGTCATTTTCCTATATTTCCGTGTCTCCAGCGATTTTCCAAAGCTTTCCCTTGCGGAGCGGCACTGGCTTGGCTCCCCCTTTGGTAGGCCTGGATCCCCTGGTTGAATGAAGGTTGCTGGGCACAGTCCACTCAAGCCCACGGAACCTCTGGAGCCCATTCCAATGACCCAAGGGGCCTGGGCAAGCACTCAACTGGTCCCAAACCCTTCCAGGCTTGCCCTGGCAAGCTGCAACTCACCTTGCAGCATGGCACCAGCTTGGCTTCCCCTTCAGTGGGCCTGGCTCCCCTAGTTGAATGAAGGTCGCTGGGTGCAGTCCTCTAAAGCCCGTGGAATCTCTGGAGCCTAGTCCAATGACCCAAGGGGGCTGGGCAGGCACCCAGCCGCTGGGATCCTAGGCATTCTGCTTTCTAAATTAGGTCTAATCACACACATTCTTTTGTAGTTTGACTTTATCATCCTCTTCCTTCTATAGGTAATGTATAATTCCACTTGCTTTGAATTTGCATTGGCCTTAATGATTTGCTCATAAACAATGCAAGATTGAAGTGATGCTACCTGACTCTCAGGGTTGGGTAAGTCAGTCTGGAAGCTTCTGGTTCCCATCTAGTTATTTTGGAATGAACACTTGTTTCCCAGTAATGTAGCTGCAACTGTGAGTGAGGCAGAGTCTGGTGAAGAGGTCACAGTTGAGGTTTCCAAGTGACAGATTCAGGAAAGCCAGACTTTCACTCATTCCAGTCCAGGGACCAATCATTTGCACGAACTCCCTAGGTGATTCCAGCCCCAACAATTCAAACCACTTTTACTGCTCAAGTAGAAAGGCACTGAGACCCTAGACATGACAGAGCAGAGACCAGCCTTAATGCATGCTGTCCACCTTCCTGACCCAAGGAATTCACAGGCATAATGTAAGAGTAGTTTTCTTAGATGATTAAATTTAAGTTGACATTGAGGATTGCAGAATTAAATAAGAGGAGCTATGAAGATACATAATTTATTAGATAGTCCATTGTCACCCCTCAGTAAGGCTTAATTTCTTTCTTTTATTTCCTCTTAAATTTAGAGTGCAATGAAAATTCACTTGGGAATACAGCAAAAGTACACAATGTTCTAAAGCAAATTGACAAAATATAAACATTTGGATGAAGCACTTTACAGTTTTAAAATTTCCCATTTTAATGGCCAACATGACTCATTGTAAAGTTATATAGCATGAATGAAATAAAAATTTAACTTTATATTATACTCAATTTTGTTGTGTAGTTTAGTTCCTTTACAAAAAAAGGGAAAAACATTTTTTCTTGGATGTTAACATTCAGTACTAATGCTGGTTTTATTAGTTCCACAGTTAGGGGAACAGGTCTTGATTCATAGAATCAGGGAGTGCTAAGTTGGGAGACTGTGGTTTTCTGATCATGACTCCTGGGTAGTGAACTCTTTGAGATAACTTCCTTTCACTAAATCATTTCTCTGCTAGCCAGTAATATTGTTGCTTCTCTAGAAATGGATTCACCCTATTAACTTCTATTGTCTATACTTCTAAATAGATAATGTTTTCAGTTTTGCTTTAAAAAATAGGTGGCACTAATTTTGGTAAGGATGGAGACAGACATGGAATCTTGCTATGAAACAAACAAGTCATGATAGCAAGGATCTGATAGTTGGTACCTTTACTCCACTTTTCATGTTTTAGAGAAACTCTAGGAGAATATCAAGTAGATGGAAAATTATTAATGTTTATTAAATATAAATTAGTATGCTTTTTGAAAAGTTTTAATTTCCTGATTATGAATGGCAAGGAAGTGGTAAAAGATTAAGAATTATGTGGAAATGTATAATGATTATAAATAAATATTCATTTCAGTTTACCTGACCCACATCATTTGGGAATAAAAGTGGGTAATAAATAGTAATAATGTGGTATATCTCTAAGAATAGTGAGGATACCACCCACCTTGGAATCCTCATGAATATTTCAGTGTGATACCACAAACTTCTGCGTATGATGTAATATCTAAATTTGCTGATTAACCCTATCAGCTGGTATAGTAACTGTCAATGATGCATTTTCTGAGCCCTAGACTTTAAAGGGAAGTATGCTCTTGAACGTATCAATCAAAAAAATCTTTTTATTGATAGTCTATCTCACAGCTCTATTAGACAATTGGGAAAATTTATGATTTTCCTCAAACATTTGAAATAAAATCATTAGTTCTACTATATGCACATCTAGAAACTCATTTAGAACAGTTTGAATATTTTACCAGACTAAGATCACTTGGAGTTTTGCAATTCAGTTCCTTAGATTGGCTCCTTTTTAGTCTTCACATAATAAATAAACTTCCAGTACTTCTTTTCTATGTGCATATATAATATCTGGGGGGAGTAAAATAATTTCTGCCCAAGTATTTGGGTTTATGTTAAAAATCTTTCAGGGCCACATACATGGAGAAAGCCCACATGGACTATAATTTCTTTTGTAAACTAAGAGGTAATATTTTGTGCAAGGATTAGAAATCACGTGTGAGGTTTCTTTTACCAGAGGTTCAGGACTACAATCAGTTGTTCATCTGTACCTGTTTGTTTTACTACAGACACATATCACTGCAAGTGTTAGCTTCTTTCTGTATTTTTCAAAACTCAGGCTATTAGGACTCATAACAGCTGCTCTCAACCGTCTCCTTCCATGTTTTAGATTCAATATGAATTTTCCTTCTGATACTCATGCATTCTGGGCCTGAATTGCAGTGCATCAAGGATTTAAATTCCAATGCATCAGTGTTGAGAGGCGGGCCCTGCAAAGGCACTGAATCATGAGTGTACTAGCCTCATCAGTAGGTTAATCTTTGATGATTTCATTAGCTGAGTAGGCTCTCAGGAGATGGAGCCTAGTCCGGGCAAGTGGGATCCTGGGGGTTCAGCTTTCAAGACTATTTCTTCTATGCTCATTTTTGTCCCTCTGTTGCTTGGCTGCTGAGAGGTGAATAGCTTTATCCAAGTCTTTCTACCATTTCTCTGCCTTGATGCCAGCTGAACGTGGACTGAAATTTCGGAAACCTTAAGCCAAAATGAATCTTTTCTCTTAAATTTTGTATATTTGGTATTTTGTCCCAGTAACAAAAAGTTCACCAAACTCCCTCCTATACACACACACAGACACACAGACACACATATGCACTAAACTGTTAATTTATCTGGCAATCCAGTTACTGTTGAAAGTGCGACTAAGTCCTTTGATTTTTCACAGGGTTTCTGCTGAGTTTTGGGCTATTACTGAGTTTCTGGTAGAAAAATTATAGCTTGAAATGTTCACATTAGAAAATAAGAAATGTCTTGAATTTAATAGCTAGACTTCTACCCTAAGCAAACAAATAGTGAAATAAGTAAATGGAAACAAGAAATAATAAAGCTCAGTCAAAATTAAATAAACAAAATAAAGCAATGAGTACAGCTGTTTATCTTGTAAGACAAAGTTGATAAAACCCCATGAGTACTAGTAAAATATAGAAAAAATACTTTTTTAATCTATATGGACAATAGATATATAATTCAGTTTGTATAGACCTCAGTGGCTTGTCACTAGTGTGAATAATTGCATGCTAATAATTCAGCATCTTTGATGATTTAGAGAAATTTCTTTATGTACACAAATTAGTCACAAAGGTGTATGGAAAATAAAATCTTGGAATATATCTATGTCAATTAAAAACATTTAATAACTCACCAAAGCAAGAATTTCTTGTTACTTTTATTCTGCATTGTACTGGAGAAGGTTGTGGTTACAACATATACAGAAAGGAATAAAACACAAACAATTCAGAAAATATAGGAAAATTGTCATATTTATAGAGCATGTGATTGACTATAAAATTGCAAGGATGTATTAAACAATGTTGTGTCACTATGGCACTAATTTAGGGGTTTAACACTACAGCATTACTGTGCATCTTAGGTACTTATCTCATTGTTGAGACAAAGTACCTGACATCCAAAGTGAAAGGAGAAAAAACTTATTTAGCTCACAGCTTGTAGAGGTTTCATTGCATAATAAGCTGGCTCCAAAGCAGGGTGACTTTGTAACAGAGAACAGTTCATGGCACCCAAAGATAGCAAAGCAAGCAAGGGACCTTAACAGCATCTTTCTCTGCCCCTTTCATCTTATCCAAACTACTCAGGGAAGGTAACACTCATACCCTCAAGCCGAGCATTGCATCATGAACCAATTCCAATATCACACACTCTAGATCCAGCAACTTCTGAAGAAGACCCACTTATGATCACATGAGACTTTGGGAACACATCTAGACATGAGCCACAGTGCTGTATATTTTTATACTAGCAGAGGAATTTAAATGTGATAGTTAATGGATATTTAACACACTAATATAAAAGATATATTGCAATGAGTCTAATGACCTGTGAGTTCCCAAACAGAAAATGCAATTGCTAAGAGATATTGAAGAACACTTAAATGAGTTAAAACTTTTGTTAGATATATGGATTGAACAGCTATATTGTAAATATGTAAGTTCTGCATAAATAGTACTATAGTTAAACACTAGATCAACTAAAGCATCAATAGTTATATCTGTGAACAAGCTGCTTATAAAGTTTGTATGGCAGTGGAAAGAGTCTACAATAGCCAAATAGTCTAACAAAATATAAATATGAAATGTTATTTTCATATTACTGCCAGATTTCAAAGCTTAATTAAAGCAACAGTGCTGAGGACAATATGACAAGGCAATAACAACAGATAAATAGATAAATTGAGCAGAATATACAGTCCATAAATTAATAAACACATGCAAAGTAAACTGAGTTTGATAAAGACTCAAAGACAGTTCAGTGAGATAAAGAAACTCCTTTCAAGTGTTACTGCAGGACCAGTAGAATTAATTCAGGGGAAAATTAATCTTAACCCTGACCTCACACCATATAAAAGCTGAAATGAGTCTTGAATCAAAATATAAAAATTAAAACTATAGATTATGAAATATAAAGCTGGAGATTTTATTGAAAATGTTTTCAAATACATATATATGACAAATCCTTTTATCCCATGTATATGAGAAACTCCAACAAATCATTTAAAATTTTTAAATTTTTTCAAAATAGAATGAAACTGTATCTCACAAAAGAATAAACGAAAAATAAGTGTAAGTAAAAGAGAGCTGTTTTGTATCTGTTCTAGTTATTTTTCCCTCACCGCTGAGACAAAATACTTGACACTCGAAGGAAGGAAAAGTTTATTTAGCTTACAGTTTTTAGAGATTTCAGTCCATACTCAGCTGGTTCCAAGGCAGGGAAGGGACAATTCATTCATGGTAGCCACAAGCCGCAACAGCAAAAAGGGCAAAAGGGAAAAGCTCATCTCCTTCCCTCCCTTGTACTGTTTGCCCCTACCCATCCCTGGGCAGGCGCAGCACTCACACCACCAATCCCAGCACTAGACAACAAACCAGTCTCAGATATTAAACTCAACCACCTTTGAAAGCCCCCAAATGGCCACATGAGGCTTTGGGAGATACTTAAACACAAACCTAACGATATCCTAAGTTATGAATGGAATGACCTTAAAAATGCAATGACATCCCACTTATGTACTAAAGTAGTTTAAATGTCAACAACAATATTGTCAAGAATGTGAATCAACCAGAACATTTGTCCCTTACTAAGGCAGTGTAATATTGCACAGCCACTTTGAAAACTGGTGGTTTTATAATACTAAACATCTACTTAGCATATAACCCTTCAATATCACTTGTTGGGTTTATACTTCAAAATAAAAAAATATATAAAATAATTGTATATAAAGTGGTTAATAGGTTTAACTATTGTGAAAAATGAATGTACACAATAACAGAAGGGGTTGGCAAATATTGATATGTTAAGAACATGATATCATTTAGAAAAATGAGATTTTTCTTCATGAAATAAATAATATCTCTTTTTCTCTGGCACAAATGTCAATATTATATTAGGGGTATGTTAAGCAACCTGCAATGAAGAAATACTTAAAATATGGTTAAGTATTTTGAGACTTGGTAAAATCTTGAGAATTAGAAAGATTTGAGAATGGGCAAACTAATGTAATTTAATAAAATCAGAAGTGTGATCTTTTATACATGTTGAGATTAATTTGAAGAAGCAAATGGAAATTTCTGTGTTGATGTAAGTGTTCTGTGTTATAACATTTTTCAAATATCATCAACTACATTTAATGTGAATTTATGTTTCCATGTAAATTTTACCTGGAAAATAAAAAAAGGTACAAACCAGTCTAAATGTCAATGTGAATGTAGAAAAGCTATACTTCTTACAAAGTTGGTGATACAAAATGGAAAAACCATTTTGAAACACTTGTTAACAAAGTCTCCTAGAAAATGAACACACACATACTTATGACCTACATTTCCACATCTAGCTATTTACTCATATAATATAAATTCATGTTTAGAGAGATATTAAAACTCCTGTAATCATTTCATTCATAATTGCCATAAACAGTAAAAACAAGTCAATGTTCAACACAAAGACTAGAGAATGTAGATTTTTTAAATGAATAGCAATGTAGACATATTGAACCACATAGTTATTTCTGTGAGAATTACCTTATACACTGTAGCAACCATAGCCTTTGCTCGTTATATGTCACTAACAATTTCACAGTTATGATAAACAAAAATATCTCTAGATACTGCCAGTTTTACCCCATAGGATCAAAGTGACCTTAAGTTAAACACAATGGGAGGGATAAAAAAGATGATATATTCCCTCACTAGAATAATGCTCAACAACAAAAGTAATAAACTGTTAATAAACACTAAAACACAATGACTAAAACAAAATGGGTAGTTTATAAATGCTTAAGAATCTGTTTTCTGAGGTAAAGGTGTGAAGGAATTTTATTTGGAGAATTTGTCAATTTTCATGGTTTCTACAAATACTTCAACTCTCATCTTTTGAGTAACATGAGATTTATGTTTTACGGAAATAATTTTTAACATTTAAAATCTCCCAAAGTACTTGGAAAGGTAATATACTTTCATTAGTGAATTTATAAATGTTGCTTGACAATTTATTCAGAATATTTTTAAAAACTCATGAATCTATAAGCATTGAAGCCTTTTCCTTTGAGATTCTTTAACATGTATACTAACATTTGTCTTGAGTAAATATATCTCATTTCCAGCTTGTGAAGCTAAACAGACTTAGATCTTAAGTGATTGATATATAAATATATGTTCACTTTATGTTGTATTTATTTGTGAATCAAAAAATATTTTTATCAAATACTAAAGAAATTTCCATTTTAATAAAAGAAATATATCTACATACATAAGTTAATCAAAGCTGAATTTTATAAATACAAATAAGAACAGATCATAGGGAAATAATAACATGACATTTGAACCACAGGTTTTTTTTGGAACTATGGAATTGAATTGCTTATAATATAGATATTAATTGTGACACTGGGTTCTATGGAGATGCATCAAGAAGAGTAATGCAAGGGAAGTCAAGAAAGACAGCATGGATTTTATTTTTAATTTATTTTTTAAAGAGAATAAAACAGAATAAAGCAAATCAGAACAGAACAATAAAAAGCAACACAGTACTTCAAGACAAAATAAGAGGAAACCAACAATGGCTACTATAATGCCTCTTGTTATCTTCCAAATAAATGTCCATACCATCAGACATAATAAAATCAAACAAAACAGAACAGAATAAATGTTCAAGCCAGAACATTAAATAAAACAATAAAATGGAAGAAAACCAAACAGTGAGAATAATATTGGATTTCAAAAAAAAAAAGGCAAAAGGAAATCCCTATATTTATCCCTATATTTTCTATATTGCATCTGGTTATCCTCTTAATAGATGCTCGGACTACTGGCCTTAGGTCTGCAGTATAAGCATTAAATTGTTTTGGTACCTCAGTTGCTATCAGCTGAGCTGTCCTCTGAATCAGCTGGTTGCTTACCAGGTGGGAGGGAGGGTTCTTTTCTCCCAGCCCACAAGTTGGCTAGCTCATGGGAAGGGCAAATTGGCTTCTTGTTACTCTTCCCTTTCCCAGCATGGTTTTTGTTGACTCACAGGAAGGACAAACTGGCTTGTTTCTCCTCCAGGGCCCTGCATGGCTATGCCAGCTCACAGAAAGGGCGAACTGGCTTCTTGTTACTCTTCCCAGGACCAGCATAGTTTTGCTGATTCGCAGGAAGGAAGAATTGGCTTGTTTCTCCTCCTGGGTCCCACATGGCTTGCACTGGCTCATGGGAAGTGGTAGCATGGCTTTTGTTTCTGGAGGAAACCATTTGAAATCAATTTGTAGATCGAATTAAAGTTCCAGTAAGCAATGTCATTGCAAATGTTGTAGCATGTTTTAATATTTAGCTTTCTAGTAAATACCGCCTTTTTTCCACATTTCCTCATTTTTTTTGTCTGTAGACCTAAATGAAAGCTGAATACAATGCTTACTCATAAAAGGGTTACTTAGTATCCCTTTGATTTTGAAAGGCTTTTGGATTGGGTCTTCAGTTAATATCTGAAATACTACTTCAAATACTGAAGCAACCAATATTTCTTTCCAAAGAAGGGTGCTGTGTTACATCACCCTACATCCATGTTCTTAGATAATTAGGGAAAACCTCTGCAAATGGTATTAACTCTACCACAACACTTATCATTCTTGTAAAACAAAGGAGGCTCTGTATTGGACTTCACTCTTTTTCATCTTACCTGAACATAAATTACCTTGAGAAAAACACATCTTTTTTGCATCTTTCACTAGAGTAGAAAAATACTTAATTTAAAAAGCATTTGATAGGGCTGGGGATTTAGCTCAGCAGCATAAGTGCCTGCCTTGCAAGCAGGCAGTCATGAGTTCAATCCCCAGTGCTGATAAAAAAAAAAAAAAGCATTTGACAAAAGCTCTTACACTTTCAATAATGGTTTAAGTACATAAAATAAAGGTTAGTTTTAATCACCCACTAGATTATCTGTATTGTCCTGTACTTTAATCTTTAAATTTTATCAACTCCATATCAGCTGCTCTAATTATAATTATTCACATGGGTCCTACAAGAAATCTAATTTTTTTTAAATTGGCTTTTGTCTGGAAGCAATACTGAATGTACTTACAATGTAGATATTGACAAATCTCAGATGCAGAGAACTAAATTTTGTTGTGAAGAGTAAAACAACTGTCTTTTAAAAAATGGAAATATAAAATTTTATACTTGGTTATAAATGTAAAAGCATGCCATGCTGGATAATATGTGTTCCATATCACACTTTTAGTTGTAGTGAGTAGATTGATTTCTTTAAAATCTTAACTAGCATCAAGTAGTTAAAAAATCTTATTTCACATAACTTAGTATAAATGTAAATATTAATTTACTCCTTTGCCATTCCATCTCTAACACAATCATGTGCCATCTCTCAGGAGTTTATAAAATTTGCAATATTGAAATCATTTCAAAATAATCCCAGAGGAACAATTCTTATAGTCTAGGAACAAATGCATCTTGCTTCATTTAAGCATTTTCTGCCTCAATTCTTCAGAATATGACCATAATATCCTATAATTATGAAGTACTTCATACCTTGAGCCAGTTTTACAGCCCACTAAAAAGCTAATTAATGTTAAGTTCAAGTCAGCTCTCTTGCACTGACATTGTCTGAGTAGCTGGTTTGGCTCAAATATAAAGTGCAATTTCCTTTGACCTTAAATAGCTGAATGCAAGGGTAGCTAATCAAGACACTGGCAACATTTCTCTTTTGAGAATATATTACTAATGCTTGGCTTTCAGAAACAAGAAGCAGAGGGGAGAGCTGTAAACCAGTGAAAGTTCAGGCAACGTCAAATACCACATGCAGTTCAGTGCCTCCGTTAGCTTGCTCCTGACATTGAGCAGGAAGCAAGTCTCTGGAAGTCAAATACAAAAAAATATGCCTTTTTCTTCATGATGATCATCTAATGTAGTTTAAAGCATTCAACCTAAGATTAACTTTACTGAGAATATTTACAAAACAGTATTGTTTTTGTCTCCTTCAATCAATATTAAATACTTAAGTATGCTTCTAATATATCTATATCATCTGACTAGATAGATGCATCTGTGGTCACTCAGATACAACCATATGTTTTCCAAGGCTTTGACTAATTTGGTGTAGATACACTGGCCAATACCTTGGCTCCTTCTAGTGCCTCAAATTTCTTCTCTTCTATCCCAGGAAGCATGCTTTGCCCTGACCAGCAATGCAAGGAGTCAATAACTATGCAACCACTCTCAGGTAATGGAGATCAATCCTTTCTTTCTCTTTCACCTGTAAGGATTCCTGAGCTGATGTCATTAAAGACTTCGTGAGATCAACCTGGATAAACCGTGGGTGATTACCAACACATGCTGACCTGATTATCTTATTTGATACTGAATATTTAGGTAGTTTTCTCCTTTCCCTATCTTATTTCTTAACTCTTGAAAAATAAATTACTGAATGCAAAACTTTACCTCTCTCATGCTTTATAATATGACAAATATGGAGCTGCTTTATAAACTTAATGATTTCACCAACTATAATTTTTTAAAAAACAAAGTACTAATATAGCATTGGAAACCTTTTAAACAAGTACTACTACTTTGAAATAAAGTACTCATCCTCTTATCATCCTAGGTTCTAAAATTTTTCCTAAGTCTGAATCAAAACTATATGACTTTTGGCAAGTTACTGGGAATGGAACTTCAGTTTCCTCAATTGTAAAATAGGGATGATAATGTCATAACAGAAGGTTGCAAAGTAGATAATGGATAAAGAAGAATATCTTTTGTAGAACAAACCAAACCTAAATTAAGAACCAAAAATGTTCATCAGTTAGTTTATTCAGAGTTCTACCATTTTCCCTGGGATCATGAGGCATTTCCTTCTCTGCTCTCTGTCTCCTATGACAGTTTTTGTAGCTGTCATCACCTGTAATTTTTGTAGTTTTAGATGGTTTAAGATGGCAAAGACCTGCGCACTTGGGATCTCTTCTCTGAGGCCTTATCAGAGAACTGCTGAAAGTCTTTTACTCTGAGAAAAGCAGGATTCCAAATGGGAGCAAATGAAATTTGTATAAATTAGCAGAGGTTAAGATTGGTGTCTTAGTAACTTTTCTCTTGCTGAGACAAAATATCCAACACCAAAAGTTAAAGGAAGAAGTTTATTTCAGCTCATAGTTATAGAGGTTTAGTCCATTGTGAGCTGGCTTGAAGGCAGGGGGCATGACAGAGGAGAAGGAGAGAGGAGAATCAGCCCATGGTAAGACAGGCAGGAAGCACAAGGAGTCAGCTGTAGTAGAAGCAACTGAAGAAGCAAACCGCCGTCTTGCCTTTCCTTTTTATCCCACCCAGGCTAATCACTTTTGGGTGTTGCCATCCAAACTATGATAATTTCAATCAATTGCCTAATTCAGTATCACATACCCTTAATCCCAGCATCATGCCCTTAATCCACTTTGCGTACCCTAATCCAGCCATTTTTGAAACTGTCAACCTATGACTGCATAAGGTTTTGGGGGACATCTAGATACAAGCCATAACAATTTATAAGCAACAAAATATTACTTCTGTCTTATTCTATCAGTCACAGACAATCATAGGAATTGGGGAACAGTGAAATAAAATACACATTTTCACAGTGAAAGCAGTAAATAATTTGTAAGGAAATATTTGTAAGATATTTTCTTTAACAGTAATAGTTAAGAACAGTTCTAGGCACACAGACTCTATTATGAAAAAACAGTTTATTACCATTATCTATTATGTTTTGCTATTATTTTATAAAGAGCAGTTCTTTCTCTCTTTTTTTTTTAATCAGGAATTGAACTCAGGACTCTGCACTTGCCAGGCAGTTGCTGTGCCACTGAGCTGTATCCCTGGCCCTTGTTTTTTCTTAAAAAAGATTAAGAATTTATTATCTTAAAATATGAAACAATTCTTTATATTTAATAAATTTAGCCGAGTAAGAACTCTTTTTTTCTCAGTATCTTCTTATTCTCATTTTCATATCAAAGGTTATATATATATATATATATATATATATATATAAAATCCTCCCACAAGCATTACCAGTATTTAGTTAGTGGTCAAATGTACCATGTTCTCTTTTTTGATTCAGTCTTTCAGTCCAGTTTTCCTAATTTTTGAGCAAAAGATTTTTTGCAGCTTGCCCATCCAAGAATTTCCATACAATGTTCTGCTCATTCAGACCTGGGATATCCAAACATAAAAACATGCTCTGTGATTGAGAACAAATTACAGAGCTGGAATTGTGCAGTTTTCTGCTCCAGAAATGTTTCTCATGTAGAGTTTTGTCATAAATTTAATTCTACTAATGAACATATAAGTAGTATGGAGCTTTGGTCTCAGAATATCCAACCAAGTGTCAGCTCCATTGTCTCACTTCTGTTCCTATCTTCAATATAAGAATGACATTTTCCCTGAGTGATTTTTAAGTATCACACAGTGATATTTATATATGATAGCTTAAGCCCAGTTCATTATTTATGGAGTGTGTATGTGTTTATTGCATAAATGCACACACAAACGTAACCAGTTTTATCATGTAGCAGTCATATGTGTATACTCTATGCCTAGCCAGGAACTGCTGATTGCTTAGTTTCCACCACTAGTTTTTGCACAAGGATTATTGTCTTACTAATTGTCATGGTTACTTTTCTCTGGTTGCTGAGACAAAATACATTATGCCCAAAATTAAGGAAGGAAAGGTTTATTTAGCTTACAGTTTTTGGAAGTTTTAGTTCATACTCAGTTGGATCCAAGGCAGGATGGCATGGCTAAGTGGCCACTGTTCATGATGACCACAAGCAACAAGAGTGAAAAGGGCAAAAGGGCAATGCACCACACCTTCCCTTCCTTATACTGTCTGCTGCCTCCCCAACCCTGGGCAGGCACAGCACTCACATCGCCAATCCTAGTGCTGGACAGCAAACCAGTCACAAATGGTAGATTCAGATACCTCTGTGACTGCATGAGGCTTGGGGGGCCACCCAGACACAAACCATAACACTAATGTTGGGGGGGTTATTGTTGCTGTTTTCTCTTTTCTTTCTTTTTTTTCATTTTATTTTTTGTTGTTGTTGTCTTGAGACAGGGTCTCACTACATGGTTCAGGCAAGTTTCGGACTACCTTTGTAGCTCAGGCTCGTCTCGTATAATCTGCCTGCCTCAGCCTCCCAACCGTTGGGATTACAAAAGTGTAACACCAAGGCACTAATGTTTCCTGTGGACATTTTATTTCTGCATCACTTGAATTGCTGAATTTCACAGCTCATCTGGGTGCACCTGAAATCATGGTCAATCCTTGTCATGTAGACCTGCCTTTTAGCCAAAATAACTTACTTGAGCTCAATCAAACACACTTCTCTGCCCTTTCCACAGCCACAAGATAACTCCCCTGCACTGGATAGTTCTGTTCAAGACCTATAATGCAAAAACCAGTACTTCTCTAGTTCTTAACTGTTCTTGGTGAATTGGATCAGCTGCACAAAGTTTGTCTCTACACAGGAATAAATTCCTTCCTACCAAACACTCAAATTCCTATCTTAACATCTCAAGACATTGTAATCATGGTAGTATTTAGTTGAAATTTTCTGTAAGACAAGAAAATATCTTTGATTATCTATGATTTCGAATTTTTCCAGAATATCTGTGTGTATCTTCCAGAATTGATACAGAAAACTGGTTGCATAAACACTAAGAATTTGTTCCTAAATGCACTGAATTTTCAAAATTTAAAAAAAGACAAGCATGACTCTAACTTCAAACCAACTACATTATTTCCTAAGAAGACACTAACTGTACTTTTTATTTTGATAAGTTACTTAGCAAGACTTGCTTCTTTAAACAGTTAAAGCTTTCTAAATCTCTTCTAAACTCCTATTTTAATTATTGTATTATGCAAATTAACAGAAATTACAAAAAGCAGGTATTTCTAACTGTATCAATGAGATATTTTCTAATATTCATAGAATGTATATTATCAATCAATATCTAATCTAATGATAGTGCAGAGAATAAATGAGAAGGAGTGGCAGAGTGAGCAGTTCAAACATTTTAAACATTTTGTGTAAGAAATCCAGTTATTTAAAAATTAATGTTGGTTATCAAAAGAAAGGCCTAAAATGTGCTCCAATTTTGAGAACAAAATATTATTGTCTTAATTTGTGTTGCTATAGCAAAATGACTAATACTTGCTAATTTATAAATCTCACAAATGTGTTTCTTATAGTTCTGGAGATTAGAAGTCCAAGATCTAGATGCAGTCAGTTTCCATTCCTGATAAAGGTCCTTGCATACACAGGTGGAGATATCTCTGTGTTCTCACAATCTAGAAAAGATGAAATGGGCATAGGAGGAGTAATGGTGTATTTCACATGGAGGAATAACAAGGACACTCCAGTCTATTTTAAAGCACTAATCTACTTACGAAAGCTCAACTTTAATGACTTAAAAATTTTAAAAATTTTCCCACCTCTTAATATGACCACAAGAAGTACTAAGTTTCAATACATAAAGTTTAGAGGGAAAACATTTAAACCATTACAGTTAAGAGCTTTGTACTTTTTGCCAAACACTAATACCAAAGTGAAACAAATAATGTATACCATGAATAACTACATAGTTTTAAGTAAAGTTAACAGATGTAAATGCAGGTACATAACAGAGGACTGAGAGAAAAATTCAACAATCAACCACACTGGCATTTCTGCCTAACAATCTTTAAACTACTTAAGAAAATGTTCTTGTGAGCAGAAGGCAGCTTAAATTTGAGAGGGATACAAAGCCACAGTGGAGATATTTACACTACTTGAAGATAATTTGTTTTCCTCACAGGGCTTACTCGGGAATAGTGTTTCCTTACAAACACTGAGGTTGTTAAAAGAAAAGAAATGTTAAATAATGACTGAAAAAGGAAAATAAAATATCACTACAGGGAGTAAAATTATAGTAGGAGAAAATTATGGCAGAATGGAAAAGCAAGACATTTACATGAGCCATCAATTGTGTAGAGAAAAATGTGAAAGTGAGATTGCTCAGAATAAATATAAATCAATAAAATGATGCCTGGAGGGATATACTGCAAACATATGTGTGACTGTTGGAATTAAAACCAAGTTGTGTGGCTTGGGAGCCATGTAGAGGATTAGAAAATCACACTTCTGTGTGTGTTTGGGAGGGTCATACAGATGTAATTTGCAGTGCTCTATTATGTCCCTAGACCCTCTCTCTCTGTTACTTTTCCCTCTATCTGCTTCCCAGATACCATGAGGTGAGAGGCTTTCCTCCACCATGCCACATGCCATGATGACTTTGGAACCAACTGACTATGAACTGAAATGGAAACTGAATAAAATATATATCTCATCCTCTTTTAAATTGTGGGTGTCAGGTAGTTTATCCCAGTAATGGTAAAACAAGTACATTGATAATAGAGAAACAGGATCATTGGTAAGACAACACTTGAACTTGTGGTTTAGAAGCCTTTGAAACTAGTTTGCAACAAGAAGTTGGAAAGGTTTGGAGATGTAAACTAGAAAAGCCATAGACAAGGGATTTTGCTTGATGCATAGAAGGCTCAGGAGGTTTCTTTTGGGAACAAGGACTTCACTGGCAGTTGGACTAAAGGCCAAAGGTATTACACATTAATAGAAAATTTGTCTATATTTTCTCTTATGTCCTGAGAGTTTGCAGGCCACTGAAATTAAGGGAGGTGGACTAATTGATTAGCAGAAGAAATTCTAAGGTACACAAACCTTCAGTCTCTAGCATAGGTACTGCTGGTTTCTTTCAGCCAGATTTATTATAATGATCAGGAGAAATACAGTGAATGGAAACATCTTAGCAATTTAAATTTTGGTGCAAAAGAAATCATGTGTAAAATTGGCATTGAAGGAATGTCATTGCTAAAGAGATTAATGTTATTAAAAAGAAGCCAAATACTTTGGGCAAGAAGAAATATCCCTCAGGGACACCTCAAGAATAAGAAAGATCCCATTCATCACAGGTTCAAGACTGCAACACTGTCAAACTTTTATTTGAAAAGAGTGAACCTCAGTCCTCTGTTTGAGAAGGACCTCCTAGGGAATTGTTTCCCTGAGATTCATTTCACTGTGTTCAGCTATCCAGGCTTTCAGAGCCCACTGCAGTCACACTGTTTGTTCCCACTGGCAGCAGCCTCTCACACTGCCCACACGATGCTGGTTTTACTGGAATGCAAAATGCAACAGGTATGTGATCATGGAGGCTACCAACCAGATTTCAAAGGAAAGCCTGCCAGACCAAGCAAGGCACTCCTGAGAAGGAAGTGTATAAAGCTGTGAGAATGAAGTAAAAAATGCAACAGAGACCACAGGAAGTCAGAAATGTCAACAACATGAAACTTCTGCCAAGAAAGGCAGCAAGCAGCAAGAGAGAAGTTCTGTGGGTTGCAATAGGCAAGGTGTGCAGGGTGGTTAGAGAGATGAAACCCTTGGGAACTCACCATCTAACTAGTATGTATTCAGATGCTAGAAATGGAACCACAAGACATAATGGTTTAACCCTGCTCAGTTTTTATCTTTATCAGTTTCCTTTTATCCCCTTATTACATTTGTAAGAGGATTATTTACTCTGTACCATTATATACTGTAAATACATAACTTGCTTCTTAAATTTGTAACTGTGTTTCCCTTAATTCTCAGAGAAAACTTTGATTGGGCTTTTAAATGAGGCTGAAATTTTGGAGACTTTAGGGGAGGGATGATTGTATTTTCATATGTAAGCAAGATAGTTGCATCATGTTAAGCAGAATGATTAACTTCTTAGTGTGTTTATTTAGATTAAATATCATTTAAAGAAGTGGTTTGAGTGTCTAGTTTGCAAGCAGTAGAATATGGTGGCTAAATTTGATTATGTCATCTTGGGAGCTACCTAGAGAATTGGTCAAGAACACTTCTGAGTTTTTTTGTCTAGGGATGATTTCTGGTACTACATCCAGTTCCTGGGCCCTTCCTCTGGGCAATATGTCTCTTCTGTATGCCAACATAAAGTGAGTGTTTTTGTTATCACTATTATTTCCACTGAGATATGTCTGCCTTGGAGCCAACCAACCAAAAAGAGACTGAACCTAAAACTTTGAGCTAAAATAAGTAAATAAATAAATCAACTTTTCTTTCTTTAAATTGTAGTTGTCCATTAGTTTATCCTAGTGACAGGAAAACTGACTAAGTTAGAAAAAAAAAAAAACCCTGGAGACAGTGGTGATAAGAAAATAGTAAGATATTCATGCAAGCAGCAGTTAAGGCCTCTGAAACAAGCCAAGAAAAAAGACTAACAAAGAAATATCAAGACAGTTCCTAAGGAACCATTTCTACATTCCCAGTTAACAAAATTTGGTAGGCCAACATTTAACTCACTCTTGAGTACTTCTGTAATTTGGTTTGGAATATTTGCAGTGCTAAAAGTCTAGTAGAAATATTGATTGGAAGGATGATGAAAAATAGGTATAGGAATGTACAATAAGACAAAAAAATTGGGCTCAAGTTCAAGCTCTAGCTCTTAATAGTAATGTGACCTTGGACAAATTCAGTTATACTAAGATAGTTTTGTGGAGATGTTTATTGAGATAAGCCTCAATTTCCTTATCTATGAAATGACATTTTAACTGTTTCATTCTGTTGTGAGTAAAATTGTCTAATAAATTGTACTAATTGAAATGCTTTTTCTGGACATGGATTGAAAAAAAATATTCATTTTTGAAGGATTCTAATGTTCCTTTAAACCAGTGTCCTATGTTCATCACTGCACATTTTGTCTACTTCTGTCTTTTGTAATATTAGTAAAATTCAAATAAAAACAATGGATTGACCTAATCCAGTATCTGTAACATCACTTAAGTATTTAAATTTGTAAAATGACATTTGTATATAGAATGTGAAATGGTTTTAGAAATTGAGATGAGAAACTACTTAAGCCTTAATTTCTTTTAATAGTTTAGCTTACAATACAGCAATTTGCTATTTTATTTTTTCACCATTTTATTCATTCTTAAAAGACCATTAAAGTAAGTATTAAAAATTCCATTAAATTGTTGCATAATTAATTTTGAAGGTTATAGTACCACTATCTTCTGTAAAACTTTTAGAATCATAGTATCTTAAAGTAAATGGACAAAGACAATTTTGTCCAAATGCATAAACCGGATGTGAGCCTTACAAGAAGCTTTCTAGAGCTTCTATTTTCTCAGCACTACCAGTCCTGGATAGCCAGACACCCAGGGACCATCCTACAATTAAACATTTTTTTCTTTTGCTGTATTCATCACCTGTCCCACTACATCCAGTTGAGAAAATAAGAAAAACAACTTTACAATAAAGTGATATTTATATATCTATCATGGAATTGTAACAATTTAAAGGAGGCACACATGAAGATGATTATGAGGTGAGATAGTCAAGTGTATTGTTTTTGGACAGAACTGGTGGCAATTTGGAAAGAACAGGTGAAAAGAAGCCAGAAAGAATATGACTCCACTAATCTGGGAGGGAAACAGATTAAAGTATGAGATCATTTATGGTATAAACTGAATGTTATTCATCTTTCTTTTTCCCAGCACATAGCACATGCTTGATACATACTTCTGGCAATTATTAATAACTGAACAATTCTCTCTAGTGGCATCTGGCACAATAATGCAGCACACTGCTCCAGTGGATGAGGGGCCTGACCGTGAGGTTCAGGAACACAGAACTGGGAGAATCACGTGGGCTAAGGGATTAGGTTAAAACATGGAGACGATTTAAATTTGTGGATCACATGAGCTGTTTTCACAGGTTAAACTGAGGCAACTTGAAAACACTCCGCAAAAACAAGTAGCACGGAGTTGGAAAATGTGTACAACTATGAGGATACCTTGACAAAGTAATTGATATAGAACAAGGGACTTAAATTCAATGGATAAGGCTTAACTCTCAAACTATCTTGTAAACTATCTTGGGATTCATTTCCCAGTTATCATGGTTAGTGTTAGACCACCAATCTTAATAGAGACAGAGAAATTGGAACTTGTCAAACAATGCAACAGATCACTTCAAGCCAAGCAACTTTCCCTTCCACCTGTCTCTTCTTAACCAAATTTGAAGTGTATCTATTTGTTCTCCTGTTTAGCACATTTAAAGTTTCACTCAACTATGAAGCACTGTTTGGTCATGAAAGTGAACATTTTGTCTCCCTCTGTCTTTCTTTGTCTCTGTCTTGTGTCTTGCTTGCTCTCTCCATATATATGAAGAGAGAGAGTCTGTATAAAAACTCTTCCCATCATCCCTGTAATATTTTAATTGTCAATGTACAGTTTGTTTAAAGCCTCTATCCCAGCTCCAGTTTTTTTCTCACTTTAGCTAATAGCATCTATATTTTGTATTACACATTTATAAACACCAAACTTCCCACTTCTTAAAATTTCTTAAGAATTATGCTCCTTCAGTCAATAACTCCTTCTTAGTTAAAATAAACTACACCCAGTCTTCTGAAGACTTCTGTCTTCTAAGGCAGCTCTTCAGAGAATGAGGAGGGTGGCTGCACTGTTTTCTGCTTTTGCTAATTGTAATCACTGGTAGACCTACACCATGCAGTGAGTGGAATGTAGCTTTTAAGACCATTTTCTTTGAGTGAGACAGTCTGAATCCAAACCCCAAGTCTTATACTTGTGGCCCTGAGCATATCATTTAACCCTCTTGATATACAGTTTCTCCATCATATAACTTCTTGCTGGCCAAAACATTCACATAACTACTTGGATAAATTCCAGTGACTCCTCTTTCTGCTTGCTCATTCAGGCCCAAAGCTGAAAAATCCTCCACCCCATGCCAGCTGCCCCTGTGTTCCTAGTAACTCTTAATGAGGCAGATTCAACTCTGCTTGCATTATTTGTTTTAAATGTGTTGTTATCTTCCTGCTGGCACTCAGGAAGTAAAGAGATTGATTGAATGAGGTAATCTATGTGCAGTCTTACAGAGTATTAGCTATTATTTATGTTTCTAGATATTTAAAGTGTTTCTACAGTTTAATAATCACTGTCATGTATATAGAATTTATAAATTCTAAATACTTAATGTAAATGAACTAATTTAGAATGATACTGCTATGAATTACTTTCTATTCTTTTATGTTAATAAAGACAAAACTAAAGATTGGAGATAGTAAGTAACTTGCCAAAGAGCTCTAGCCAGAGGCCGAGCAGGGATTTTACCTGTCAGCCAGTCACTACAATATTTGTTTTTAACACTCTCTAAATTGTTTCATCTGTGTTCTTTTCTGAACCAGTTACTCCAAAGTCTATTTTTACTCTGATGTTGCTGAACTTCAATACCAATCTATTTCTCAATGTTAAATAAAACTATATTTCTTTCCATACTCAGATTTGTGCATTGTTTTTGGTGTTATAAATATCTCTGCCAATACTTCCAAAACTGCTATACAGATTTAACACGATCATCGCCAAAATATCAACAGCATTCTTCAAAGAAGTAGATAAAAAATGCTACAAATCATATGGAACCAGAAGAGACTCAGAATAGCAAAAGCAATCCTGAGCAACAAGTATAACACAATTCCATAGTTTATATTACAAAGCTACAGTGATACAAAAGCATGATATTGGCACAAAATAGACATATAGACCAATGGAACACACTAGAGGATGCGGAAGTGACCCCAGGCACATTTGGTTATCTGATCTTTGCAAAGGTACAACAACCTTCAGCAGAGGAAAGATAGCTTCTGGTAAATGGAGCTGGGAAAAAGGCTACCCAAATGCAGAAGATTAAACCTAAACTCATATCTCACCATGAGATATCTAGTCTAAAATAAAAATGGGTCAAAGATCTAAAAACAATCTGCTAGAAGTAAAATATGTAAACCCTTGCACACATAGTCATAGAGAAGGACTTCATGATCAGAACCCAATTACACAAGAAATAACGTCAAGAATCAACACATGAGATCATGTTAAATTTAAAAGCTTCCATAGAACAGAGGCAACAATCAGCAGAGTGAAGAGACAACCCACAGAATGGGGAAAAAATTTGCCAATTATTATTCAGATAGAAAAGTAATATCTGGAATATATAAGGAATTAAAAGAATCAGACCCCTCCCAAAGTGAAAGACCCAGTAAAAATAGGCAAATGAAGTGAATGGATATTCTCAGAAGTATGATGGGCCAGTAAATGCCTGAAAAAAATGCTCAAAACCTCTGGCCATTAGAGAAATGCAATTTCAAATGAAAAAAAAAATGATTACATCTTACTGCAGAAATAATGGCTATGATCAAGAAATCAAATAGCAAAAATTCTGGTAAAGCTGTAGGGGTGAAGGAACTCTTTTACATTATTGGTTGGACTATAAACTTGTACAACCACTTTGGAAATCATTACAGAGATTCTTCAAAAAACAAAATGTTAGAAATTCCATTCTACCCACCTATTCTCCTTCTGGGTGTCTTCCTCAAAGAGTTAAACGCAACATATTTTATTCTTTATACATATTTATAACAGCACATCTCATAATAGCTACGTCTTGGAAATGGCCCCTGTGTCCATCGGCAGATGAACTGATAAAGAAAACATAATACTACAAGCACACACTACTGTGTCCATAAATAAGGACAAACTTGAGTTGTTTGTAGGAAAATGAGTGTACCATGAGACCATAATGTTAAGTGAAACATATCAGACAGGTAAGATTAACCCACATGCTTTGATCCTCTTACACAAAATATAAAAAACAGCAAAATGAAAAATATGTAATAAGAAACAGATAACCATTTTGGAAAGAAAAGGAACCAAGAAATTCAGAGAGGGGTCAAGAACGAAGCAGGGAGAAGGCAGAAGAGATGGGAAAGAATGAAGATGTGTTACATTCATTGCCACCTCCTCACAAGGAGTATAATCATTAAGTATGAGAAACACGTAGTAAGAAATAATAAACATTGAAAAAACATAATATATTTCTTGGTCAGACACTAAATTTATCTTTTCCTAAAATATCAATTGATTTGACTAATGGACATGTGCATTCACCATATACTTAAAACCAGAAGAAAAACTAAGAACCGAGATGCCTACATTTCAGATTACATGAATAAAATGAAAATCATGTAAATGGTGACATATATAAATGATCTCAATATAGAGCAGAGGAATATGTACAGAACAAAGTCAAAAATCTCAGAGAACACAATATTTAAAAAGTATAAAAAGTACAAAATTCTTCTTGCTAATTCAAAGTATTAAACATAATTTTAAAGTTCAAAGCATAATCCTGAATCTCTACTTTTTGTATATGGAGTATCTCTTAATTTTTACTGGATCAATTTAAATATGGTATAGCTACCAATTAATAACACATTTCTAGTACATATTGTACATTTAATTAATTCAAAACTGCGATTATTTTATTTCCTGTCTTGTACTCCTTTTGTTTTCCCTTGCAATGGTGCTTTTTATATTTATCTCAGAAAGCAGCAACATGACTTTTTAGATATGAAGCCACGTTTATTCTACTGAAATAATATTCACTAACATTTTTCAACCTCAGTGCAATATTTTACTGACATAAATATGTCATTATGATCTTTAATGAGAGTAAATGTGTATGCAAGACAAACCTACTATAATCCCAATGTTTTCTAGTTACCATTATCTGAAAGGTAAAGCAGATTCGAGATTTACTTTGGAAAGTTCAGTACTCAGTGAATATCAGGTTAAAATATTTCAACAAAGAAGCCAGAAACATCATGAGAGACCCCCACAGTGAGGAACATGGACAGTGCTAGGAGGTTATTATAGAAGGTTTAAAAGAGAATCAGTGAAAAGACAGATTGTTCTAAGGGCAACAGTGGAAATGAATGGCAAACCAGGTTCTTGAGTGCTGTGCATGAAGTTCGTATCTCTTTGTTGAAAAGCTAAATATTTCTGTTTTAGAAAATTTGTGATATCAGTATTGGGATAAATTGGAAGTAGGGGTAATAATGGCAGATACAACAAAAATCATAGCAATATCAACATGAAGAACTATAGGCAATGAAATTATTGTCATGCCCTTGTGACTAAAGATTAGGGGAACTATATAAGAAACAGCTGTTCACAATCATTTTTGGACTCTACCTAGAACAGATTAGGACATTTTCTATCAATGAATGTACATATTTCATTAGATGACTTTCTCTCTTTCATACAAGAATCCTTATGAGTAATTTGTATTTACTGAAGTAAATTTAGATAATCATGAGATGAAAAGGAAGTATTTTTTACAAAGAATACATTTGGACCTTATTTAAGAACAATCTCCTTGTAAAGATGTAAAAACTGTGTAGTAAGAGGGATTGCACACTGGGAAACCTTGGGAGGTGTCACATCTGTAGATCTGATACCTCATGTCTGGACAGTGATGTGTCCATGAGCTCACATCTCCCATAACTGCCTTTGATACTGTATGCCTACTCTCAACATCCACCCAAAGATATTTTTCTAGACATCAATTATGTTACTGAATTGAAGAAGCTGAGGTTTTCTGTTGGGAGCCATTGAAGCTGGCAATTGATCACACATGTGAGGCTAAAGCAAGCAAGCCCAGAAAAATCAGAGAGACCAAAACAAGCTAATTAAACAAGTTGTTCCAGCACCAAGAAGGCAAGGAGCCCAGGCCTGCCAAGCAATGGGTTGCTAGGCAGAGGGGCTGAAATTGACATCATTTTCCCAGTATATAAATAAAGGTGCTCCAGTGGTTAAGGAGTTCCTTTCCTCCCATCAGGAGGATAAGGGATCCACCTGACCCCAGCTTTGTATTTTCTTTATTTTTCTCATTCTCTCTCTGGTCCTTAACCCCAAGGACCTAAGGAGCTACATTGGGTCGCAGCAGTTTTCATGATACCAGTAAACACAGATACCAACAAGGTGAACGCCTTACTCTTAAGCGAGCTTTGTTGACATGTTCCAAGTGTAGCAATTTTTAGTTCCTTAAAACACAAGAACAGATATGTTTACTATGGATAGTAGGAAAAGGCACTGTAGTGGATTAACCAACGGTCAACTTGTCACCCAGCTGAACTGGATCGGGGTGGTTGTGGGTGTGGATGGCCCACCTGAAGATTGTTGTCAATAGCATCAAAGAACTGGAGGGGAAAATGGCGCACTGTTAATTCTCCTGGAGAAACTTCTGATGGTTTCCTAATATTAAGTCAGCTGCGCTCATTATTAGAGGAGCTTTGGTCTTTTCTATTGCTGAGGATGGCTGCAGTTCTCTTTAGTCCTTACCGTGAGCATTGCTTCCAGGCTCCAGTGTAGATTCCTCAGCCTGCTGGCACAGATCCCTCACCTCTCTAGCACAGACTTTCTGGCTCCCATCACTGACTTTGGGCCTTCCCAATGCAGATCCATCACATAGACTTGCGTGAGACATTGCTGTGAGCTTTAGGCTGCCAGTTAGACTCATGGAGGACATTGCCATGGGCTCTAGGTCTTCAGCTGGATTCTATGGTTCTCTAGTGCATAGGTAGATCTCTTCCTTTTGGGTTAATATTATAAAATAATCCTATAAATTATGCATACTGTATTAAATTCATTCCCTTATAAACCCTGACTACAACAGGCACTTTTGGCATCCAGATAAATTTGTATTTCTTGAACTCACTAGATAGCCTCAGCTGGCCTGAAGCCTGTGTTGATACCTTACCTCAGCCTCCCAAGTCCTAGGATGATGGTTTGTGATGTTTAACGCTAGTGTAATGTTAGCACTAGTAGAGTGTCTTATAGATCATTTGAATGTAAATAAAATGAATTTTATATCTTTTCTATTATATCACTAAAGAATCAAATTTGTTTAAATATATTCAATGGGAAGAAGTGCAAGAAACATTAAAAACCCAAACACCTAAAATAAGAGCAAGCTCCCAGACTTTTATAATACTAAATTAAATTTATATGCATCCTATAAATGGCAGCATTATATCTCTGTGAAACAAGAGAAGAGGAAGTAAAATTATGTTTGAATATATGATATGTGGAGATGATCAAATTAGAATGAGTAACATCATTCTAAGAAGTCTATATATTATGTACAGATCATATAAAACATATATCTAGATATTAAAAAGAACTAAATCACAGATATAGTTACTACATGCTTATGTAACAAGGAAAACAACAAAGATATGTACCAAAATATTGATTCTTATAGTATTTGAAATATGTGATGTGATAGTCTTTTTCAAATTTTTGCAGGTATTCAATACTTATTACCAGAGTTTGTTTTTCAAAGGAAAATTTAACACAGGTTTGCTTTATTTTTTTTTCATGTCTTTTTAAAAAAAATAGCTAGAAGAAAGAATTAAAAGGTTTGAACTCAGAATTCATTGGCATCACTTTGTTTTCCAAGGAAAAAGTTAATTTAATGCTTAAAAACAATTAGCAAGAACCTAAACACATTTTGTCATTTTGCCCCAAATTTTCATTTTCAGTATTTGAAATTTTAAATTCTACAAAATCAATTAATTTTTTTGTATTTGTGGGTGCAGCTTTGCCATAGTGTATTCCCATAAATTTCAGTCCTCATTTTTATATATAATGGATTTGTTTTCAAATTTACTACATACAACACTTTTTCCTTAAGGAAGAACATATTATTTCAGCCTAAAATATTGAACATAGTCATTAGAATTTGTTGAAATAACATACCCTTGTAGGTAATTTTGTAATACATTATGACTGAAATTTTTGCACTTTCAATTTTAAAATAGTTATTTCCATTTATGAATTTAATTAATATAAATCAGTGCCTCACAACACTGGCACTAGTTAAAAGTAGAGCACTCATAAACCAGAAAAAAGTTTCTTATACATAAAATATTGTGAAAGAAAGATTTGGGAGGGTAGTGGTTCCTGTCATCTGACCCATTTCACCGAATCATGCAATTCTTTCAAGTCTCTCCAAATCTTATAACTATAAAAGAGTTCAAATCTTGACTTAAGGAGCTGAATTTGTCTTGAAGATGCCTACTTACTCTACATGGAATTCTTACCTGAAAGGTCACAAAAATAATCTTATGCAATCATATCCTAATTACATCACCTCCTTCAGACCTGTTACAAGGCAGATAATGGTCATATAATTTGGCAGTGATGTGTGAAAACATCACTTCAGTTTCCATAGAGCCAGTTTCTCTACAGGGCTGTGAAATGCTCTATCATCATGCAGTCATTGTACAATAGATCAGAAGGCTCAGAAAATCTCACAAGACCTACAAACAGACTTGGGAATGAACCTCATTAATATATAAAGATCACCACTCAACTATATTTTACTGCTAACATCAGTCCTCTCATTGCTGCCTTAATGTTATTTTGAGAGCTCTTCTAGGACTCAGAGAATCATTTAGCTCACAGGTGATTCTCAGTTTTTTAACTATGGAAAGATATAACCCAAACTAAACCTACTACATGCCTACTTATGCCTGTATAAGAGAGCAATCATTAGAAATAAATAAATCACTATGATATAAACTTCCAACAAGATAACCTCCTGGTTCTAGACATGGACAGTAACAGACTTACTTAGGTATGTGATATAGCCATTTACTTCAGATAACTGGAAGGAATTATAATGTATCCTTTGCACCTAAATTTCCTGGAAGTCTTCTATTTTTAAAGAATGTGGAAAACCAATACGAGCTTTTGACTTCTTCTCCCAAAGCTGTCTGAGATGTAAAATACAAAAGGACTGATGATCAAAAACAATATATAAGGAGATTTAGCTCAGTGGCATAAGCACCTGCCTGACAAGCACTAGATCATGAGTTCAGTCCCCGATACCCCCAAAAAGAAAAAAGAAAACAATATGTAACATTATTAAGAAACCTTGACAAGGTAGTGCTTTCCTAGTACATGTGAAAATAGTGTAGAAAAGTTGGCTGAGACTGGTGGATGGCGAAAAGTTGGATGATCCTTTAGTTGCTTTCTTTTCTCTTTCCTACAAATGCCTCAGATTTGTCCTTCTTTATACCTGAGTAGTATCCTATTATATATAGAATCACAGCTGGTACATCCAATCATCTGTCCATGGGTGTATTGGCTGCTTCCAAGATTTAGGTGTTATGAATTGCACTGCTATATGCATTGATATGCAACTGTCCTAGTAGTATCATGACGTTAGTCTTTGGGGAAGATACCTCTCAGTGGAATAACTGGATTATATGGGATTTCTAGTTTTATTTCTTTGAGAAGTCTCTATATTGATTTTCATGATGGTTGTACTAGTTTGCATTCCCATCAACAATATAGGAGGGTTCTTTTTTCACCACAGTCATATCATTATTTGTTATTGTTTGATTTCCTAATGATTACTCTTCTTTCTGGAGTAAGAAGGAATCTTAGTGTTGTTTTAATTTGCATTTCTTTAAGGGCCAGACATGTTGAACATTTTTTCACATATTTGTTGATCATTTGTATTTCTTCTTCTGTGAAGTGTGTTTATTTATCTGGCTCATTTCTTGACTAGGTTTTTAATTTTAGGTGGTTTAATTTATGTGCATTCTTTGTATATTCTAGATACTATTCCTCAGTATGCAAAGTAATGGGTAAGATTTTTTTTTCCCATTCTATATATTGTATCTTAATTCTACTCACTGAATCTTTTGCTGTATAGAAGCTCTTTAGCCTATTATAATCCCATTTGTTGGCTTTTGCTGCTATTTCCTGTGTAACTGAATTTCTGTTTGGACAGTCCTTTACTACTTCTGTGTCCTCAATTATTTTACTTATTTTGTGTTCCAGGCAGTTTAATGTTTCTATTTTAATGTTTCTATTTTTGATCCATTTTTATTTAAATTTAGTATATCATGAGAGATAAGGGTCGTTTCATTCTTCTACAAACAGGTAACCAGTTGTCCCAGCAATACTTGTTGAGTAGGCTATCTTTCCTCCAACATATGCTTTTGGAGCCTTTGTCAAAAATGAAATAGTTGAATGTATCTGGGGATGTTTTGTATCATCAATTCTGTTCCATTGATTCTCATGTCTGTTTTAGTCCCAGTACAATGCCATTTTTATCAGTATTGTTTTGTAGTGTAGTTTGGGGGATGGTATTACTATGCCACCTGCTTTACTCTTGTTGCCCAGAGCCACTTTCACTATTTGGGGTTTCTTCTGGTTGCACCAAAAGGGATGGAGTGCTCCTAAATTCATTTATGGAAGCTAGTATCACCCTGATTTTAAAACTAAAGATCCAACTAAAAAAGGTAATTATAGGCCTGTCTCTTTATTAAACATATATGCAAAAATCCTTAACAATATATTAGCAAATGGAATGCAGCACACTATAGAAAATGATGATACAAAATGATCAAGTAGGTTTCATCTCAGAAATACAAGGATGATTCAACACATGTGAGATTATAAATGTAACACATCACATAAACAGGAGCAAGGTCAAAAAGTGCATGTAGGAATAGATGTAAGAAAGACTATCTATGGCAAACAATAGCTAGTATCATACCAAAGGAGGAAAAACTAAAAGCATTCCCTGTAAAATCAGGAATAAGATAAGGATGTCCACTATCACCTCTGCCATTCAACATAATACTTGAAACATTAGCCTAAGCAATTAGACGAGAGGAAAAAAAATAAAAGGGATACACATAGGAAAGGAAAAACTCAAATTACTACTATTTGCAGATGACATAATACTCCACATGGAAGACCCAAATAACTCCACCAAAATGTTCTTAGAATTAATAACCAAGTTCAGCAACGTGACATGATACAAGATCAACACACAAAAACCATTCTCACTTGTATGCAGGAATAGACTCAGGGATGAATGGGAAGGGCAGGAAACTATGAAAATAATATCATTTACAGTCACTTCAATAAAAATGAAATACTTAGGATTAACCTAATCAAAGAAGTGAAAGACCTGCACAAAGGAAACTACTGCACTCTGAAAAAGAAGACTAAAGAGGACATAGGGAATAAAAAGATGCCCATTGATCCTGGTTAGGTAGGACAAATATTGTCAAAAATGACCATACTTCCAAACTGTCAAAATACTAACAGCATAGTTTACAGAGCTAGAGAAAACAGAATTCAGGGATCTTGAGAAACTCAGGTATGTCCCTGTATTGAAAAATCCTAGTCAACTGCTCCTTTATACATTATTGTAGAGGATGTGACAGTATTTACCGTATTACGTTTTTCATGATGGGCTTCAAATTTCTTGAACTTCAGTCATATTCATAGCTTGAGAAGCAAGATAGCTTGACTGCAGGAATTTTACCTTTGTTTATTGTATGTGTTTTTTTAAAAGACAAGAAAGCAGAGAGTTGTTGTATCCACCGATGTAAAATATCCATTAGTGAGGAGCATCTTGGCAAGTAGAACAACAAAAACACACATAAAGTCAGAGAAGAAGACTTCCTAAAATACTACTAAACACTTCACAATAAAAAGATTTTCCTTACAAGAAAATCAAATGCCATAGTACTGTCCTGTTGATCTAAGATGTTTTTGGCTCTCTCATTTCTCCACCATTTCCCCCAAAGGAAAGAGGAAAAACTATGAGGAAAATAAAAAGGAAATAAAAGAGGAAAAATTTAAATCTACAAGAGTGCAAATGAAGCCAGAGAAAATATATCAAGCCATAAAATATTAAGCTCTATCTCTCTTGCCAAACTTTAAACCTGAAGTATACTTTTCCCACAAGAAAGCTTTCCTTTGGATCTGAGTTGTTTCCCAAAAGGCTCACGTGCTGAAAGCTTCGTTCTCAGGGCAGCAGTGTTCAGAGGAGATCTTTCGGGAAGTAATTCAATCATGAGGGTTCTGACCTCTTCTGTAAGTTTAACCATTAATAGGTTCATATTTTAGTGAAATATTAGGAGATAGTGGAATCCACGAGACCTCAATGGAAAGAAGTAGGCCATGAGGGCTGCATTCTCGGAAGGCGTAGCCTACTCCTGGCCCCTTCCATGTTATGCTCTTTCGGTCACTGTGAGGTGAGTAACTTTTCTCCACTGTTCCTATCAAAACAATAGAGTTCAGTAACCATGGAGTTGAAATTGTGAGCCAAACCTCTTTCCTCAAGTTAATTTTCTTGGTTATTTTATCACAGCTGACAAGTACAAAGGAGGGATTTAAACCTATTAAAGTCTGACTTTCCTACTTGATTAATCTTAACCTGGTCAAATCAAATATGGGCTATGCCTGGTACTTCACTCAGTTCCAGGAATAGGATTTCTACACTTATAAGTTGCTGGACCTGAAGTGAGGACAGTGTTTGCCTTTGGCTTGAATCCTACTGTGTGCATCTCATTCAACAAACCACCTACTTTAGATAATAGACTACTTCCAGCTGTTCACTTCTGTCACTATGGTTATACAACTACAGTCATAGTAGAGCTTCATTAAGGAAAAAGAGTAATTGCACCTCCCTGCTGACGGTGTATTTGAGCAACAAATTTCCTTGGTCACTGAGATATTAGCTTAAATTTATAAACGGAGGCTTGAAATGTGGTTTTGGAGTTGAATTTGTCTTCTTTAAAACTAGTGATTGATCGTGAGAATAAAATATTTCCAGTAAACCGCTGACTTTCAGCTGTCTTATTTATGCTGATCACAAAATAAGACACACAGTCATGACCATGTGAATCAGGTAATTGCTGGACTCGTGGGATGGAGCACCACAAAAAACAGATCTTAGGACATGGGAGCTCAGGAGTCGGGAACCTGAAGCCAAAAACAGGGATGACATCCTTGAGCCAGTCACAATGCAGCCAAACCATGACTGTAAGTATACAATTAATTACTATTGTTTGAAATCACTGATTTTAGAGTGAATTGTTATAGATCATTGTTAAAACAGTAGCCAACATATACAAGCCAATATTTTAGTTACATAATATTTTCCTGACTATAATGCATTGTGCTGCATCCAACTTGGCAAAATTAACATATTTTAGGTGAGGATTAGTGGAATGTTAAAACTGATGTGAGAGAAGCAATTACTGAAGTCAAATATAGATGAAGAGTTTTAACACACATCAAAGAATACATTTCCTAACCATGTACAAATCTTTTTTTTTCCATTTTCAGAGTATTTACCTTTCTTGTTTTCTTTTCAAGTGGGCTGAAAGCATCTTTATTGATGGAAAATGTCCAGGCTATTAGCTATATGTCAGTAGGATAATTCAGCACTTGTTAGATGAATTTTATCAAAAATATTCTTTAAATAGCACTCATTCATTACACCACTTATGAAAAGTATGTATTAAATATGAATATATTCTATTTCCATGGATAATCTAAATTTCAGATATGATCTCATTTGATCCTTACAACAATGCTGAAAATTTCCCATTTTGATAATTATCCGCATTTTTTGCAGAGAAGAATGAGATAAAGTTTGTTGCTAAAAATGTTAACACTTTCTTCAGAATTTAAAGAAAGTGTGCTTTTAAGATGCTTAATATACAACAGAGAAAATATTTCGAAGTTTTAGAATTTTAGTGATCATTTCCCTCACCAATTTAAAACTAGATATTTTGGGCCCTCTTATAATGGTCAAATCTGTACATATGTTGAGGTACTAATGAATAAATTGTCCTGAAGATTACACCAAATAACTTCCTGAAAAATTAAGCAAATAATGCTTCTCATTTAAAATGAATGCCAAAAAGATTTATCAAAGTTGTTTTTCTCAAAAATATGACCATCCTCTATTGTACACAAAACATATTTCAGTTATTTGGAAAGATACCAAAAAACATAATAGCTAGGAAAAGTGGAACCTCTAGTTTTAGGTTTTTGAAGAATCTCTACATTGATTTCCACCACATTTGCACTGGTTTGCACTCCTGCAAACAGTGGGAAAGGGTTCCTTTTTCCACACAGCCCTTCCAGAATTTGTTATTGATTGCTTTCTGGTAATAGCCATTCTTTATGGAGTGGGATGAAACATCAGCATGGTTTTAATTTGCACCTCTCAAATAACTAGTGATGTCGAACATTTTTTCTTATATTTATTTGTGGCTCTACTTTTCCATCTGAGAAGTGTATTTATTTCAGATGCCCATTTTTTGGATTGGGTCTTTAAAACTGTGGGGATCCAATCTATTTTTTTTGTTTGTTTGTTTGTTTTCAGTTCTTTATATATTCTAGATATTAGAATTTTGTCTGAAGAATAACCCAATCTGTGGGTTGTCTCTTCACTCGGTTGATTTCCTTTGCTGTGCAAAAGCTTTTTCATGAGATCCCATTTGTTGATTCTTTGTAACATCAGACCACAGTGATATACACGCACCTATGTTTATAACAGCACATTGTAATAGTTAAACTTGGAAACAACTCAAATGCCCATCAATCAATGAATGAATAAAGAAGAATACTCTTAAGTGAAATAAACTGGACACACATGCATAAATATCACATTGTACCTCTGGTGTGAGATACCAAAGGTGTAAATAAGGACCAAAATATATGTTAGGTATTGTGAAATCTGAAAAGAATGTTCAAATTGGAATGAGAACTAGGAAAGGGAGAGGGGAAAAATAAGGAAGGGAAATTTTTTTGAAAAAAATGAGAAAACAAGGAAAAAATGGAAGCAAAGCTTTTGCAAATAATGAGGGAAAAAGTAGTTAAAGGAAGGGTAGAGGAATGGGAGGAAAGAAGATTCAAGATATATGGTGTAAAGATACAAATTCCCTATGATGAATTTATCATTATGTATCTTCTTTCTTTTCTTTCTTTCTTTCTTTCTTTCTTTCTTTCTTTCTTTCTTTCTTTCTTTCTTTCCTTCTTTCCTTCTTTTTTGTAGCAGGGATCAAACTCACAACCTAGAGCTTGTCATGCATACACTTATGCCACTGAGCTAAACCCCTGGCCCTATCATGTATCTCTTAAATGTACCATTAACTTAATTAATTATAAAAAATTAAGGAAATAGTGTTACTATCTTTTATATCAACATCAGCTGGCTCAAGTGATCCAAAGAAAAATGAGCCTAATTTAACTAAAGTAATTTAACTTCAAACTTTATACAAACCTAAAAACAACTGTAAATAATAAGAGCAAAATAACAATAAAAATAAACTACATAGGACCAGTGTAAGTGGGGTGTGTGATCTGAGAGCAGTGCAGAGCTCTGCGTTTGAAATGTGACAACACAGGGCAGCAGAATGATTGGTGCCAGTATTAACTGAGACAGTTCAGGGAGTCTCTATTTAACAACAGCTCTGTGACCAGTGCCAAGCTAATATCATAAAACAGGACTGATAGTGAAACACCACATAAACTTTTTGGTCATGGGGCGCTATTACATAAATGCATCTGTGTTGTTCATTTGAAGACAGCCAGGAGTGTGATATTAGATTAAAACAAAGGGCCAAAGTCAAAGCAATACTACACAGATCTGTAATAATCTTCCCTTACACTCCATTCAGATGTCTTGAAGAGTATCCATCTCTGTTAAAGGTGTTAAAGGTATGCAGAACTGTAGATCTGCATGGGATTCTCAACTCATTGCCTTACTAAACACCTACCTTAAGTAAATAACAACTCAGAGGGAAACAATTATACATTCCTTAAAGAGTACTCGGAAATATGGCACTAATATATATTAGACTTTGAGGCAAATAAATAAAGCATCCGAATATATTTTGTATTATTTTTAGGGTAAATATTATTATTGATTCATTTTCATTAGAACACATTGTACCTAAGGCACTTAGGGAAAATGTGTTATGGATGGAAAGGAAGATAAGTGGAGAAACAGAGAGAGAGAGAGAGAGAGGCAGAGACAGAGAGACAGTGAGAGACAGAGACAGAGAAAGAGAGATGGGGCAGGGGCAGGGGGGAATCAAGAAAAGAAGGCAGCTTAATGTCATAGCAAGCAAGGTAGCAATTTAACAAGTCTAGGAATCAATCATTGCAATTCTTTCTTTAAAACCTAGTAGAATATGGCTTGTCTTCCTCTGCAGACAGAGGAAAACCACCACTACTGTATTCATGTAGATCAGTGATTCTAAACTATTTTTCTTTTTTTTAAAGAGAAAACACAAAACAAAATAGACCCAAGCCTCTCTCCATGAGTCAGCACCATTTGTGGACTGTGGGGAGAGAGAAACAGGCCTTACCAGGAGGCGATCCCCCTGAAAACCGTATCATTTTCATTGTTTTGTTGGGTTGGATTTTATTCTCTTTTGTTTTGTTTGATTATATTAAATCTGATGGCATGAGCAGCTACTTAAAAGACAGCAAGACATGTTATGGTAGCCATTTTGGATTTACTAGTTTTTTTTGAAGTCCTTTATTGCATTCATTGTTTTGTTTTTATTGTTTCTATTCTATTCTGTTCTGTTCAATTTTTACTATGTCCGAAGGTATCTGCAGCTATTTTGAAGACAACAAAAGGCATTATGGTAACTATTGTTGATTTCATAAGGTTTTGAAGTCCTGTGTCACTTATACTGGTTTATTTTGATTGGTTTTATTCTGTTTTATTTTTCTCTGGTTTTATCTACTTTAAAAAAAAACAAAAAAAACAGTGATACAAAATTTCAAAATAAGATAGTAGGAGACTTACAATGGTTAATACATTGCATATTGCAATCTTCAAAGTAGTTGCTCATATTAAAAGAAGTAGGTGTGAGAAAATGATCAAACAATATAAACACAAGCCTTTCTTTGCAGTGTACTGATAGAAATTAGCAGTACAACAATCTTAACTATCACATATATATTTTTTCCTTTTCCCTGACTTCTTTTCTCCTTTGCTCCCAGTTTCTCTTTCCTTTTGAACATTTTCTCCCCACTTCTCAAGATCTGTTGTACATTTTGGAACTTATTTGGTCTTTGAACTTCTTACACTGGGGTGACAATGCAACATTTACACGTGAGTCTGACATATTTCACTTATGAGTATGGTCTCAAGTTGCACAATTTACCTATAAAAGTCTAAAGATTATCCTTCTTCGTAACTGAGTAGTATTCCATTGTATAAAAGTGCCATGTCTTGGTATTTTTTATGCAATGGGATATTACTCAGCTAAAAAAAGGATGATCTTGAGACCTTTAGAGGTAAATGGAGGCAACTTGAGACTATCCTCATTAGTGACATAAATAAGTCTCACACGAGAAAATATCACATTGTCTCTAGTGTAAAATAATAATAAAAACTGAAAGAGTAATAAGATCCAAAATGTATAATAGATATTGTAAAAATGAAAGGGAAGGAAAGTGCTCTAAAGGATATGTATATGTGTGTAAGATAGATGACCTTATTACTAAATTTTAGTTGGATCATTGAACAGAATGGTTTACACTGTCAATGTTTGAGTGTCTAGCCACTTTAATGCTTTGATTTTATAACTTGAACAACCATTTCTAAGATGACAATATGTAACATATCAACTAGCAATTTCTTAGTGTTAATTTTTTTTGAATTCTCTATTACTCTACCTTTTTTTGTTATGTTGTTTTCTTTCTTCCTTTAAACAAATTTTTAAAAAGTATCACATCTTTTCTTTGATTCTTCTTTTAGTGGGCATTTGGAATTTTTCCAAAGTTTAGCTATTACAAATTGTGCTGCTATAAACTAGGTGCACATATATTGCTGTGGTATGATGTATTTAATTCTTCTGGGAAAATACCCCAAAGTGGAATAGCTGGCTTATATGAGACTTTTAATCCTAAATTTTTGCGGAATGTCCACACTGATTTTGACAGTGGTTGCACCAGTCTATACTCTCACCCAGTGCAGAAGGGTTCTATTTTCCTCACAGCCCCTCCAAAATTTATTATTGGATGATTTCTTGATTGTAACCATTTATTTTGAGGTGAGATGAAACCTCAGTGTTGCTATAATTTGCATTTCTTGAATGACCAGTAATGCTGAACATTTTTACATATATTTATTTGCCATTTGCATTTCTTCATGAGAAATGTGTATTCACCTCAAATGCCCATTTTTGGATTGGGTCTTTAAATTTAAAGGGTGGCTTGATTTTTTTTTCAATTCTTTGTATTTTCTAGATAGAAGTCCTTTGTCTGGAGGACAGTTAGCTATTTTTTTTTCCCGGTCTGTGGGTTGTATTTTCACTTTATGATTTCCTTTGATGTGCAAAAGCTTTTGGATGAGCTAGATACCAGTTGTTGATTCTTTAAAGTACTTCTCCTGCAGATTGAGCTTTGTTCATGACATCTCTGCCTATATCCATTTCTTCAAGATTTTTTGCTACTTCCTCTTCCAGTAGATTTAGTGTTTATGTCTTAATATTTAGATCATTGATCCAGTTGACTTTATTTTAGTGCATTGTGATAGACATGGGTTTAGTTTTGATCATTGGCATGTAAAGGGCCAGTTTTTCCAGCACCATTTATTAAAGAGGCTATCTTTCTTCCAGTGAACATTTGTTCCCTTTCTCAATCTTAAAGTGGATGAGAGAGTTTATAGTCACATATGAACCTTCTAATCTGTTCTACTAACCCTCAGGTCTGTTTTTTTTGCCAGTACCATACTGATTTTATCACAGTAGCTTTATAGTATAATTTCAAGTCAGGGATTATGATGACTCCTGCCTTGGTTTTGTTGATTATAAATGCTTTTGCTATTCTAGGTCTCTTCTAGTTCCTAATAAATTTTAGGAATATTTCATCTAATTCTGTGAGATATGATAATGGTATTTTGAGATTATTTATTTATGTTGGTACCAAGAACTGTATTCGTGCATTTGCAATAATGGTATTAAATCTGTATAATTTTGGGAGTATGGCCATTTTCATTATATGGTTTTTCCTATCCATGAGCAAAGGATATCTTTCTATTGTCTGATATCCGCTTCAATTTCTTTTTTTTTAGAGTACTATAATTTTCATTGTATAGTTCTTTTTACTTCCTTTGTTAGATTGATCTCTAAGTATTTCTTTTTTTTGTTTTGTTTTTTTTTGGTTGCTGTTATGGAAAGTATGGTTTCCCTAATTTCTCTCTCTTGATGAGTTTGTTGTTTTGTGCATAAGAATTCTATTGGTTTTTGAGTGTTTCCTTTGTATCTAGCAGCATTACTAAATTTAGTTATTAAATCTAGAAGTCTTTTTGTGGAGTTTTTGGTGTCTTCTATGTAGACAACCATATCATGAATGAGTGTTGGGCTTTTTCAAAAACTTTGTTATGCACTAAAGATGGTCATGTGATTTTTTTTGTGTTTGTTTCTGTTGATACGGTGTATTATTGATTTGCATATGTTAAACTGTCCTTGTATTATTGGGATGAATCTCACTTGGTCACAGAGTATAATCTTGATAATTTGCTGGATTCTGTTTGCTAGTATTTTACTGAGAATTTTTGCATCTGTATTCATTAGGGAGATATGCCCATAGTTCTGGGTTTTGGTTTTTGTTGTTGTTGCTGCATCTTTCTGTGGTTTTTTATATCAGGGTAATACTTGCCTCAAGGAATGAGTTAGGGATTATTGCTTCCTTTTCAATTTCATTAAAGAGTTTAAGGAGTACTAGTGTTAAATATTCTATAAATTTCTTGTAGAATTCAGCAGTGAATCCATCAGGATCTGGACTTTTGTTAGTAAGTTTTTAATTACATTTTCAATCTCATTAAGTCATATTGGGTTATTCAGCATTTTTGTATCTTCTTGATTCAGATTTGATAATTCATACATGTATAGAAATCTGAGCACTCCAACAGCCATCTTGGAGGATCTCTGCGGGTAACCAACTCAGGTCCGGAGGTAGCAGCCAGCCCTTCCCCTATGCACGCTCCACTAGCCATCCAGGACCCAACACAGGCTGGGAAAAGCAGCAGCCAGCCCTGCATCAGCATACCCAATGGCCACCACCAGATGCCTTAAGCAAACACTGGCCAGAAGAACCAGTCTTGTTTCAGAGAAATTGCAGCCAATACAGAAAGTGCCTGGGACTCCACTACCCACTTATCTAGAAGAACCCAGGAATATGTCAACACAAAGAAGCAAAAGTAAGTCTCTGGCCTCCAACCCAAGCAAAGCAAGTCCAGGAGATGTAAACATGGAAGAGATTGATAGTTGTACACCTGAAGTTTCTGAAGTGATGGCAAACTGAAGTAAAGAAACAACTTCATGAGGCTATAAATGAAATTAGTAAGAAATATTATCTCAGGTAAAAGAAGAAATGAAAAACATAATAAAAGAATTGCTAAGCACCTCTAAAGAAGACATAGATATAAAAAAAAAGAGCATAGGAAAATGAAGGAAACCTTGAATGAACAATATAAAAAAGGTTTTGAATGCATGAAACAGATTCAGCAAGACATCCTGGAAATTAAAAATTCCATTGAAACCTGGCAACACTGCTTGAAAGAAGCTGAAGATAGACTTTTAAAACCTTAAAGGCAGGTTTGCAACTTGTGATCATGAAAGGAAAGGTCTTTTAAAAATAATAAATTACCAGGAAGTAACCATTCAATGGCTGCAAGACAACCCAAAGAAGCATAACTTAGGAATAATAGGTGTCAGTGAAAAAGCAGGGTCAGCATAAATGACATTAAAAGTCTATTTAGAGAAGTAATAGCAGAAAATTTCCCAAGCATGAGTAAAGGATGGAACTTTGAGATAAGTGAGGCATATAGGACTCCAACTAGCCATACCCAAAATAAATCTACACCCAGATATATAACAATCAATATCCCAAAAATTCAACACAAGAACAGACTATTAGAAGCTGTTAGAGAAAAGAAACAGATCACCTACAAAGGAAAACTCAGCAGAATCACAACAGACTTCTCAACATAAACCATGAAGTCCAGAAGAGGCTGGAGTGAAATATAGCAAGTCCTGAAAGAAAACAAATTCCAACCCAGATTGGTGTCCTCTGTGAAACTTTGCTTCAAAATTAATGGAGAAGCAAGATACTTCTGTAACAAAGAACCACTGAAGGAATTCATGACCAACCAAACTAACCCTACAAAGAATACTGAGGGACATTCTAGAGGGAGATAAAAATGACCACAGATTCAGGAACAGCATGAGAGGGAGATCACCAACTGAAGTGGTCAGTTGAAGCAGGGGAAAAATAGGAGCAAATGGCAGGAAAATAGCATGGCAGAGATGAGCCAATGCATGTTAGCCATAACCATTAATGTAGATGGCCTCAATTTTCCAATAAAAAGAAATAAGGCAGAGTAGATTACGAGACAGGATTCATCAATATGCTTCATATAAGAAACATGTTTAACTCAAAAGAAAATTCATGGACTGAAAGTCAAAGGAGAGAGAGCAATGTTCTATGTGACAGGGAACCAGAAAAAAGTAGGGGTAGCCTGCCCATCAACTGCAAAACAGATAAGAAAGACATGGCATTTTTAAACAATGGAAAGCTACTCAGCTGTAAAGAAAGATAACTTCAAGGCCTTTGTAGGTAAATGGATACAACTTGAGATCATGCTCATGGATGAAATGGTTCAGTCACATGGGTGAAAATTGTGTTGTCTCCCTAGTATAAAAACTAAAGGAGGTAGTAGGATCCCAAATACATAATAGATATTGTGAAAGTGAAAGGGGACGAAATGTATAAAAAGGAAAGGTAGTGGCCATTGTTAATCTATTCTTGTGTTTTTGAAGCCCTGTATTATTTTCATTGTTCTGTTTGGTCTTATTCTGTTTTGTTTTGTTTGATTTTATTATATTTGATGACATGGACAACTATTTCAACGATAACAAAATATGTTAGCCATTAGTGACTTCCTGTTAGCTTGCTTTGAAGCCTTGTATTGCTTTCACTGTTTTGTTTTGATTGATTTTATTCTATTTTGCTTTGTTTGATTGTATTATGTCTGATGGTATAGGCAGCTACTTTGAAGATAAGAGGCATTATGGTAGCTGCTGTGATTTTACTATTATCTTGTTTTAAAATCCTATATTGCTTTCATTACTTTGTTTTGATTGGTTTTATTCTGTTCTATTTTGTTTGATTTTATTATGCCCAATAGTAAAGGCAGTTATTTTGAAGATAATAAGAAGCATTATGGTAGCCATTGTTGGTTCCTTTCGTCTTGTTTTGAAGTCCTGTATCATGTTCATTGTTTTGTTTTGATTGACTTTATTCTGTTCTATTTCATTTGATTTTATTCTCTTTTTAAAAAAGAAAAAGTAAATTGAAAGAAATCTATCGAATTTTTGTTTTTTCCATGCTATGAGAGTAAATAATTTTGAAGTAGGTATCAGTGAAGTTCTGAATTTTCACAAGGGTTTGTAATGATTTGACCCTTTACATTCCTCAGTGAAGAATTTGAGGCTTTTGTTCCCTTTTTTTCAAGATTGTCTAAGGGTTTATTGATTTTATTTATTCTTTCAAATAACCAAATCTTTGATTCATTAATTATTAGTATACTGCTCTCTAGTCTCCATTGCATTAATTTCTGCTCTGATCTTTATAATGTCCTCCCCAGTACGAGCGTTGGGCTTGTTTTACTCTTCTTTTTTCAGAAGCTTGTGGGGGTCAGGAGTTTAGCTCAGTGGTACAAGGACCTACTTGGCAAGCACAAGGTCAGGAGTTTAACCTCCTGTACAAAAACAAAAACAAAAAAAACCCAGAAGCTTCTGGTTCAACATTAGGTTGTTTGTTTTTGCTTGTTCTGTTTGCCTGATGTGAGAGTTCACTGCTGTAAATTTCCCTCTTAGGACTACTTTCATTGTGGTTCTAAATTCTGTGACACGTACTTTCTAAACTTTCCTTTATTGTTCATCACAGTCAATTTGGGATGCCACAACAAAACAGAGCCTATTACATGGTGTATAAACAGCATGCATTTCTTTTTCATGGTTCTTGGAGTTGGGTGTCTGAGCATGGGTGCCAGCAGGCCCAGGTTATGGTGCGGACACTCTTCTTAGTTGCAGATTGTCTATACCCTTTATATCCTTCCACTTGAGACCAGCCTTTGCTAGCTCTAGACCTCGTATGAGGATGTTAAATCCACTTCTGAGGGCTTCATCCTCATGACCAAATTACTTTCTAAAGACTTGCTCCTCCAAATACAGTCACTGGGGAAACTGCAGGAGGAGGGTGCAATCTATTAACCTTTCTAAAAGTTATTCACAGGAAATGTAACCTAGGATCACCCATAGAATAATTCAAAACCGCACACCATCAGTGCAAGATCATGCCTCATACTGCTCCAAAAGAATCAATGAGATACCCGAACTGAGAGGGAAGCAAATGTAATTTATTGCAAATTAATTAACTATAATAAAAGACGTAATAAAGAAGCTGGATTTTTTTTACCTAACTAAAATAGGTTTGCATATATTAGAAGTGGTTTAATGTAAGTATGGGGAACTAGAAGAACAAAGATTAGCTAAGATACTAAAAACCGCTGTTGTGCTAATCCAGAGTTGTTAATTTTCGTAAAGCAACAAATAACAAGAATGAATAAGACTATGCACCAACACTGTCTGACATGCAACTACTACCATGGTATAGTTATGGAGCACTAAAATGTGTCAGTGCTACCCTAAGCATTGTATTTTAACATTATTAATTTTAATTAAAGTAGACATAGTGAAACCTAAACATTTGGCATCTCAATCTTTATACTGATTAATTACAGATTGAAATGAAAACTCCTTAATGTGGTGTTGAGTATAATAAGTAATTAAAATTATTTTTTCTGGTTTTGTTTTACTTTACATAATGTGGCTGCTAAAATTCTAAATGCTATACATGGCTCCCATTCATGGCATGCATTGTCTGTTTAACACGATGTGTTTGTTTTTGTTTTGTGGTACTGGAGATTGAACCTGGGGCTTTGGCCCTGAACTATGGCCCTATTCCTATTTTAACTTTTTTATTTTGAGACAGGGTCTCCTAAAGTTGCTGAATTGCCCTGACTGGCTCAGACTTGCAATCCTCCTGACTCAGTATTTCAAAGTGCAGGTATTACAGCTGTGTACCACCATACCTGGATCACAGTGATCTTAACTAATAATATCAGACCCCTGAACATAATACCAGGATGAAATTGATTCATAAGAAACAATCTCTCAAAGTTGCTTTAGTATATAACTTTATAGCCAAGATGCGTCATTTAAATATATGCTTTCCACATCTAGATTTATTTGTTACCCAAATTAATATATATTTATGAATGTGCATACTTCTATGTACACATGTAATTGCAAAACATTTTTTGCATATGAGCCTCAGGAACAATACTGAATATTACCTATTCTAGTAAAGCTGTTCAGTGTGAGTTAAGAGAAATCTCTTGCTTCCTGTTTTGCACATACAAATCAGTGGTCTTGCTTTTGCTAGAACTGTATTACAGTACTAGCAGACTTTCAATCAAATGATGTTAGAAAGTCTAGAAAATTTTGCTTCATTTCAAGGAAGAGTGTATAAATCTTTAGCTTTCCAAACCTTTCATAAATAGAGTGATTTTTAAAGATAACTTTGGCTCTTGAAAACACTGGTTTTTAGCTCAATTGAATTTTTTGTGAAAAATTAAGTGAACAGTTCTTTATATGTTTCAAATGAGCTAATTAACTAGCCATGTTTTATACATGAGACAAAATTTAAAAAAAAAACCTGTCATTCAAGTAAAAGCAGTATATTTATAATTACCTAACTTGTTTCAGAGAAGTAGTCAAGATGATGTACAAAGTACGTTTGAATATTGTTGAGAAATCTTAGGATAATGCTGATTTTACTTTCTAGTAGTTCATACGGGGTCTAATTTAACTTTGCAAACATAAACATAGCTGCAAGATATGTCATATTTTTTTGCAATATTTGAGTTTACCATGCTTAAT
This sequence comes from Hydrochoerus hydrochaeris, assembly GCA_004027455.1. Lineage (NCBI taxonomy): Eukaryota > Metazoa > Chordata > Mammalia > Rodentia > Hydrochaeridae > Hydrochoerus > Hydrochoerus hydrochaeris. The sequence continues at coordinate 120,319 of PVLA01002565.1, read as the reverse complement.
TTTTCATTTAATTAAAGTTCTTCAGTAAGTTTAAATAATGAAAGACTGAACATTGAAAACTTCATCTTAAACCTTATTGCACTGCATCATTCACTCCTAATTTTGCTAGTACTATGGAATAGAGCTTCATTTATTTAAAGAATTTCTTTAACATCCTGGTACCTAAGTATTGTGACTTAACAATATAATGAATTACTAAAGCACCTAGAGTTATTTAAGTCATCGCTAATCTCATTTTGTAGGTCCATCTTTGCAAGTATCTGAAGTATAATATTTGGAAATGGAGATTTTTTGAGGCCTTGAGAATTGACAACCTCCTTATATTCATTTTCATTATTTTTGAATGCAATATAAAAATTTTAAATATTTATAAACATGTATATATGCAGTAATGGTTCATTTTCATATAGAATAATTTCATCTGTTACATGAAAGTTTTCTTGACTACAGTTTATTCCAAAGCTGGTCTTTGACATTTTTAAAAATCTCATCAACTTTCCTGGATACAATATCACTGCTCAATGAAATAAAAGAATGTTTTCATTTGGACTACTTTCAGACAATGAAATGACAAAACCTTGCATCACTGGAAAAATTCATTCTCTTTACTATTTTGGTTTTACATTTCATAATGCATCATCTTATTCAGTAAGAAATAAAACTTGTATTCATCTGATTAGTATGTGTTTAAAAATAATGTGGTGACAGCAGAACAGTTTTCAAATTTTTCCATTAAAACTGAGAAAAAGGAGTATTGTATCCTTGTTAATCATTGTGCTTCTTAGTAATGTTTACATTCACTATCATTAACCTTGTTGCCTAATGTAAAAAGTTCTTGGCAGATTAGGAAAATGAGAAATTACCAATTACTGGGTAAACTATAAAATCTATGGTTCAATGATCAGCTAAATATTATTTATATACATTTCCTTATATTTAAAATTTTAAATTAAGGGTTTACAAGGCATACTGATACATATATAAAATTTCTATAAAGTAGTAATCATAAACGCAGAGGAACCTGAGTGTGTTACCTAGGTGACTCACATATAGCACTAGCATTATTGTCTGATTTTACAAAATGGAGACCAACTTAGGAAAAATTGAAGAAAACAGTTCATGATGTTTCCTTGAGACACAGATGAGTTCCCAAAAAGTTTAGTCTATATTACATTTATTAAAATATTTTGCATATTATGCATATACATGTAACAAAGTATCTAGGCTGGAGAGAAAATTCCATTTGAATTCTGCAGGATTTCTTCAAATGTCTGGCACTTTAGTCTCTAGCTATGAACACACCAGTGTGCTCTAATATATTAACAATCAGAGAAATACTTTCAATAAAGGTCCAAAATAACCCGAAGAATTGTGGTTCTGCCCCTGTGAGAGCACTGAGATGTAAATTAATGAATTCTGTTATCCAAGTGAAAACCTGCCACATTTGCTATTCAGTGTGCTTTTATAATCAATGAATGATCTTGGGTGTATTGCAATCCTTTTTACAAAAGCAGATGTTATTAAAAATTTAACCTTTGAAAGGGACTTTTGGGTTCATCATAGAAAGGTAATACTGGGAAGCTTCTTGAACAGGAGGTCATACGCAGGAAGCATTTTTCTTAAATGAAATTTTGTTTGCAGTTCCAGAGTCATATTTTATATTAAAATACATATTATGTAGATTCATATTTACATATCTATAATACAAATTCCATCATTATTAGCAAGTATTAGAGTCACCATGATATGTATTTAGAATGAAAAAACAGAATTTCCCAATGAAACACAAATGAAAACAATTCTTCGACATGTCTATAACCCATATTTATGTCTTTAGTTCAAGTGGAGAAAAAGAAGTAGCATATAATAGTTGCAAAACATTAAAATAGCCTTCAATTCTCACAATAGTCCTAGGAAGCTACTTAGACATGAAGAAACAGATCTCAAGAAATTAAACGATTTTGTGCGTTTGGATTCTACTGTACCATGCTGCTTTCCTTCTTAGCTTATATGTTCATAAAGGACCTCAAACCTTTCCTTCTTAAAAAGACATGTTGTCACTTATTGATAAATACCAATATGACCCAAGGTTTCTTGTTCCCAGAATAGGTAAATGATTGCAGAAGTTGTTTTTCAGTAGCAGTACTGTAATGCTGCTTCATCTACTGTCACTCACTCAAATTGTCCCATGTTAAGGCTTCTGATTTATGAGCTTTTCAATATACAGTGTGTATGGGGTACAGGCTTTCCTCTCTAATGACTGACTTAAGTTCCTGAGATTAGTCATTAAGTGAATTAGTCGCTAAATGAAGAATTTTACCTAATATGTGCATTGCAATATGCAGAACACATAAATGGTCAAAGGAATGACTTTTCTTTATTTTCATAATGCTTACACGCAGTACTACAATGTGTAACAGAACAGTACAATCAGCTAATATTACAATACCATATAAAAAAGTATACTGTACCCAAAAAAGACACGATACCCAGAACTGTACAAAACAGATGGGTCATAATTTTCAACAGCACAGCCCTTAAACAGGCAGGTCTTTAAATGAGGGTCATCTATCTGTATCTAATAAGTGATACATTGGTACTGTGATTTAATAGCAATAAATTTGAAAATAAACAACCCAGTGTTAGTTATTGTGTTTCACATTTAAGGAATATTGATTGCCCTTAAATGGATAAATTTAAAACTATGGTATATTTTAAGAATATTAATAGGTTTATATTTATAATTGAAAAGCTCACAGTTCACAAAGATCATCAGAACTATCAGTGTGAGAAAATCCATTCATTTCCTTTTAGACTCTTGCGTTTCAGTATGTTACTTTGCTGAGAAGCTTTCTAGTGTCACATTTTCTTTTGAATATCTATAAATCACCTATTCCATTCAAATTAGTCTCATTGAAAGGCAGTATTTAGGGTGGGGAAATTTGGAAAGCTATTTGTCATCTCTGTGGCCACTTGGGTTTTTATCCCTCTCTGAGATGCATTAACATTTCTTCTCACCTTTAAAGATAATTTTTACCCCATTTGGCTTTGCATTGATATAAACAGGTTCTTAAGCATTTGCTTTTGTGAACACTAATGTAATTTTCTTATGGTTTTATGTTGCTAATTTCTCTTCCCACATCTTCTTTTCCAATCATCTCCCTTTAAATTTCCCATCACAGGACACTTTTCCAACGTTAGAGAATTAGAAAATTAGAAGCACATTCTCTCCCTATCCTGCTGTTAGTTTTCCCTACATACTTGAGATTATTTTCTTACACCCATTTCTTATGTTTAATAAAAATGAAACTATACCCATTTGTGAGAGATTAGAAAAGAAGATGAAATATTTCTGTCTTAGGCTTGCTGAAGCAAATATCTTCTATTTATTGCCTGCAAAATACCTAGCTATCTTCACTATCATGTACTGTGTTCTCTCATTTTCTTTTCTTTGCAAACTAATATTTGCTAATCTCTCATATCCATCATTCAGAATAAATATGTAAATACTGAGGTACAACCTACATAAAAGTGTTTCTTTTCCTCATTTTCAGTACCGATGTGCTTTACATTTCCATGTTGGTGTGTCAATGTTATGGGACCATAAAACTTTTCTGACAGTTCTTTACATGAGCCAGTTTTTTTCATTCATAAAAATTCCCATAAAAATTTGCAACTTAACAAACTAATTTGTAGAATCACTATTGGTAAGAATTGAAGTTATCTGCAATTAGTTCTCTACCTTAAAAATTACTCATATACTAGATGTTTGACATATAACCATAATATATGCACATAAATTATACATGTAATTTAAGTATGGGAAAAAGGTCTGTCTCTGATTTGAAGAAATGAAAGGGAAAACCATTTGAGGAGAGAATTGATACTGCATTATTTTGACAATAATAAAGCAAATATCTTGGATAAAAGGGAGAAAATAAGAAAGAAATTGGATTACTGACCTTAAAAAATGAATATAGCATCCAATTATTTAATGGAAACATGAAATTTCATGGGTTTCAAAATCTATCAGGAAAGAAGGGTAAGTTCTAAAACTTCACTTGATCTTAGCCAAAGGCCGAGAAGCGATAAGTTCTAAAATTTAACGTCATGTTCATGTTTAAAATCTAAGTTCAGAAAACAAAAATTAAAACTGTAGAAAATAGTAAATTAGTCACATTGCCCAAGGGTAAAAAATTCCAAAAAGATAATAGAAAAACAAAGGTTAATGAGTTTATATATGCAAACATACATTGAGATACCTGGTTAATTAAAAACAACTGAAAGCAATTTTAAAATGCCTTATGCTATAAACAAATAGCTGTTTATAAAAGACTTCTCATAGGAAAACTAACATTCCTAGGTGGAAACTTCACAAATTCACCTTTTACTAAGTTGTTTCTGGCTCTTACACTGCAGAACTCACTGATTTCTACGCGACAGGGAGACCACAGAGTAGCCTATTGTCTCCGCATTATTCTGGCAATTTCTGCAGTGTAACATACTTGAACAAACCTATAACATATTCCAAATGTTTAATCTCACTTAAAATAAAGCATAAAATGTTTCAAAGCTCTTCAAATAATAATTAAAAATATAAAAGTTTAATATCACCAATGAACAAGTACATGTGAATAAAATGAGGTAACATTAAATCCTACAAAATTGGTAAAATGTGAAACAATTCTAACATAGGACTCTAGACAATATATTGTAAGTATTGTAGCTTTGCTCATAAAATAAAAAAATTAAAACATTTGTTTTAAAATTCTGCACCTTCAAAATCGATGTCAGTGAAAAATACTTTTAACAGAATCTAGTTGATAATAGTTGGAGAAATAGAGTAAATTCATGAAAGATGTTAATGTTGTCAGTCAAACAACTGTTACTGGAACAAAATCTTTGAAAAGAAAACAATAAAAAAAATTGTAAAAATAATAAATAATAAAAAATAACAACAAAAACCCCTGCAACATTAAACATGATGTCCCCTTACAGAAATTCTGACCTGGGGAGAAAAGAAAACAGCTTTGACTGTTCTTTACCTACTTCCAGAGTCTACACGGGTCAGTGAATCTCACCTAATAGTTCCCTTGTTTTTCCTGCGCAGATGTGTAAAACTGTGAAACTTAACACTGGGCCTTGGCTTTGGCCAGAAGCAAAACTCGCTTCTACCAGCATAAACAGGGGCCAGGCATGATTCTCCACAGGGTCTTCTCTAACTCGTGTGGCAGAGGTGACCGTTTAATGGTGCACACAGGACGCGCACCTCAGAGAAAAGTAAACACCAAGACATGGCCCATCTGAGCCTTCACCTACTAGGATCAGCCTCTAGATGAGGGTTTCAATTTCCTGCTGATCCACCTGCATTCCTTCAGCTGCAGCCCCTGCAGAAGCTCCTGCCCTCACTTCTCAAACCGCCCCACTTGGATGAAGCATCATTAATATTCCTGACAGTCATGGTTCGACATAAACTGGAGGCTCAGATTAAAGTTCACTTTGAGGTCCTCCTTACTACGCTGTCAGAGAAATGCAGCCTAAGACTTGCAGGTTTTCTCTGTGTCTAGAGATAGCTTGTAATATTGAAGAAAAATATAGGCAAACACATGAATAAATTTTAGACTCAGGAAAATCTGAGTTTAGGTATTTGTCTCACCATTCATTGTCTGTGTGAACATAAAGTAGTTAATGTGAGCAACCACATTCTACTTGTCTGGAAGACAGCGATAGCAAACCTTTCCATAGGGGTGTTGTTTAGATAAAATGAAATATTTTATGAAAGTGCTTAATAATAAGACAGGCAGGGAGGCACATGCCTGTAAAGCCACCACCCTGGAAGCCTGAAGCAGGAGTGCAAGGTAAAGCCCAGCTTGGGCTACTTAGCAGCTTGATGAGACCCTGCCTCAAAAACAAAGACAAAAACAAAAAAAAAAAAATTTTTTTAAATGGCTAAGGATGTAGCTCAGGGCAAATGCTCTGGGTTCAGTTGTAGAGAATCATTGTCCTTAAACATTTGAAGGAATGCTCATAAAATTCATCTTTGCATATAATTCTGTTTTTCACATAGCATGCTTGTGATTGTATATGAAATTAGGTCAAAAAGTTTTGCACCAATTTAAAATAAGTAGGTTTGGAAACTCAACGCAGTGTCTAGCCCATAGTAGAATCCAGAACAATGTACTTTGATAATTAAAGAAAGAAATTAGTCAATGTTCTACCTTGTGTGCAGTTTTAACACACTGACGGGGTAAGTGAAATCACATCCTCTTTCTTCGTTCAGCCTGACCTCAAACTCTCAGTCAAGCTAAGTGGAATGGTAACATTCTGGTTTTCAGGAGAGTAAGGGTAGAGACAGGCAGGAATGCTGGGGGAGAAATGAAAAGTAGCCAGAGGACTCCTGATTAGTGAATTTACCATCTCTAACAATTACTGCTTTTTTTCTCCAGCATTCTCCTCTCACTGCTTGCTACAGAGCCAACTCCCCTCCCTCTCCTCCTCTGAGGCCTGACTTACACTAAACTGAATCTATTCAACCCACTTTTGCCTGCCTTGAAGTGTGTTCCCATTTATGACTTTGAATTTTCAACGACCCATGTCATATATCCTATTGTGTCAAATGAACTCTTTTTTTTTTTCTACAAGCTTTAAATTCTCACATTATTCTAAACACCATATTTCTTTTTCACGGAACACTGCTCATGTTTCGGAGGGGGTCTCTGTCAAAGGGAAGGGTCACAAAAATCACATTTTTCCCTTTGTTTAACTGTAAAAGCATGCGGGTTCTAGATGACAGCGTGTCCTCTTTTGAAAATCTGCTCTATATTGGAGGAGATTAATGTCAAATGATTTTATCAACAGAATCTGGCACCACCCTGGGCTATGCAGGGTGTTTGCAGAGCAATAGAGTTCTGTGCATTCTGGGAAAGCATCCCTTTTGCATTGTGGAGCCTGAGGACTCTGCATTTCTCTGGCTCCTCTAGCTCCCAACTCTCACCTGCTGGCTGTCATTTCAAGAAGGGCCTTGATTACAAGTGGCCTTAGCTGCAGGGTATCTCTGGAAACTATATATTTTTCTGTTTGTAGTCTATTTTTCTACTTTCCAGTTGCTTTTGAGTATGTATATATATATATATATATATATATATATATATATATATATATATATATATATGGGACCTTGAATCTTTATATATTTGTATGATCACTGAGTAAAGTTTCCAATTTTATAAAACTAATGTTTTATTTTGTTTGACCCACTTCAAATTGAGTTATTTCAATTCTCTCTTAATACGCTGAGAAATTACAAAGTATCTCCAATCTCCCTCTGTAACTCTTTTCGAGACTTGTATGTAGAAAACATATTGAACACTATAGCATTCCAAGTAGATCAAATAGAAACTCCCTGGAGGAAGTAGGAAATGTACCTATTATTTTCATATGCTTATTAGTAGGTGCTCATCTGAAATCTTATTAGTGCCAAATACAGAAATTTGTTTTTTATTTCCCTTTCCCTTTGGCTAATGACATTTACATATCGACCTGTTCCATGGGATTTTGGTGGAATAAAATAAAGGGCTTTGGACTAGAGAATAAAATAGCACTCATAATGTTTTCTCATGAAAATCCTCCTTTTGAAATGACCGTTATGGTATGAAATGATTGCTAAATGGCATGCAGTTTCTTCATCTGAACTGTTCACTGCTGGCAGGACCATGGAATCGTCAGACTTGAAAAGCAGGTTTTGACTTATGTTGGCTTAGTGAAATGTACAAAAATCTAGGACGGAGCTGTTTCAAATTAAGAAAATTTAATTCTGATTTTACCCTCTCCTCCAAAAAAAAAAACCCAATTAAGATATAGGATTTCAAATGATGACAACAATTTAACAATGGTTGTTATATTGCATATTTTTATCTTCAGTTAGCAGCTTAACAGATATAGGCATGCACAGTTGATCTTATTAACCTTTTCAGGAAAAACTTCTTATTTTGTTGACATATTCCACTGTATGTCCATTTTCAGTTTTAAGAGCTTACATGCTTACATTTACTTTATTTTTTCTACATTAGCTGTGCAAGCTGGAAACATAAATCATAAATTTTATATATTTTAGCTGTAGAATGATAGTTGCTGAGTATTTTCAATGACTTTATTGTATTCCATAAATTTTGCTAATTTGTTTTGTTTTTAATTTCTAACTGCTATTTTCTGTCTCTTATGGTTTTTCTTTTGTTGCCCCATGATCATTTATTGTGCATTAATTTCCACACTTTATAGGTTTTCAAAATATTTTTCTATAAAATTTTTTACTTGAATTCTGTATGGTCATACTCTATTTTTACTTTTTAATAATAATAATCATATTAATTGATATGTTTATTAAGTATTCATTTTAAATCTATTTAAATGGAATTTATTTTTAATTTAATTTTTTTTATTTTGGTATGCAGCAATAGAATGAAGAATTGGAAAAATTAATAGTTCTACTGTTTCAGTTTTCCTTATTTGGTCTATAAAATGCATACAATTCTATTCAAAGTCCCAGTAAGTTTTTTGGTTGTTATTTTTTTGACAAAATGAGTTTATATTTATTTGGAATGATAAATGTACTAAAACAACACAATCAGTTTTTCAAAGCAAAACAAAGTGTCAGGTCCCACACTACCTGATTTTTAAGAACTAGTGAACATCAATAACCAGAGCTATTTGTTATTGACACAGTGATAAATACCATGATCAACAGATCAGAACAGGGACCTCAGAATGGACTCACACTAATATAGTCAACTGGTATTTCAGCAAAAGCACAAAGAAAATTCACGAAAACAATTAGATGCCCATCTAGAAGTAAATGTAACTGGACATATACCTCACATCTTATGCAATGATTAACTCAAAGTTGATCATAGAAGGAAAATTTAAATACTTACAAGAAAACATAATATAAAATGTGCATTACTTTAGGCTTGATAGCTTTAACCACTCTGCTACAAGTATATTCCATTAAAGAAAACAATGGTAAATTATATTTCATTCAAAATTTTAAAAAGATTTTGTTCTGTGAAATAAAACCAGCAATAAACATATCAGCATTTCCACATCTATCTGTATCTCTATATCTATAATGTCTATATCCAATCTCAAAAATCTATAGCTTGAAGTCATCTTGAAGACATAGCTTCAGTTCCATATTCATTGCAGCATTATCTATAGCAGCCATGATACAGTGGCAATGTGTCTATTGACAAATAATTGGACAAAAATGTGATACAGATACACGGTGAAATCCTTTTTTCAGTCACAAAAAGAACAAAATTGGTGACAACACAGGTGAAATCATTATGCTAAATGAAATAAGTCACAGAAATACACTCTAACTCTCTCTTAAATGTAAATCTAGGAAAGTTAAACTGAGAAACAGAAGAGAGTGGTGGTTGCCATAGGTTTAGGGGAGAGGAGGAAAGAGAGAAGTTGGTTAAAGTATACAAACTGTCAGGGTTAAGTTCTGGGAATCTAATGTACACCACAGTGACCATAATTATCAGTACTGAACTGGGCACAGGAAACTGTGCCAAGAGTAGACCTTAAATGTTAACACAAAAGAAGAGTTTTTTAAAAATAGTCGTTATACATTTGTCAAGTAATATGGCTGTGGGAAGCACTTCCCAGTGTATATATGTAGCAAGTCATCACACTATATACTTTAAACTTAAACAGACGATCAATTGTACCTCAATAAAAGTGAAAGAAAAAGAAAGGAAATGTTCAGCAAACCAAAAGATTTGGTACGTAGAATACAACCTGGTTGAGCTCCAGCTGGTTAATGCTGGAATGACTTGAACAACAAAATAAAGAGCATAGCATTGAATTATAACATAAAATATAAACGTAATATCTATTTGTTAATATTGATATAAATAAGGAAAAAGAGGTGCAGCAACATAGATAAATGTTTGCAAATTTCATATTTATGTATGCAACCCGTCCCCAAGAAGGTAAAGCTGAGCTCTCAGATGTGCTCTGATTGTTTGTATCCACCAAAATTCTGCACAATACCTTGAATCATGAAAACTAATATCCAGTATAATGCTATTCTGTGGCGGGGCATTTGAGACATTACTAGGTGCCCTTACAAAATGGATTAGTACCCTTATAAAAGAAGCCTCAGAAAGCTTCTTTACTCCTTCCTATTGTTGAGGATGTAGGAAGTTCCTCCCAAACCACCAGAAAGCGAACTTTGTCAGACATCAGATCTGCTGCCATTCTGAGCTTGGACTTCCAGCCTCCAGAATTGGAAAAATATATTCCTGCTGTCCCTAAGCCACTTAGTTTACGGTGCTTTGCTTCAGCAGTTCTAACAGAATGTGATACTCTCCCTCCTTCCCCGAGTATGACTTGTTTACAGACAGAACAGTGTGGAGGGAAGACAGTGACTTCAAGGTGGAAAAATCTGTTACACACCTCTTTTGTAGGGTGACCAAGGTGAACACCATCAACAGTGGGTCATTTCGATAGCTTATAGTTTTGCTACAGTATCATGAAAAGGATACTGTACAGTATGAAGCTCCTTTTACATAATCCAGTTTTCTTCTTTTTCTAGTTTTACCCACACTAAATCTATACTGGTCATACAAAGACTTTCATGCTCTTCCTAATGATTCTCCTTTTAATATTCACAGATGTTACCATGAGTAAATATCTTGAACTTCTTCTCTATCTTGGGTAAATTTTCTGGAAGAACCAAATGACGTTCGCTTTTAAGGTAATAATTGGTATGTTTGTGATTAATTCTACTGAAATGGTATTTGTTTTCCATCTCTAGTGCAAATTGATCTTTTCAGTATTTTATCTCTTCTGTTGTTTTTATTCATGTCTCCTTGATATTTAGTTTGTGGCTTTTCTCACGCCTCTTTAATTTATCACAACCCACCTTTCAAACTAATGTATTATTTTATAAACAATGCAAAAATCTTGTAAAAGTATAATTTAAATAAGCAAGAGACTCTTCTTCTGTCCCCATCTTCTATTTAATTCCACATAAACTATAGATCTTCTAAACCATTGTTGTATTATTTTAATAGACAATAGTTGAAACATTTCAAGAGATAGATAAACATACAAAGTGTTGAGAAGACATTGATATAGAAATAGTTATTTGAAACTATTTGAATATATCTATTAAAGTTGCCCATATATTTGCTCTTTCTTATATTCTGGCTTGAGGTGTCCTAGGTGTATGTACATTCATTCTCTTTCTAGGACTTAAAGAACCTTTAGTATTTCTTATAGTTGTCTTATAGATTTTTTCAAAAGAATGCTTTGAGTTTTTGCCTGTCTCAGCATGTCTCTATTTTATCTTCTTATTTAAAGGATAATAATTTTTGAGTGAAGAAACCTTTGTGCATGCTACATATTTTCTAATACTATAAAGGATCTCATTCCAGTATTTTCTGGCCTCAAACATTTGTGGTATGAATTTAGCAACAGTCTTGTGATTCTTTTGAACATACTGCATGCAACGTCTTCTCATCTCCAAATGTTTTTACTATGTGTCTTTATCCATTCTTCATCTTCACTCTCCTCTTTGCTCCTCTTCTTTCCTCTCCTCTCCTTTCCTCTTCTCTCCTCTCATTTCTCCTTTCTTTCCCTTATCCCCTTCCCTTCCTCCTCCTTCTTCTGAACATAGGACTATCACATTGAGCTACATCCCTGGCCATCCTTCATTGCTTTCTTTCTTTCTTTCTTTCTTTCTTTCTTTCTTTCTTTCTTTCTTTCTTTTTCTTTCTCTCTTTCTCTTTCTTTCTTTCATTCTTTCTTTCTTTCTTCCTTTCTTCCTTTCCTTCTCTCTCTCTCTCTTTCTTTCTTTCTTTCTTTCTTTCTTTCTTTCTTTCTTTCTTTCTTTCTTTCTCTCTCTCTTTTTCTCTTCTTTCCTTCCTTCTGAGACAGGGTCCTAGTAAATTGTCCAGACCAGGCTCAGATATGCACTTCTCCTGTCTCAGGCTTTCAAAATGCTGGGATTACCAGCATGTTCCAAGCACACTCAGTTTACTATTTTTACTCTTTTCTTTGGTTTTTAACAGTTTGACTCTGGTGTTCCTATGTATGTTTCCTAATATACTTTGTGTTCCACCTCTGAATAGATGGCTCAGTAATTTTAGCCAGCAGTCCCTCAAAGGACTTATATCCAGAACATATAAAGAATTGATAAACATCAAGCCCCCCAAAATTAAAAGACTCTCCAAAAAATGGGCATCTGTGATGAACACACAGTTCTAAGATGAAGATGTACAAATGGCAAATAAATACATGAAGAAATGCTCGCCATCACTGGTCAATTGAGAAATACAAATTAAAACAGCCCTGAGATTTCATCTCACTCAGGAAAGAATGGCTGCCATCAAGAAATCAACTGATAACAAATGTTGGCAGGGAGGCAGCCAGCACTCCACCCTGGTAAATGGCTGTGGCCTCTTAAGAGGCGGCCGCTCCAGGGCGAGAACCATATCAGCAGTTCCTGAGATCTGCACCATGTTGGAACTTGGGGCACTGGGAAAACAGGCAGGCAGCACTCCGTTCTGGTAAGTGACTGTGGTCTCCCAAGCTGTGGCCGCCCCAAGGCGAGAACCATATCAGCATTCCCTGAGATCCATGCCATGTTGGAACTTGGGGCGCTGGGAAAATAGGCAGCCAGCTCACCGCTCTGGTGGGTGGCTCTGACCCTACCAGTGCACAGGCTAAGAATCAAACATCCATCTCATCCCCCACCCAGCAAGTGAGAGCCAGAGATCTGAGCATCTCTTGCGAGTTTGACTATATGCAATATAGCAAATAAGGGGGATTCTCTTCTGCTATCTCTTTGAAGGCAAATATTTTTATCTCTCTTTTGCTCTGTTCTAATCAATGGTATTGCTCTATTCAATATTCTGTTTTTATAATTTTGGTATTTCTTTTGATATTGCTCTACCTGATTGAAGGAACAACTATTATGAAGAAAACCAGATGTACTATTGTACCTATTGCTGTTATCCCAGTAACCTGATGTGAGGTTCTGTACCAATTTCACTGCACTGCCTCAGTTGGCTTTGTCCTGTCTTGTTCTGCTGCATTTTACTACCTTCAAAATAAAATAAACAAGATAAAATAAAATAAAATAAAATAAATAAAAATAATAATAGATAAGAAAAAAATTAAAAAGTAAATAACAACAATAAACAGATCAGTAAGGTACTGAGCAACCTGAAACATGATATAACTAACAGATAATGGACTTAAAAAGCAAAAGGAGGAAAAGAAAGTGCCCTAAAGGACATAACTGCATGTATCTTTAAGTGTGTAGGATTGATAATAATGTTGCTAAGTTTATGCTGGATTGGTGAACAGAACTGTTTGTAGCCTCACTGTTTGAATGTCCACTTTGTATGCTTTAATTTTTGTAACTTGAACAACTATATCCAAGAAGACAATAGGTAATGTATCATCTAGTGATTTCTTACTCTTTATTTTTTTTTTGAAATTCTGTATTGTTTCTACCTTTTTTTCTGTTTTGCTTTTCCCCCCTTCTTTAAATAAATAAAAAAAAATGTTGTCAGGGCTGTGGGTGAAAAGGAACAGTGCTCCACTGTTGGTGGGAATGTAGACTGGTGCAGCCACTATGGAAATCAGTATAGAGATTCTTCAAAAACCTAGAATTGGAAGTTCCATTCAACCCAGCTATTCCCTTCTTGGGTATCTTCCCAGAAAAGTTGAAAAGATCATGTCACAGCAATATATGTGACCCATGTTTATAGCAATTTGTAATAGCTAAATCTTGGAAACAACCAAAATGCCCATCAACCACAGAGTAGATGAAAAATATGTGGTATTTTTATACAATGGAATATCACTCAGCTATAAAAAGGATGATCTTGAAGCTTTTAAGGTAAATGGAGGCAACTTGAGACTATCCTCATAAGTGAAATAAATAAGACTTATATTTGTAAATATCACATTGCTTCGCTAATGTAAAAATTATAATAAAAACTGAAGGAGTAATAAGATCCAAAATGTATAATAGATAGTATAAAAATGAAAAGGAAGGAAAGTACTCTAAAGGATATAACTATGTATGTATATATGTTTAAATGTGTAAGATAGATAACCATACTACTAAGTTTTTGTTGGATTATTGAATGGTTTGCATAGTAACTGTTTGATTGTCCACTTTTTATGCTTTGATTTTGTAACTTGAACAACTATTTCTAAGAGGACAATATGTAATTTATCAACTAGTGATTTCTTAGTGTCATTATTTTTTTGAAATTCTGTATTATTTCTACCCTCTTTTCTGTATATATATATATATATATATATATATATATATATATGTAGCCTCAGTTAGAATCTCTATCTTCTATCTCAGGATATATAATTTCTAAGTCCTGAGTTTACTAAGATGGAAGTTGTAAATCTACTTTACAGTTGTTGAAAGAGCACACATAGCTAACTACAAAGAGTATACTCTGGCTTCCCCTCGTGATAAGGAAGGAAGTTACCCTATATGTAAAACTGGAAAAACACTGCTATGGAACTGAGAGAACATCAAGAATTCTGAAGTGTTAGATACAAAGCCCAAGTGAGATTAAAGTAATTATGTGGATATAAAAAGCCACACTGAATATGAGGATTTATTGCTTAATCCTCATCCTCAGAGTAATAGAAAACTAAGATAATGTATTCAAATAGTAAATGGTCCATCTCTTAGGTCTTCTATAAAGTAATGTTTGAAGCTTAAGAGAAGTGAAAATGTGTACATTTTACAATCTGATTACAAAATACTATTTGTATTTTAGGATACAATCATTGCAATACAAACTTGACAGCTGCATACTGATAAACTCTAAAGAATGAATACATTATTTTATTGTTAAGATAAATATTATCCACTAAATTCCAAAATACATATAATCATTCAAATCTGTAATAACACTTCAGTATTACTATACTTCAACAATGCATTTCTAGTTTAAAAATGAATAATTGCCCAGTTAATCATGAAAGCTGATTTACAAATTAACCAGCAGGTAATTCATAAACAAAGGGAAGAAAATTCTTAATTAAATCTGAGTATTAGACGTACAATACATGTTGATAGAAATCTACATTTGCTATTACAAATCTCTGAATAATTAGTTCTTCATTAGAAAAGATCTAATTATGACTACAAAATGGATAAGCAGGGAGGAAAGAAACGGAACTTTATTCAGGAAGTATATGCCTGACCCTGTCACATCACAACTGTATTTACTTGTCATATAATTCATTTTATGGAAGCAGTGGCACAAATTATCCCAGCCTTGGTAAAACACAAGTGGAACTTAGTTTCAGAATCAGGTATGATTTACTTGTGGTTCTGAATTTGAGAGGAAAATTTGGAGAGGACAGGACCAAAAAGATAAGTAGAGGAAGCCTGATTTCAAAGATAGTGGTTTTTTGTTTTTTTGTTGTTTTGTTGTTTTTTTGTTTGTTCATTTTTTTGTTTTGTAAAACTGTATAAAGGAGGCATCAAAATGAGAAAAGCCATCAAACAATAACATTCTCGGAGGGACCATTAAATCAGTGCTTGGCCACAGAAAAAGGATTATAAATATTCTGGCAGCTCTATGGACTGGTTGTCTAATAGTGAGACAACTTAAGCAAGGATTTAAAATATTTCCAAATCACTAAGGGTTGTGCCAGGAAACATGGATCAAATGAAGTATAAAAATGCCTCATATCTGAGCCTTGGGACTCTTTATAAAACAAAATTTTGGTTAAAATGCAGCCTGAGATCAGCAAATCTCTTGAATACCCTCCAGCAATGCGGAGGCAATGAGAGTTGACTGTGTTCCTGTACACATCTCCAGGAGTCTCAAGGTGTAGCGAGGCTGGTGATTGGAAAATACGGAATGACCATGACCATCACCTTGAAAAAGGAAGTCAGCCGTACAGCTTGTACTTTTCTGAATAATTGTCTCTATCAAGCTACTTATTTCCCGTGCACATTCTTTATGATAGTAATCAGTAACCAATTCTGTTTTGTACTCACTTTCTATAGTCAATCCACTTGGCATAATGTTTTTACTATGTAATGTCTCAAGAAAAGACTTTACATTTGGACTGTAGCTTTTACTAATAGTATTAAAATGGGGATATCTGAGTAAGAACAATTGAGGGTTTTTTCCATCTGAGCTTTATCATATGACAAGTAGCATATTTCTTAGAAAGGAATTTTGAACATTAGTGCTCAAATGCATATTTAAATATATACATACGTATGTGAAATCATATACCAACTTGAATGTGAACTGGACTATGACCCTAAAGTGGTAAAATACAGCAAATATGGAAGTTTAAATGAAAGAGAACTTTAATATTATGCATGTGAAAAACAGAAATATAGGTATTTTTGTTGTTGAGTACGATGTTGGTTCAAAATGTATCCCTGAAGAATCAGTTCTAGCAAATTCAGAAGGAGTTTATTTTCTTCCCACCCAGAGAACTTAGAGAACTGGATATAACAACTAATATTAATTCTCAATGTACCGATATACCTGTGAAGTTTTTTGTTTGGTTTGAAATATAGCAAGTGATTTCCCCCCAAGAGACAGAAAGACAAAAGGCAAGAAAGTATTACTTTACTTAATGAGAATTTAAGCACTTACCCTTTGTTGTGTTGTTTAATAACATCAGGAATCTGTGCTTCAGTTTTAGTTCAAATTAGTTCCAGATTGAAGGGACAGAAATCTCAAGATGATAACCGGGATAGCTATGGGAGAACAGCTGTTTACTACCCAAAGGCTCAACTGCGTGGTGCATGGTGGGAGAGATTCTCCACAGAATTAGAAAACTAGCTTCCTCCTATCTTTTGCACAATTTTTAATGGCATACCTTCCAAATTCACCTTATGCTACAGAAGGGTTGACTTAGGTAGACCCATATTATTTGTATTCCAGATAATAGTAAGAGAAATCAGAAAGAAAGAAAAAAAAGGTCAAGCTTCATATCTTTGGTCAGAACTTAATAATCTGAGAGCAACCAGCAGCAAAAACAGTCAGTACATACAGACTTTATTACACTAGCTGCGAACATAGCTACAGTTTTCAAAGTCAATGGAGAAGAAGAACTATTACTAATTACCATTACAGTGTTTCTGTAATTCCTTTGTTTTCTCTTAAGCTACCAAATGATTGCCTTAATGCTATCAAATATATTGATCAGAAAATTTTATCCAAAAGTAAGATGCAAAAGAGACAAAAGTCCTCCCTATACTGTCCCCTTTATTACATACAAGGCTATCCTCTGCCTGTGCTTCTTCTGGTTACTTCCGGTTACACCAGGCTGAACATAAATAGGACACAATCCCATCTTTAGGGGGGCAGTTTGAAACTTAGCATCTGTCAAAGAGAATGAATCTGGCATAAGTCAGCAAACCAGAATAATTAAATTTCTTACATTGGGAACATTGGAGTCAAAATGTAGTTTGTGTTTTGTTGGTAAACAACACTGAAGAAAATAGATATTGTGTAAACAAGTCATGGTGCTTGCCATTGTAACAATTTGGGAGTGTATTTACAAATTTGAAGGCATAATAAATGCAAAAGGAAATATATTTAGAATACACTTCAAGTTTAGGAAAGTTGTATTAGAAAATCAAAAGAGTGAGGGAGAAGGAAATAGAAATAAGGAGGGAATGAAAGAAAAAAGAAAGGATGGAAGACAAACAAAAAAGGGAGAGACAGAGACAGGGAAGGAGGAAAATGAAAGTTGGTCATATTTTTACATTTTTTTTCCAAATATATGTCAGATTGTAGTGGAAATATGTATGTATTACAAACTATTTAGAATTGAACTATATTGAGAGTACAACATATGAAATGTTACAAAATGTAGCTGAATTTTTTAGAAAAAAGTAGTAATTTTATAAGAAATTAATAAAAAGTAAATAATATAACCTTTCAATTTTGGAGTAAAATAAATAATAATGTGTCATCTGGAAACAAAAGAAAAATACATGAAGAAAATAATAATTTTCTGGGTATTTTAAATATTCTTCAGAACTAAACATATAAGAACATAATTTAATGTATTGCTAGGATAAATAAAAATTATGCAAAGATTTCATTTAGATGCTATAAAAACTGGAAACTTTCAGTATGAACTCAATTTTGGGAAAATAGTCAGTTTTTGAAAAAAAGTATTAATTGCAGAAATTCCTATTTTATTTTGTAGTGTCATCAATCAATAGAAAACCTTTATTAATGATCAACAAGAAGATAATACCCCCAATCATCAATTATTATTCACATCATCCTAATAAATATACTGAGAAAATTAGAAATCTGATCATCTAAACAATGAAAACAAGTTCTGTAGGTATTAATAATAAATAATCTATTAGAAATTAATTAGCATAATATTCAAATTTATGAACAATCTCAGCATGACAAAAGACAAAACGTACCATACTCTATTGCTTAGCTCTTAATATTATCAAGAATGACAAGATTTTTAAAAATATATTTAAAATATTCTCTCACAATGCAAATGAATAAGGGTCAAACAAACAACAATGATCTGAAGGATTTTATGGAGAAAATAATAAATCTCTGCTTAGAAACAAAATAAGCCTAGTGTTTCACATATTCCTTGGGGCAGGAGGGAATAGAACACATTTCACATGACTTCAAATCTATACAAACATAGGATTATTAATCTTTTTATTCAATAAAATCTGGACAGATGGCTTCCCTAGACTGTACCCTTTATGAGATTCTTGAACTTCAAATTGGAGACAACTTAAACAAACAGCTGGGTTTTGTTTTGTTCTGTTTCTTTGGTGTTTTTGTGTTGTTGTTGCTTCTGACCGTCTTGCTCTGTAGCCCAAGCTGGCTTCAAACTCAGGGCAATCCTCCAGCCTCAAGTACTAGGATTACAGGTTTGCACAATCTGCTCCAGTTTAATAAATCATTTTACAAAGGTCTGTCCATTTCAAAAGGTAGCCTTTAAATGACCGTGGTTACACAAAGTGATCTATGGCTTTAATACACACTTACTTACCCACGCACACATAGCAATGAAAACCAAAATCCAGCTGGTACATATTCCACATAAAGACTTGAGACACAACTGCTGTTCCCAACAGCTAGCCCCAGGTTGAGAAGCCATGGGGAGGATTTTAAACAACAGCTAAGAGTTCCACTGAGCCAATACAGATAAGCCAACTCATCAGCAGGAAGTTTACTGTGGTGCCAATAGCAATCCTGCAGCAATTTTTTTTTAAGTTGAAGAGATTATTCTAAAGTCAACCTGGGAGAGTAATTATGTAAAAATTGAGAAAGAATTATAATGAGTCATTTCCCCTACAGATTAAAGTGATAAATATTCTATTAAGATAGCACAAATAAAATGTTCGGTCAGAGCATAAGACGAAGAGGCCAATGGAACCAAACAGAAAGTACAGAAATGGAGTTGATGAAGCATGGAGTTTTATAAGATGTGTGTTAGTTTGGACGCCCCTCCAAAACCCATGATGAAATGCAATTGCCATGGTAACTATCAAAAGGTGAGTGAGACCACATCTGGTTCCTGCCCCACTGCAGTCCTGTCCACATCATCCTCCTTGCCTTTGGGTCAAGAGGGTGAAAACTAGTTGCAACCTGAAGGAGAGAAATCTGTGGATTAATTCTCTTGATTCTTTCCCTTCAAAGCAGCCTCCAGAGTGGGACCGGGAGGCACTTACTTGTAGTCCCAGCTGTTAAGGTAGCTGAGGCAGGAGCCTCAGCAATAACAGTGAATCTGTCTCATAAAATAATTAACCATCATAAAATGGTCAGCCTCAGACTGACTGTGTCGCTAATGGATAGACAGTACTCACTTTCAAGGCCATGCCTCTAAGAACAATTCTCCCTCCAGATTTCAATTAACTCTTCTTTCTATGTACCCTTGGCTAAGTGGTGGCAACGTAATTCCTGCATGGGCCCCCTGTAGTTTTCTATAACATCATCTCTGCCCTCTAATTCCTTCATAAATAAACCATACGCTAAAATACTCATTTTAGTGTGATGACCATTGAAGCATTGACTTATGCAGAGTTGGGGCAATGAAAACATTTACATTATAATTTTATACTGTTATAATTTCATTAGTTGAATATTTTTAAATGTACTCTTGAACTCTAAAACTATTTTTGCCAAGATATTTTGAAGCGGCAGATTTAGCTCACTCAGTTAATGAAATAATGTTCATGATACAACCCAATTAGCAAAGCCAATTCACATTTTCAAGGCAAACATTCAGTTCTTTCTTTTTGTCACATAAAGTCTTGTTTCATTTATCAATTTAAGTAAAATTGTGATGTATTTCAAGGAGTGTTACTAAAAATATTGAGCGTATGTCAGACATTTGTGAGTTAGGTTAGTAAATGCTGAACATCTGATAAAAATTCATTCAACTTGAAAAATTAGATAATACATCAATGTAGTATTTCTCTTTAATTTATCATAATGTTATCCAATTTGTGTAGTTAAAACTAAAAATTTATGAAGCAAGATATGCAATAAAATGTATGCATTACCCCTTTAATTGACTTGTATGTATGCATAGATTTTTGACTTTTATAATAGGAATAAAGAATAAAAATTAGAATACATCCATTCATTATATATTACTGTAAGCTTTTTCTTAGATATTTAATGAAACAGGTCATTCTCTGAGGCCAAAATTAATAGATCTGATAACCAGAATGCAATTTAGATTTTAGACCTTAAGAAGTAGAACTAAAGTTTATATGTGTACATAAGAGTTGTCTGTCACTGGAGATAAAAAAAAAAGAAATCTACACACACACAAGTTTTATGTTGAAAACTTTATCTTGATAATTTTGCTGTACAACATTCTGGTTGCATTTACAGATATCTTTATTACTGCACTAAATTGATGGTGCAATTTGAAAATGCTTACATTATAAGGCTAGCTAAAAGGGAGTGCTTATGATTAAATATGGGTCACAGAAAGAGGAAGATTAAGATCCAATAATTTTTTTCTCTTGCACTCATAGAAATCTGTCCTGGTACATTCCTTGCTAGTTTCCAGGGACTAGAAGATGAGATATCATTAGCAGTAATTTTTCCGTGATGCCTACCTACTATCACACCATACCATATGTATGGACCACTTTATTGTATGAAAAGTCCAGTGATCCCTTCCATGAGCATGCTTGTATGCATCACATAATTCTCTCTTAAAACATGTATTTATGATAGGAACAAACAGTAAGCCCTATGAATTTAGGATTCATTAATTAGAAAAACTGAAACTAGTTGCTCATGAATGTCATCCTAGAGTTATCAAGTGATACATTTTTATGGTCAAAGCACATTCAAAGAAATAAAATTTATGGGTTTTTTAGAACAAAAAAAAATACAATGAACATTTAAATTTTTAAAAATGTGAAAGGCATATTGCCATTAACTCCACTCAAAATATCCCCTTACCTGAGTCCAGAGTTCTCCCATCATTCTTGCCGCTTTCTAAAGCAGTTCTGGAAGTCTTGTCTCATGAGTGTCTTCAGTAATGCTGTCACATCTGCTTTGATGCCCTGGATTGATGCATGTTTACTTTTCATGGTCATTTGACTTTGGGAAAGAGTCAGAAGTTGCACAATGCCAGATTTGGTGAATAAAGTGGATTAGGACACAACATAATGTTTTCACAAACCTGCCTTTCCATTGGATGATGCTTTTCATGGGCATTCTCTGTATTTTCTTTTTATCACACCTCATATTACATTTCATAAAGACATTCAGTATACGAGACTTCCAGAGCTGCTTCAGAGAGTGCTAAGAACTATAAAATAAATGTATTCAATTCAATTAAAAGTATTTTGAGGAAGGTTAATAACAAGGTGTCTTTTACTCTAATGCTTTATCGACATTATCATTGTATATTGTCATCACCCCTGGTTTGGAAAGTACAAATTAAAGGATTTAACCTTAGTCAAAGTAAAGCCGGGCCTTTTCACTCAGCTACTGCAAGGTGATCTCTAGGCTTTAGTATGTGCTCCATGATAAAGATGTCTTTATTTACCTGAGGTTCTTGACTACTGAATGTCTAAAAACATGAACTGCAGTGCAGACCTTGGGCCATGTGGAGACTCTGGGTCATTCAAAGTCTCTCTCCGGAAGAGACATTAGAGGTTGATCAATAGAAACTCTATGGATGTTAAGTCCAGAATGAGCTTTTCTTGGCAGGTAATATTCTGCATGTACCATCACACAGTAAACTCAGAAGGATAATGCTTCACAAAGACCATGAAACCTTTGCATATGGAATAGCTCCACTTCTGATTTTGCTCTGTGCTTATTTTCCCTTGGTTGATTTTTTTTATTTTATTTTAAAGAGGGTAAAATTAAACTTAACAAAACAGAACAAACAGATCATAAGAAAGCAATATAAGAGACACAGATTTCAAAGCAAGACAACCAGAGATCTTCACTGTCTATCACACTGTCTCTAGTTTTCTTCTAAATAGTTGTCCATATGTTCACATACCGTGAATTCATACAAAAAATAGTATAAAACTGATCAGAAGAGGATAATGAAGAAATTTTAGGTCTTCAAGACCAGATAATAAGGAAGTCAACAATGGCTGCTATAGTGTCTCTCATTTTCTTCAAAATAGCTGTCCATACCGTCACCTATGTTGAAATTAAACAAAACAAAACAGACTAAAATCACTCTGAACAAAGAATAATAGTATTGCTGGATTTCACACCATGATGCTACTGAATCAGCACTGGGTATCTTAGTGTCTCTTTTTCTTCAAAGTAACTGTTCATTTCATCGTGCATTATATAATCAATTCTCATAAACTGTTTAAAGTTCTATGCATGCATGAGTCTCTACATGTATACTTATCCTTTCTGTATTGGAGGAAAAAAACAAAACAAAACAAATTCCTAGAAAAACACAAAATGAAAAATACATGTAAAACCACAATATAAGGTGATCTACAATGGTTACTATGATGTCTCTTGTTATCTTCAATACAATTGTCTATATCATCTGGCATAGTATAATTGAACATAGAAGTACATAACAATGTTAATAAAAACAAAACATTGGAAACATTATAAGACTTCAAAAGCAGGTAATCGTCAAACCAGAATGGGAATCCTAGTGAATCTTGCCTATACTCTCAGACTTGATACTATCAAACATAACAGATTCGAATAAAGTCAGTCAATACAAAGCAGTGATCTAACAAACCATATTCAAATAACATCAGTCATAATAAGACAGTGTAAGTTATACAGGGCTTCAGATTAAGTTAATAGGAAATTAAGGAGGTTACTATATATCCTGCTATTTTTGGAATAGCTGTGCCCTCAAATCTAGTACAAGCAGACAGACTGGAAAAGAATATAATCAAACTAAACAGAGCGATGAGAATAATGTGGATTTTAAATCCTGATACTCTATTAACACAGTCCTCTACCTTCCTCTTTTAGATAATTTCCCCCCTGTCACTTTCACAGGGTACATTGTACATTTTGGGTCCCACTAACTCCTTTAGTTTTTAGATTAGGGGGCAACTTGCTATTTGCCTAAGTGGTTCTGAACCTTTTTACCCCTGAGCTTGATCTTAAGTTGTATTCCTTTACCTACAAAAGCCTCAAGGTTTTCCTTCCTTATAGCTGAGTAGTTCTCCACTGCACAAAAGTGTCATGTCTTTCGAACCTATCTGCACCTGCTGGACGAGCTGCCCCTATTTCTCTCTGGTTCCCTGTCACATAGAGCATTGTGCTCTCACCTCTGACTTTTGGTCCATAAACTCTCTTTCAGGTTAATTTTGTTTCCTATACAGAGCATCTTGATGGACCCAATTTCCTGATCTACTCTGCCTGTGTTTCTTTTTGTTAATGTATCAAAGCCAACTATGTTAGAGATTATAGCCAACCTTCTCTGCCTCATTTCTGCTATGCTATTTTCCTGCCATTGGTTGCCTACTTTCTCTTTCATTCCACTGTCTGCCCCATTGATTGAGGCCTCTCTGCCAGTGTTCCTCAAATCCTGGTATTTTTTTTTTCTCTCTCTAGACTGTCCTTCAGTATTTTTTGTAGGGTTGGGTTGGTGGTCATGAACTCTCCAAGTTCCTCTTTTTCATGGAAGCATCTTGTTTCTCCATCAATTTTGAGAGACACTTTTTTATGGTACATTAATCTAGGTTGAAGGTTATTTTCTTTCAGGGCTTGGAATTCTTTGCTCCAAGCTCTTCTCAATTTGATGGTTTGTGTCAGGAAGTCTGTCATGATTTTGATAGGCTTTCCTTTACAGGTGATCTGTTTCTTTTCTCTGACAGTTTTTAATATTCTGTCCTTGTAGTGAATTTCCGGGATTTTGATTATTATATGTCTAGGTGTAGATCTGTTTTAGTTGTAGCTGACTGGAGTTCTGTATGCCTCATACATCTGAATATCATTTCTTTTTCCTATCCTTGGGAAGTTTTCCTTAATGATTTATGTGAATAGCCATTGTATTTCATTTGTGTTTACCCCTGCTTCTTCACTCATATTTTTTATTCTTAAGTTATAGATCCTCCTGTTGTCTTCTAGTCTTTGTTTTGTTACTGCCTGTTTCCTTGTTAGTTTTAAGAGATCTTTCCTTTCATGATCACATATTGCAAACCTATCTTCAAGTTTTGATAATCTATCTTTAGTTTCTTTCTAGCAATCTTGCCAGCTTTCAATGGAGTTTTTAATTTCCTGGTAATCTGTTTGAATCTGTTTCATGTATTCTAGATTTTTGTATATTCTTCATCAAAGGTTTCCTTCCTTTTTCTGTGTTCCACCATTCTTCTGACTGTGTCTTCTTGAGAAGTACTTAGCATTTCTTTTACTAAGATTCTTATATCTTGCTTTACTTGTATTAGTATTTCAGTTTTGAGTTCTTCTATAATGTCATGAAGATATTTCTTTATGTCAGCTGATGCCATGTCTGATATTGTATGTTTGCTGCCCTCAATCTCTTCTTTATTTACCTCTCCTGGACCCATATTCCCTGAGTTGGCAGCTGGAGGCTTTTTCTTGTTTTGTTCTCTTATCATGTTTCTGGTTTCTTCCAGACAGGTGTATGGTGGAGGTCCCAGCTCCTTTCTGTATTGGTTACGCTTCCCCTGAAGCATGCTGTCTAGAGATTTCTGCCCTCTTCAGTTTGCTGTTGATCACTGAGGTGCAAGCAGAGAAGGTGCAGGCTGGCCTGTCCCCTCTGAGACAGTCAACCAGTGGGGCTCTTCATCACGTTAGTGTGTGCTGCACAGACAGAACCAGTTTGGGACAATTTTGGGGTCAATTTCATCCCTGGCTATTGGGTCCTAACCAGGGGTGTGACCCAGCCCAAACAGATCCCACCAATGTGCTCTGTGCCAGGAGCAGACAACTGAAACCACTGCAGTTCCAGGTTCAGGCCCATCCTGCCTAATTCCAATATGTAGTCCAGCTGGTCACACCCTTCCGCGACAGGACCAAATTCTGAACACTCACCGTGGGTTAGTGCAGATCTCCATGCCAGCTCTCTTCTCCATTGCGACATGTCCTCATGCTGAAGGCCTCAGGCTTGCCAAATCCCAACTTCAGCATGACCACAACTCCAGCACCACCATGAGTCATCTGACTCCAAGGCACCTAGCAGGGCATGGGACCAGCTCTGGTGAGAGCACATCTGACTCCAGCCTTCCGCCCATGTTTTTCTTTTCTTTCTTTCTTTTTTTTTTTCTTTTACTTAGTTTCTTCCTGGGTTGTGAGAATCCCTCTCCTTTCGTCCAGTCTTCGTGGTGGTAAATTCTAGCATCTGAGTTGTTTCTCTCAGAGAGGCTCTTTACCTTGTTACTTATCGGTCCTCCATCTTCTGTGACAGTCGAGCCCCTTGGCTGATTTTAATCTGTGTCCTTTTCCTGCTTATAGGGAATGCCTGTAAAGGATAACAGTGAATATGTAAGGAAAATGGATTTCAGTGAGTTCTGTGGGTTCTCCTAGTGATTTATCAAATGTAAGGATTTGATAACTTGCAGTTGGAAATTGGTGTTAATAGCAAGGATGGTGATATGGGTCAGTGGCAGAGTGCTTGCCTAGCATGCATGAAGCCATGGGTTGGATCCCCAGCATCATCAAGAAAATAGTGAGAATGATCTTGTGAATTGTGCCACCTAATTTCACAGAGAATATTTCAGCATCTTCCCTCTTTGATGATATTGAACAAGACAATATTGAATGCATGTGAAGACTACGGTTAATATGGATTATTTATGTGGAGCTGAGAAAGCAATAATGAGCTCTCTGGCCACCGAAAGATCTTAAGGTGTAAAGAGATTTTTCTTAGAGTTGTTACTCCCATGGTACCAGTTACTGGAGGAAAGAAGAAACATTGGGTCAGAGAGGATACTACAGAAAACTGCTGCTGTAACCTTTGTTGCAAGTGTTTATTGACTGGGGCAGCCACTAAGGATGTCAAGTGTCAAGTTGGAAACACATTACTGGCTGGAGAAGGCAAGTGACCTCTACCATCCTCAGATATGAAACCATGAACATCTCAAAAGGGTAAAGATGCCTGTATTATAAAATACAGCTTCACAGAGGAAAACCTGACCCTCCAAGAGCCAAATGGGTTTGGTTAAATTGTACAAAACTATAACAATGAGCCTGTACCCTGACACTTAAATGTCTAATAGAGTATGAGAACTGCTAAAAGAATACTGTATTGCTATTTCTAATTGGATTTTACATAAAATTAGTAGTGCATTCATCTGGAAAATCATTTTCTTCTAAGAATTCCAATTATTCAACACCTTATAATTAAGCTGAAATTTAAAATTTATATATACACATGTGCATTTATATAGAAATGTTTGAAAATTTTAATAAATTACTAATCATATTTAGCTATAATGTAAACTAATTTACATTTGGAAGAGTTGCTTAACTGTCTAGGTAAAAGAATATAAGCTTTAATAATGTGCTAGATTCTTGTTAAACTACCTTGCTGCATGACAGAGTGTGAACAAGGGCATGATCCCTGGTAGGTCATGTTCATCTGTTTCTGAAACAATTGGTTTAATAAGATGCAGCTTATTTTGGATGTAATGGAGGAATCCAAATGCTGCATCAATGATGAAAGATAAGGCTCCAGTATTGTGAGAATAGTTAAGGAAGAATTTGGAAAAATGTATTAAAATTTGGACACTAAATGTCTGCAATTAACTCAAAGCAATGTGTATTGAATCCATTCACTGCTTGAAATTCCTATAACCGTGAGTGTTTATCAGCCTTTTAATGTAATAAGGAACATATGTACCCAGTATTCCTGATGAAAAGTGTAGCCACCTACCAGGGAAGGTAATTTCAGCTTATTAGTTATTCTCTAGAGTATCCAGGTAAAAGTGGGGGACATGATATTCAAGGACCTGTCATGAGAAAAAGAAATGGAAATGCACTGGCAGTACCTGCAGTGCTTGATTGTGCTGAAGCCTTCTTCTAAGTATACTCTCTGTGTTGTTTCACAGGAAACCAAACCTGTTGCCCATGATGAGCCCTGGTCACACTGGTGTATCATCTGAAGCACTATTGGGTGGCATGATCTGACCCTTTCTACCACTGTCCACTGGCAGGGAGGTGGGATAAAGAGTTTATTTGCATTTTAGGAGTTTTCAATAAATTGATCTGTGTCTTTTCATAAAATGAAGAACTATATAAAGTCCTATGATGACAAACATTGCAGCTATGTTCTTTTTTCTCTTGGCAGTGGGCTTATTTTTAATTACAGGGTCATGGCAGGCATAATACACATCTCTGAATAGGTAGCATGGATCTTTGCAATGTTCTCATATTAGAGAGTGGCAGCAGAATGACAAAGGCATTTAAAGGATAGTTTACTAACACATTCAAGACAACTAGTGAGGAAATGTGATCCCACACTTCAGGTGGGTTCTTCAATCAGTGCATTTGGCAGTAGCCCTAGAGAGGGGATGGGCCGGCAGAAGGGGGTAAAAAGACACAAAGAGACAACACAGAACATTGAACTATGAAGCTGTAGGCATTCCACGTGATTTAAATAACTCCTTTTTAATGTCATAAAACAAAAACAAAATCATCTGTGTGTGCAGAGCAGTGTTGTTTGACATCACAGCAGAGAAGTGACTGTGTATTATTGATGGCTGTTCATGCTCTTTCAGAGCCAGGCAAGGCTGAGCGCCTCTCCAACCTGCACCCTTATCTCTGTGGAGCAGAAGCCCTGAGAACACAACTTACTCCATCTGTGTTATAGTCTCTGATTTTCACAGCTGAGGAACAGCAGGTGATAGATTCCTAACCTTTAGGGATCGGGTATGATCAGACAGAAAGAAAGAAATACTCAGCTTAAGTAACTCATTGCATCACCACTTTTCCCTTCCTAGAGTTCTTTGGAAATGATGCATTATCAGTTTCAAATTATATACCTCAAGTTAGCTGATGTTTGAAGTCGTTGAAGTGTTTGGCTGGTAGTCTGTTTTTTCAATGGATCACAGGCTTCAAATTTTTTATGGTTTGTGTTTTTGGAGCTTGTTGCATTTTATTAGAATGGGAAGTCTGCTATTAAGCATACTGCACTTCTGCCCTGTATGATACTCAAATGAATATTGTTTTGTAAACAGTAGAAGGAAAAACTCTCAGCAAATTCTGTTTTTAAAATACGTATCATTATTTGTTTGGGTTCCATTGCTGTTCAGTGATATGTTTGCTATTGTTCTGTTTGTTTGCCAATTGTTTGCTCTGCTTAATGGAAAAAGGGGTGAGTGTTGTTATTTCACACTTAAGTAACTTGATAGAACATCCATACTGGAATAAGGAAAGGATACAAGATTCCTTGAGAGTGATGAGAGACTTGTATTATTCTCTTTGGGTCTCATTTTACTGATGTTTACATGTCATATAAATAAATATACTCAGTGTTTTTTAAAAGGATTCAGATTGTTTTTATGTGATATGAAAGTCCTGCTTTTCAAGTCATGTAATACCAATGAGTTAATGAATGAGAGAGAAAGAAGGAGAGAGAAGATGTAAACTGTTGGCTGGTGAAAGTGAATAAAGGACTTGGAAGTTTCTGTGCAGAATGCAGTATAAGTCTTTTTCCCAGAAGAGTTATACCACAGGCTCTCCTCCATGGACTAGCTAGGAAAGTATAGGGGATAAAAAGTAATAAGCTAGGTTTATGACTGAGGCCCATCTGTCAAAAGACAGATTAACAGACATGTATAAATTATTTAATATGAGTTTATGTAATATGGGAACTTTTAGAAATGAATACCCTAACACACAGTGAACACTATTTTGTACTGAGTCTGATGAGGAAACAGTTGGAGAGAAACATGAACAGACTCCATGAGGTTGAGATAGAATGTTAAAAACTGAAGGAGAACTTGGCCAGATACATTTGTTTAGATTTTCCTTGGTATTCCTGTGTGGTGTCTCTTTTCTCTGGGTATAGGGCAGGATGCATCTAGAATGAGAGGAATCGGGCTTGTTTTCAGTGGAAAATCAGGTGGGTTTTATGGCCTGCTTCAAGGGGAGGTGTGTAGTGAATCCTCTCTGATCTCTCTGTTCTGCAAGAAAAGGGAGAATGGGACAAGTTCAGATAAATCCATCTGATTCCATGGTGTTCTCATTCTCTTTAGTTTAAGTATTCAGTCTGTCATAGTTTAAGGTAGCACGCGCTGAAGTTTGTAACTGTATGAACTTTGGAAAATTCCATAGTAGTTGTATAAATCTTAGTTTCCTCATATGAAAAGTAAGCAAAAGTAGATTTAAGAGAACTTTTATGAAGAATAAATAAGAATGCTTATGTTAGCAGTATAGAATCATGCCTGGAACATATGTGCTTAGAAAATTCTAGCTATTATTATTATCCAATTTCCCTTACCTAAGGTCTCCAAGTAAAAACCAATGTATCTGTATTCCCCAGTCAGTCTAATTCTTTGAATTTAGTCTGCTTATTGGGATTTCAAGTCATAGAAAATACCTATTTTGTTCAGTAATTGTATTAGCTGTGAGGTTCATAAAATTTGCATATAATACTTATTACTCTATCTTTTCTCTATGTTTTAGTATTCAGTGCCACTCAGTTGTATTTCAAGGGGTAGAACATGGTATTCATTAGAGAAATAAAATCTGGGCTCAAATTGGGCAACATTTGGCAGATGAAGAGACTCGAAGTCTTTGTAGTACTGGCATACGTTGCTTATTTTAGATTTAATTAACACTTCAAGAACTGAATTTTCTTAGAAGTAGTCTTCACAATGTCTTCTTCTAGATACATTACTTTGTGAATAAAATTCAGCTTTTTTTGAAAAAGTTCCCTGGCTTTTGGTGAACTATATTCTAAGATTGACTTTATGTGCAGTTTGAGAAGTAACTGTTACAATATATTAAAAGACTAGAGAATGCATCACTAACTTATGGATTGGTAATTAAGATTTAATATTTTGAGTTTATTTTAGCTACATTTTAGTGTCTATACCTCATATTAAATTTATTCCTCAAATGTTTAAAAAGATAAAATATTATGAGAAAGTAAGTACTAATCAGTGAATGGAAAGGACCTTAATTGGAAGCAACAATGTAAAATCAGGATCTAAAATAATACAAAGACATCCTGGGTGGCTTCATACTTTCCTGGGCTACACTACCCTGTACTCAGAACGTTTCAAAGTCAGGTTATGGAAAATAAACACAAGCAGGCACCATAAAGTGACAGATCTGGGGAAGGGGTGAAGTCCAATGTTAGGTTATCATGGTAGAAGGAAGAGATCACGGAGCTAGAGAGAACCCGGGATCCCTAGAATGAAGCAGAAGAATCTTCATCAGTGCCAGGCTGAACCATATCTCAGTTCAAGGTAAGAGGAAAAATGAGATTCCCTAGATACACTTACGCAAAGTGTTAAAAGTTTCATTTTTAAACCAAAAGGAAAGATTTAATAGAAGCTCTGGGGAGAGGAATGAGAAAAGGAAGGTTGATGGGTAAGAAATTTTAACATGCTGTAGGCAGCAAGAATGTCCTGCATATTCCAAAACATGAAAAGAAAGAATTTGAATGTTTCACCATAAAGAAATAATAAATGAGCAACAGATGGAGGTGCGATTCCAGCACCAAGGAAGCTGAGGCAGGAGAACTACAATTTTAAGGCCAGCATGGGCAATTTAGTGACGTAATGAGACCCTGTTTTAAAACAAACAGTTAAAAAAAGGGGGGGGGGGCTTGGAATATAGCACAGGGCAAAGGCCCTGGATTTAATTCCTAGTACAAAAAATAAATGAATAAATAAATAAATAAATGAGGGCAGAGATGTTTAACATAAAAGCACACAAAGTATACAATACTTTTGCTGAAATATCATGACACTAACATAAATATATACATTTTTATGTTTTATGCATCACTTTAAAATATATTCAAATTAAAAGCATAACATACTTAAAGGCGGGCATCGCCCAATCTGTTCCTGTCTTATGATCAACACTCATCAACCTACCTCTCTCAGGGATATGACACGTCGGCTGTCTAGGCCATAACCCACTGGAAAAAGTGGGATTTTGTGGGGTTTTTTTTTTAATCTTGCTCAAAATTGAGGTTCACAAAACAAGCAAACATCAAAAGTTCATCTTCACTTATCATTTTCTTATTAAGGAATATTTTAGACTTTATTTTTAGAGCAGTTTTATTTCCACGGGGGAAAAGAAAATGAAGGGAAATTGCAGACAGTTCCAGTATCCTCTGCTCTCTCCTAAGAAGCGAGTTTCCCATCACGCACCTCCGCCACCGAAGCTGAGCCTCTGTTACAGTGGAGGGCCCCGCACCCACACATCCACACAGCCACACATCCACACAGCCACACCTAGAGGCCACGGTGTGCACTTGCCTCACTTCCGGTGGTATCTGACAGTTGTGTACAAATATATAACGACATGTACCTGCTGCTGTATAGTCCTGGGGACTTTGCCCAATGCTGTGGAAATCTGCTATGGTTTTTCTATTCACCCTTTCCTAACTCCAATCACTGGGTATCTACTGCACTTTTTACTGGCTCAATACTTTTGTCTCTACTCTCACTGTTATATATTGGAATAACATAGCCTGTGCCATTTTTAAAATCTAATTCTTTCACTTAGTAGTATGAGATTACTTTTCATGGTTAACAGATTACTTTTGTCAGCACCGAATAATACTCCCATTTTCTTGATGAACAGGTTCCTTGTACCTTTGCCTGCTGAAAGACATCTGGATTACTTCTCTGTTTTATCAACTATAAATGAAGTTGCTATCAACATTCACATGCAAATTTTTTTGTATAGA
The DNA here is from genome assembly GCA_004027455.1 of Hydrochoerus hydrochaeris. Taxonomy (NCBI): domain Eukaryota; kingdom Metazoa; phylum Chordata; class Mammalia; order Rodentia; family Hydrochaeridae; genus Hydrochoerus; species Hydrochoerus hydrochaeris. The sequence goes on along the minus strand of PVLA01002565.1, from coordinate 87,925 downwards.
TAGAAACTGTCCATCCTTTTTGGGCGACGCTCAGAGTGATTGGGTCGCATAGTAAGAATATGTTTAATTTTGCAAGAAACTCCCAATCTGTCTTCCCAAGTGGATCCACTCTTTTGTATCCCCATTATCAATGAAATAAGTTCCTGTTATTCTGCATCCTCATCAGCATTTGTTGTTTTTCAGTGGTCTGGGTAGAGACATTCTAGTAAGTGTATTTTAGTATCTACGTTTTAATTTCCATTTTCCTGATAACATAGGACATCAAATATTTTTATGTGCTTATTGGCCATTTGTCCATATTTTTGTGAGGTGTCTGTTCAGATCTTTTGCATATTTTTAAATTTGCTGTTTTCTTATGATTTGGAGAGTTCTTTACCATTTTTGAATAACAATTACCAATGCTTTCATTGATCAAGCTTTAAGATCCTAATCCAGATATAAGATCCTGTACAATTTCTTTGATGCATATTGGTCTGAGTTTTATGGTTTCACATTTTGTGATGTTACTGCACATCAGTCTGAGTAAATTTCTGAGAAACATTCAAATTCAGTGTCCAGATATCTTGTTTGTCATAGGGTTTACCTGTTGTTTCTGCAACACTTCTTGAAAAGACTCTTCTTCACTGTATGACACTGTCAAAGGTGAGTTGACTATGTTTATGTGTATGTATTTCTGTGATCTCTCTCTCTCTCTCTCTCTCTCTCTCTCTGGTTCAGTGATCTATTTTTTAATTCTTTTTCCAAAATCATGTTTTCTTGATTATTTTAGGTTTACAGTAAATCTTGAGGTCAGAGTATGAGTCTTCCATGTTTCTCCTTTTGTTTTCAACATCATTATGGCTGTTCTTGGTTTTTGCTTCAACATATAAATCTTACAAAAAGTTATCAATATCCAGAAAATAAGTTTGATGGATTTTGATGAAAATTCCAGGAAAGTCAAGTTGTGAAGAACTGATACTTTGACAATATGAACTCTTCCTTTCCATGAACATGAAATATATCTGTATTGATTTAGTTACTCTGTGATTCCTTTCATCAGAGTTTTATATTTTGGATATGTGTGTTTCATGGTATACATAAGTTTTCATTGCAAGGGTGCTAATATAAATTATATTGTGTTTTTATTTTCAAGTTCTAGTTTTTCATTGTTGGTATACATAAAAGTGATTGAGTTTTATATATTCTGCTGCAATCTTGCTATAATAGTTTATTAGTTCCAAGAATGTTTTTTATTTTATTGCTGTTTATTTTCTTTTGTGGTTGTTTTTCCACAGATAATCATATTATCTATGAACAAAGGTGATTACTTCTGTTTCTTTTCTTGTCTAACTTTATTAGCTATGACTTCCAACACAATGGTAAAAGGCAGTGGTGGCAGAGAATGTTCTTGCTTTGTACCTGTCTTCACATAAAAGCTAGTTTTTTTTTTTTCTAAGCATGAAGTACAATGCTAAAGGTAAATTAATGTCCCTTAAGCCAGCATCTGGTCACTACTGTGCTTTCCACTTCTGTGAATTCTCCTTCGTTTAGCTTCCATATATACAATTGATATCAAGCATTATTTGGTCTTTTTTTTCCTATTAGTTTTTCCCTTAGAATAAAACCTTCTTGGTTAATGCAAGTTGTTACCAATGACAGAATTTACTTTTTTATAAAGGTTAGCAGGTGTTACTATATATAATCTTTATTTTGTTCATCTATTGATGCATGCTTAAGCTGATTCCTTATTTTGGTTGCTGTGAATATTGCTACAGTGAACATGGGAATACATATGCCCTTTTGCAATATTGATGTCATTTGCTTCAGATCCATGCAAATAAATAGCATTGATTAATATCATTGCAGTTCTATTTGTAGTGTTTTTGAGGAGACTTCATACCAGTTTCTATAAGGGCTGTACTGATTTATTTCTGTTAACTCTCTTCATTCTGAAACTATCTGCAATTAGTATGCCTACTCTTTTCTTTTGATTAGTGGAAGCATATGAGATCTTCCTTCTTCTTATTGCTTTTAGTATGTATATGTGTCTTTTTATATTTAAATTGAGTTTAGGCAATTATATTGGATCTTGTCTTGCATTCAAATCTGACAATAACTCTTAACTGATTGATTAATGTACATATATAATTGATATTGAAAAAGTAACTGTTAACATATTGGATTAACAGCTATATATTTGTTTGTATTTTCTATTTATTCCTTTTATGTGGTCTTATTTTTCTACCACTGTCTTTATGGTTTTTGTGGTTTTAATCAATCACTTAATACAGTTTCACTGATTTCATAGCATGTTAATTATGTTTCTAACAAGTTTTTCTTTTTAGGTTGTTATCCTAATCTCAAAACCAACTTTTAGAGTTCTCTCTTTCAAATGGCACTGTATCACCTCATGGGCAGTGTGTGACTTCTTTATAATAACAAAATAATAATAATTCTCTCATACTGTTTCTTTTGCTTTCATTCATTTTGTGTTAAAACACACATAACTGTATATAAATATACATAATGAAGCATAAGTTTGCTATTACTATGTTCAACAAACCATTATTTGTGAGATGAACTAAGAATAAGAAAATAAAAGTTTTTATTTCAGCTTCACTTATTCCTTTTTTTTGATGTTCTTCCCTTTATAGATCTGATTTTCTGAACTGCATTATTCTCTTTTTTTCTAAAGAATTTTTAATATTTATTTGCAAGGAACATAGACTGGCAGCAAATTTTTCTTGTCTGGGAAGTTTGTTATTTTAAAGAATACAGAATTCTGGATTGGTTTGTTGACCTTTTTTCTCTCTTCTCTTTAATATTTCACTCCATCCACTTCTTGTGTTTGTGCTCTCTGAAAGGAATTCAGATACAGTTCTTATATACGCTTTTGTAGAAAAGACACTCCTCTGGAAGCTTGCGTGGTACCTTTTTAATCTTTTTTTCTTTTGAGGTTTATATGTGGTATACCTAGATGAAGTGTAGCTAATTTTTTGAAATTTATCCCAAAAAAGCATTCCCACTTGCCCAGATCTGTGATTTAGTGTCTCATAGTAATTTTCAGAAATTATAGGTTATTAGTTTTTCAAACATTTCTTCTGTTCCTTTATAATATTTTCTTCTTCTGTTATTCTAAATGTGTGTGTGTGTGTGTGTTATAGCTTTAAAAGTCAACACACAGTTCTTCAATAGTTGGCACTTTTTTCAGTTTTTTCCTTTGTTTTTCAGTTTTAGGGGTTTTTACTAGCTTCTTCAAGCTAAGAGAATTTTTAAAATTAGCCTACTAACTAGTCCATCACAGCCAATCTTCCTGGTTAGTAATGATTTTGATCTTTAGCTTTCATTCTTTGATTCACTAATAGCATTTCAGCCTCTCTATTACATTGCCATTTTTCCATGCACGTTGTTTACTTTGTCCATTAGAACCATTACTTTAATTCTAATTTTTATTTCTCTGTCTAATCATTCAACATCCTTGGTATATCTGATTGTGATACTTTTGCTTTGTCTTCAAAGCTTAGTTCATCTTTTTTGTGGGTCTAGTAAATCTTTCTTCATATCTATTTGGTAGTAATGTGGTTGTAAGATATATAAGGAAAGAAAACATTCAATATTATTTGGATTCGATTTCAGTTATTTTAGTGACCTGATGCCTGTGAACTGTGACCATCTCAAATGTTTCTCTCTTTTTTGCACCAATTAATTGACACAAAATGGCTATAGTGGGCTATATTTGCTGTGTGGAAAATGAATGCTAGCTATCCAGAGTTGGGTATTTCTTTTCTTCCTAGTTTATATGGCTCTACCAAAACGCTGGAAAATTCAGCTGTATTTAACTAGTTAACTTGTTGCCAGAACTTGTTGAAAAAAGATACTCTGGTAAATTTCAAAGTGATGCCTTTCCCCTTTCCATACCATAAGTATACATGGGTTTTTTGTATGCATTTTATAGAAAGAACTTAGCTGATGGTCTGGGGGTAAAATTTACAAAAGTTGGAGAGAGAGGTGACTAAATTCCCCTAGAGTTTTTAACTCTCAGACCTGTCCACACTAAATCTGCAATTCTGGTTTCCTTAATGTAGCGCTATTTTGCAAGAAGGTTTTTGCTCTAGCAAGCTGTGAACCTGTTTTCATTTGTCTTTCTGTTTTTTGGGTCAGTCAGTGGTTTGCTCTATTTCTTCTACATGGGTGAATATCACTTGACAATGATGGGTTAGTGTTATAGAGAGGGAGCTCCTATTACTAAATTCATGCATAGTCTCACCCACTTTACCATGGTTACCATAGTAGGGTGCTCCTCAAATTAGTACTTGGGTTTCCATCCACTTGGCAGGTCCTCTGTCCACCAGGATTTTCAGTACTTATTCCATTTGCACTGACAAATGCAAACACTTTGTATTATGTAATACATGTCTGAACAGCCTCATCTGATATGAAATTTGCTGCCTTTTATACCGCAAAACAATATAAAATGAATGAAGAAAAAATATATTCATTTTTGTCTATATTAATATCTTATCATCCCAAAATCATTTTCCCCATTATACTGCATTGACAAATTTGGTGAAACCCAACTAATTGTATAATAGGCACACATATTTCTGCATAATATTATTCTCTCAATATAAACATGGGTCATGTCAATATTTCACCTTTTTTTACTGCATTGTAGAATAGAATAAGTCAAAATGAGAGAGTGTAAATCCTTCAACATTAGTCTTCCTTCTTAAAAGTGCTGTGATTATTCTAAGTGATTTGGGTTGCACACAATTTATAGACTTCGCTTGAAATTTCTACAAAATTCTTGCTGATAATTTAACTAAATTTTTGTTTTGTATAGCTCAAATTGGGGGAAATTATACTACAAATACAGAATTACTCAGTCTATTGATATTTTGTATGTCTTACTTTACTGAGGTTCCTTTTACTCACTTTTCCTGCCTAGTTTTGAATTAGTGTTTTGATTTTTAGGACTTTTGATTTCTGTTATTCATTTAATCTCTATGCCCTTCTGTTTGATGTTTTAGTACTGATTCTCCTGTTTACAAATCTTACATCTTCAAGTCACAGTGTAGCAATATTAGACATTAACTTACAATATGAGAATGTTTCGATTTTATTATGCTTCCAGCTTATCTACATAGCTGTTGCTGACATTACTTTATTTCCATATGTTATAATCACAATGTAATATCATCATTACTCTTTTTTAATTTTTATTTAAAGGGGGAAAAAGCATGTAGAGGGTAAAGATAATACAGAATTTCAGAAAAAAAGATAAACAATAAGAAATCACTAGTTGATAAATTACATGTTGTCCTCTTAGAAATAGTTGTTCAAGTTACAAAATTAAAGCATACAAAGTAGATAGTCAAACAGTGAGCATGTAAACAGCTATGCATGCATGAGTCTCTACATGTATTACTATCCTTTCTGTATTAGAGGGAAAAACAAAACTTAGTAAGACAAAACAAAACAAATTCCTATAAAAACATGAAACCAAAAAGTAGTATAAAACCACAGTACAAGGTGATCTACAATGATTGCTGTGTTATTTCTTATTATCTTCATTAGAATTGCCTATATCATCAGGCATAAATGAATATAGCAGTATAATTGAATATAGGAGTACATAACAATATTAGTAAAAATATTACTAATATTGTTATCATCATTACTCTTAAATATCAATTTTTAAATGCAGATAAACATTTATATTTACTTACCTAAATATACCAATATAGTTTTCTCACTTAGAATGTTTCAGATGAGAAATAGACTAATATCCCTGTTTTGCCTCTTCAGTAAGTAGTGTACAATTTGTCTCTGGCTCCTTTTAAGATGCTCTTTTTATCACTGATTTTTCAACAATTTCAGTATAATTTTCTTCACTGTGATTTTTCTCTATCTGAAGTTTGTTGAGTTTGAGAACCTGCTGGTATATAGGTTTCATGAAAATGGAAAAAATTTGGTTGTTTTTTTCTCCTAATATGTTTTTACATCTTCTCTTCAAAATCATTAAGCACATAATGCTTACACTACTTTATATTGATTTAGAAGTCACTGAAACTCTGTTCGACTGAATTTTATTATCATTATGAGTTTTAGTTTGGATAGTTTTCAATTATGTATCTTGAAGTTCATTGATCTACACTTTTTCAATGTCTAGCTGATGTTAAAATTCAGAAATTTTTATTTCACATTTTCTGTTTCTTTTAAATCTTTCATTGCTTCATGTTTTTATATGTCCAACGCCTATTTTTTAGGATTTTTTCACTTTTTTTCAAATCCTAGAGCAAATAGCAAAGAATTTTCTTAAGGTCCTACTTTTCCAAATCTACCATTTTAAATTTCACCCCAAACAATGAGGCCTATATTACTCAGTGTTTGAATTTACTTTCCCCTCTTTACAATATTAATGTTGTGTTGATAAAGTTTATTGTGGATCAATTTGGTGCCTTAAGTCTTGCTTAAAGGATTGCTTAGGTTGGGATTAGGGACCTTTGACCTAAGGGCCACGTTAACTCCAGCACTAGGCCTGATCCAGTGACATTGGAACCCAGGACTCTAGGTGTTCTACGTGCAGGGGACAATTGAAATGCAGTGTTTTCTATCCCTGCTTGAGCTCCAGTTAATTGTTGAGTTCAAAGCTCCCAGACCCCTGACTTTCTCACTTACAGAGGCAACTTAGTCCTTAACTGCACATGCAAGGAAACTCCCCAGCCTGTTCCCGGAGCTCCTTCTTCAGGAACTTTCCTCTCATTGCTAATGTGCATCTCATACTGCAGGTACCTTGGCCTCCCCTGACTCCAACCTCTGTTGATGAAAGTAAGTGGTGCCCTGGTGAGAATCACCTCTGACAACACACTTGGGAAAATGATTCAAAGCAGATCTCAGGCCTCAGCTTCTCTGTTCCTCACTTGGGCCACCTTCCTGTATTGCTTCTTGTGAAATAGCTGAAAGAATTTGACTCATACATTTCCTGCTTGCTGGATGTGGATAATGTTTTGAAAACTCCATACCCATTAGTGGAACACCATATGTGTTTATTTTTATCACACTTTGTTATTCACTGATTTTTTTTTTATTTTACTTCTTATTTATTTAAACATTTTGTTTATCATCGTTTTGCATTCTATTTCTAACTCTATTTGAGGCCCTTAGAGATTTTAATTATATGTTTGCTATTTGTTATTTCTGCCATCTCTCTCACAGTGGATTGCTTTACTTAACCTCAAACTTTGGGTACTAGGGTCAGATTCTTCTCCAGGGAAAGAGACTAGTTCTGCAAGGAGTTTGATGTAGTTCCTGGGACCAAGCTTCATGACAGTTGCCAAGAATCTGCTGCTGGGGGAGAAGTCAAGATGACCAACCAGTGAGCAACAAAATACTAAGCCTCCCGGGAGAAACAACACATATGCCAGAATAAAACACCCTGGAGAGACCCAGACAGAGGGAGATGGATCCTCTTGACTCAGGAAGAAATTAAAGCATAAAAAAGCTCATCAAATACATTGAGACTACAACTGGAACAGCTAAAAATTATAGGACACAGTGTTTTCATGGCAACCCGCCAAGTTTGCACCGGCCTGAATTTGTACCAGCTTGAATCCTCAACTGCCGGCAGAGCCACCCAAATTCATTCCCGCCACCATTCCCAGGAAGCACAGCAGTGCTGAAGCCAGGGGTTGGTGAGCCCAAAGGAGAGTGGAGCCAGCCAAGGGACCTTCATTAATCCATGGTCAGTGCTGGGAGTGAGACAGCCCCCCACAGGAAGGGCACAACCAAATGGGTGACATGTTGGAATTGGGCAGGAGGAGCCTGAACTGGGAGTGACAGTGACTTCAGTTGGTTGCTCCCTCCCCAGAGCAGATTCGTGGGATTTGCTTGGACCAGGCTGTGCTCCTGGCCAGGACCCAATGAGCCATCCCAAATGCATTCCCTGCACCTAGCAAGCACTAACTGGGTGAAGGCCCCTGAAGTTTGGCTGGCCTGGTGGGGAGGGACAGGCATATGCAGCCACTGCTTACACCTCAGTGAAAAGAGCAGTCAGGAGATGGCGGAGGTCCCTCACCAGCATGCTTCAGAGGATACGTGGCCAACATGGAAGGGGGTTGGGACCTGCACTGTAACCTGTGTGGAGGAAGCCAGGGCCATGACAGGAGAGAGAGGCAAAAGGAGGCCCCCAGCCCAGAACCCTGAGAGCACTGATTCCAGGAGAGGGAAAAACAAGGGAGACTGAGGGCCACAGACACGTAACATCAGACATGGCTTCAATGGACATTAAGAGACATCATTAGGACCTTGTAGACAAGCTCAAAACTGAAATATTAAATCAGGTAAAGCAAGATATGAGTAGAGTAATACAAGAAATGCTCTCAGGAAGCATCTTAGGATGACACAGACAGAAGAAGGGAAGAACACAAAAAAAGGAGAGAAACATTTGATAAAGAATATAAAGACAACATAGAATACATGAAGCAGATTCAAAGGGACTACCAGGAAATTAACTCCATTGAAAACTGACAAAACTCCTTAAAAGAAACTAAAGATAGACTATCAAAACTTGAAGACAAGTTTACAATGTGTGATCATGAAAGGAAAGATCTCTTAAAAATAACAAGGAAACAGGCAGTAACAATACAAAGGCTAGAAGATGACAAGAGAATCTACAATTTAAGAATAAGAAATGTGAACGAAGAATCAGGAATACATACTGGTGAATTAAAGGTTATTCATGGGAATAATTAAGGAAAACTTCCCAAGCATGGGAAAAGAAAATGATATTTGGTTATGTGAGGTATACAGAACTCCAGCCACCTACAATCAAAACAGAGCTACACCCAGACATATAATAATCAAGATACCAGAAATTCAATATAAAAACAGAATATTAAAAGCTGTCAGAGATAAGAAACAGATTACCTATAAAGGTAAGCCCACCAGAATCACGGCTGACTTCTCAACACAGACCATCAATCAGATCAAGAAAAGCATGGAGTGAAGTATTCCAAGCCCTGAAAGAAAATAACCTCCAGCCCAGATTGATGTATCCTGCAAAACTGTCACTAGTAATTAATGGAGAAAAAAGATCCTTCCATTACAAAGAGGAACTGGGGGAGTTTGTGACCACCAATCCAACCCTACAGAGAATACTGAAGGACATTCTAGAGAAAGAGAAAAAAATACCAGGATTTTAGGAACAGTGGCAGAAAGGCTTTAATGAGTGGGGCAGGAAGTAGAATGAAGGAGAAAACTAGACAAACAGGCAGAAAAATAGCATAGCAGAAATGATGTAGAGAAGGATAACTAGAATCTCTAACATAGATGGCCTTGTTACGCTATATTGTTAATAGTGCACCAGGATTTAAAACCCACATTACTCACACTACTCTGCTTAGATGTATTATGTTCTGATCCAGTCATTCTACCTGTACTAGATTTGAGGGCACAGACAATAATCCCAAAAATAACAGGATATAGTATGGTAATCATCGTTAATTTCCTATTAACTTAATCTAAAGCTCTATATAACCTACACTGTTTTACCATGACTGATCATAATCAAATCTGGTCTGTTAGACTGCTGTTTTGTATTGATAGATTTTATTCAAAGCTGTTATGATTGATAGTATCAAGTCTGAGAGTATAGGCAACTGCACTTAAGATGACAAGATTCACTAGAATATCCACTCTGGTTTGTTTATTAACTGCCTTTGAAGTTTTATACCTGTCTACGATGTTTTATTTTTACTAATATTGCTATGTACTGCTATATTCAATTATACTGCTATATTCAATTATGCCTGATGATATAGACAATTCTATTGAAGATAATAAGAAACAACACAGTAATCATTGTAGATCACCTTGTACTGTGGCTTTATATGACTTTTCGGTTTCATGTTTTTATAGGAATTTGTTTTGTTTTGTCTTGCTATGTTTTGTTTTTCCCTCTAATACAGAAAGGATAGAAATACATGTAGAGACTCATCCATGCGTAGCTGTTTACACTCCCACTGTTTGACTATCTACTTTGTATGCTTTAATTTTGTAACTTGAACAACTATTTCTAAGAGGGCAATATTTAATTTATCAGTTAGTGATTTCTTATTATCTTTTTTTTTTTGAAATTCTGTATTATCTCTACCCTTTACATGTTTTTGTTTCTCTTTAAATAAAAAAAAATTAAAGTAAAAGGAGAAACAGAAAGTGCTCTAAAGGATATAACTGCATTTATGTTTAAGTGTGTAGGATTGATAACCATGTTGCTAAGTTGTTATTGGATCATTGAACTTCTTTGCAGCCTCACCGTTTGAATGTCCACTCTATATGCTTTAATTTTGTAACTTGAACAACTATGTCTAAGAAGACAATATGTAATTTATCAACTAGTGATTTGTTACTGTTTTTTTTTTCTGAAATTCTGTATTGTTTCTACACCTTTTTCTGTTTTTCTGTTTTCCTCTTTCAATAAAATTAAAAAAAAAAAAAAGAATCTACTGCTTCCAGGGTAATCTCTAGAACTCAAAGCTAATATTGATATTTGTCTCAGGCCGGCCCCAACTATCTGTGTCCTAGATGCTGCTCACTCTTAAAATAGTTTTTCTCAGAATTCAGGTCACTTTTTTGCATGTTGATTAGGGTTTTTTTTAAAGAGGTACTTAGAGATTTGTTTATTTCTCCGTAAGTACAGCTGTGCATTGAAATTCAAATTTTGTTAACAATCTAGCAGTTTTTCTATAGGCTATTTATGTTGATTGTAAAGATCTTCTTTATGTTTGGGTGTTTGGCTTTTATTTTAAATGTGTTTACATGTATAACTTTATTCATTTTTAATCTTTCTCTACTTCCATTATCTTCTCAAATTTTGAGATTCATGCTATTCATTTTTTTTAATTTACAATCATTATTTTGTCCCCTGTTGAACTTCTGTTATTTTAATCTATTACTTTATTTTCTATATTTTTCTATTTCAATCTTGCTTTACTTTTTCTGAAATCTTCAACTTTTTCTGTTTATTATTGCTTCTTAGGAATTATCTTTGCTTCTTTATCCATTGTGTCAGAGATGGTAGACATTTCCTTTGGAAAGGTCGAGACCTACCTTCTCAGTAACACTAGTGGTCTCCACTGTGGCAACTTTTAGACAGACCAACAGACTATGCGTAAAATTGATGTGGGAAACCTTTAGACCTTAGTCCAAAAGACAAAGGGAAAGAGTCATCTCATTCTTCTTTCTCCTTGCAGTGGACCCAATATTTGTGACCCACCCCTCAAACCCATGTGATGAAACCCTTATCTCAATGTGATGGTATTTGGGAGTAAAGGCTGTGGAAGTTGATTGGGTCACCAGAGTGCAATTCCATTAATGTGATTAATTCATTTAGTAGAGGAGAGAGAGCAAGTAGCATTCTTTCTGCTATGTGAGCACATTGAGAATTTGTTATCTCCAAGCCAAGAAGTGAGTCCTCACCAGATGCCAAACCTGTCAACATCTTGACTTTGGACTTCCCAGATTCCACAACTATGGAAAAAATAAATGTTGGTTTAACTACTTGGACTAAGATAATTGATTTCTTGGAGTGCAGAGATGATGGCAGAGTGTAGGGCAGCCATTCTGGACACAGATATAAAAACTTATTTGGAGATGTTAGCGAAAAGAATCTGGCTTGCTGGCACAGTGGAAAAGCCTTTGCAATCACAGACAGGCTGAACTATTGCATTTATGAAGGAGAAATTAAAATCTATCTCATTCAAAGTATTGAAATTTTTTGTAGTTTTGTCGCATACAACTATGTCCTGTTCAGTGTGTACAATAAACCATAAATTCAAAGTTGGAAGACTTTTTTCTTATTTAATATATTTTCACTATTATGGCTTCTATTTGGCCTCTTTTCAAATATATCTGCTTCTTAGGGCATTTATCTCATAGTAATTGATTTCTTTCTGGTTTCACTGAACTTAAAGCTACTTATTTTATAGTCTCGGTGCCAGTCAAAGTTTGATCTGAGAAGCAGAACCACCAGATTTGTGTATAATAAGGGATTTGTTATAGGGATTTGCCTTTTACATATTCTGGCAGCTGTGTGAAATGTTTTTGGGAAACTATTGTTTCTTGTCCTGAGCCTGAAATTATCAGGGCAGGTAGTACAAAAGTAGAGATAAATGAAAAATATGGCAAGCAAGGCAAAGCAGCAGTTTCAAATAAATAAATAATATAAAAAAATCAGAATCCTTAAGGATGGTCTGGAACCCATGCCCATTTATCAGTGGTTGGAAGCATCCAACTTCCAAGTTGGGGTCCTCTGCTGGAGTTGCTGGAATGAGCCAAAGCACACTTCACTGAAAAGTTACAGGTGGCGAACGTGAGGCTCTCACGTGTGGCATTTCTTTGGGCCATTACTGCCCCACTTCAACACAGAGAACCAGCAGACAGAGGGCAACCTGCATGTGCCACCATGGCACTTGTCCCCAACACTGTCCTTTGGAAAATAAAGAGCACATAGATTCTGCTTCTCTTTACTCTTGCCCCTTCTGGGAGCAGGAGGCTAGCAAGCTGTGGGCTCTGTAGAGAAGACGATACAAGAATAACAGGTTCCCTGCCAATGATCTGCACCACTGTGAGTTAGCCACCTTCCATTTCCACTCACATTCTAAGATAATTCTGACTACTTAGTCCTTAAATCTTCTATTACGTATGACATAGGATAGACAAAACAATGTGGAAAGAAAAGCAAATCACACCTCCCGTACACTGAGACACAATCCGAAGAAACTGTGAAACAACGTGGTTAGTATTTTTAAGGACTAAGCACCAACTAACACAATCTTTAGTTCTTGATGATGCCATAAATGGATTATTTCTTCTCCAGGCTTGTAATTTTCTATTTCAAATTCATTTTAAATAGACTTACTTGAAATGATCAGGTGGGTTAGTTTTAAAGTGCTTACTCCTAGAGCATTTGGATCATATTCACTGATGTAAGTAGAATTCAACATCAATACATTTACCCAGAGGAGTTCCAGATTATGTAGCTAATGGGCTCCAGGGAAAAGGTGGGGTAGGTGGGATTATATGAGCTGTGAAACTGATTTAATGCATAGAAATTGGTCCATCACTGCTGCAAGTAAATTTGAAGGCATGTCCAGGATATATGATAAAGAATCCCACTAGCACCTATCATATATTTTATAAGGGGATATTTTTTATCCTGTACCCAGATCCCAAATCACAATAAAAAGTTTTCAGTTTAACTTTCCATGCCAGTAGGAAAATTATTTTTAATTCTGCCATTCCACTGCATATCTGTCTCTTTTGCAACTCTCAATTTCACAATAAAAACATAGTTCTACTTCACTGCAATCACTCCATTTCCATGCTCTATTTTCATATGGAAATTGGGACCAAGCTACTACAGTCCCCTTGTCCTACAAGATGAAACTATAAGATCAACTCACAAATGTTCCTCTTATTAATATCGTATCAAACTGAACAAAGATTGTCCTTAAAATTCAGCTGTGCATTGATAGTATTTGCTTTCCATCTTTGCTAATCCATTATTGTGTTGTTTGATAATAGGAATGTATTGAGCCTATCTAGTCAAATATGCAACAAAATAGAAACCCTTGATTTTATTGCTTGACTACAGTGTGGGAATTCTTCCAAGGAAAGAAGCACTAGCTTTTCTTTCATTAAATTCTAATCATTCTCCAGTGATGAAGAAGGGATTGAAGATAAAATAATCCTTGATTATATTCCAAAGACATAATTTTTCTTAGGGTTCCTTTGTGGTGAGAATAGAAGTCAGTGGTAGTGACATGCAGGATAAAAGTAATTCCCCAGTGTTTTCAGTAGGATGGAGACTATTCTTAATTTCAGGCTAAATGAAGAAAAGCATTGCATCAGTCATCTTAACAATTCATGTTAAAATAAGAAATAAGCATATTCTGTTTATATAATGTAGCTATTTCATATTATTAATTGTGTTAGAATATTGTAGCACAGGAGTAAAATTGTAACTATGCTTTAATTTTCTAAAATTATAGACTAAATGCATTATTACATTTTATATTCTTCTAACTCAGTATCAACTAAAAGATTCTTTACTCTCTCTACTTCTCTCCCCTTGATTTCTTAGCACTGTCCCTGTTTCCACCTTTTCTGTGACTAAGGAACTTTAGGTCTTTTCACTGTCTTTGAGAGCTTATTTTATCTAAATTGTTAAGCACTGCTGATTCTTCCCTCTGAATAAATGTATATATACTCTCTGGATCCTATAAGTTGATCCAAATCTATTTACCAGGATATATTTTAGTTGCTAACCATCTGCAAAGAAGTTATAAAGTTGTTTAAAAGATGGGTTCTTTCTCTTAAGAATGATCATTCATTAAATAGTTCATGAAGGTTTTTATTTCTATTTTTTATGTGCCAAAAATCGAATGACATCATGCTTGCCAGGCAGGTGCTTGTGCCACTGAGCTAAACCCCTGGTCCAGGTTCATGAAGGTTTTTAAAAATATGTTTTATGCCTCACAGGAATTAGCATATAGAGGACAGATCAATTACTCAGAGTTTCAATAGCTGTTCCCAGGGGGGTACACATAATTTCAGTGTAGTCCTGAATCTGAGAGTCACTGTACTATAATGAGTTAATTATTGTACTCTAAATTTTAGACAAAATAAGGTAACTTTTCTAAAATTAAAGATTTTCTATCTATTCAATGTATCCTGTCATAAAATACTTTTAAATAAAAATGGAGCTATATCCTAAAACAACAAATTTAAAATTGCTATTGTGAAAAAAATTTTTATCCAATCACTAAGGAAAAGTGAATTGTTTAGGAAATAAAAAAACAATTATGGATATTTTTGGACTGAAGAATATTTTTCTATTTTATTTTTCTATACAAATATAAGACAGAAAGCCAGAACATGAGGAAATACTTCCCTGACAGTAAAACTTAGGGTTCAAGACTTGTCTTCTTTTATGTAATCTGACCTCTAAGTGAATAAAATATACAAATATTATTTTAGAACTAGAAGTTTCATATTTTTGTTTTAATTGAAATGCATTAATTGCAGATATTTAGAAATAAAATGTGATACTTTTTGACATATGCATATATACTAGGAAATATCAACACAATCAATATAATGAACATATCTATGACCCCCAAGAGATTCCTTCTGCTTCTTTTAATCCTGCCTTTCTTTCTTACCACCACCTTCTGCAAATAACCATCATCTGCTTGCTATCACTGTATATAGGTTTGCATTTCTGGAATTTTATATAAATGAAATCTTCTGATGAAAAATAATGATTTCATCTGACTGCTTTTTATTAGTATAATTATTTTTGTATTTTCCTATGATGTTTGTGTTGGTAGATCCTTCTGTTTTATTGTTGATAAGGATTCTTTTATATTAATAGACATACCATTATTTATCTACCAAGTCACCTATGATGGACAATTGCATGATTTCAAGTTTGGGCTTGCATAACAAAGCTGCTACAAACATTTACCTGCAAATCACTGAATAAATGTGTGCCATATTTTCACTTGTGTAAATCCATATGCATGAATATCTGGATTATATGGTAGTTACCTTTTATTTCTTTTCATTTTTTTCATATATTTAAGAAGTTTCCAAACTGTTTTCTAAAGTAATTTGCCATTTTGTGAGTTCATTAGCAACCCATCAGAATTTCAGGTCTTCCACGTTCTTAGCAACACTTTGTATAGTCAGGTTTTTAATTTTAGTCACCTAATAGATGCATTATCTCACTGTGGTTTTAATACGTGTTTTCCTAATGACTAATAATTCTAAATATCTTTTCATGTGCATATTTATCATCTCTTTTATTAAAGTGTCCATTCAAATCTTTAGTTACTTTTTGACTTCTTAAGAATTGAGAGTTATTTTATTTACATATTCTGATACAAAAAAATATGAAAAATATGCATATCACAATCACTTGTAATTTTACTTCTTGATTTGCTATTTTTCTTTCATGCTATTAGAAATGTCCTTGAAAATTCTAAAGAGTTTAATTTTAATATGTTCTAATTTATCGATTGTTTTTTTCTTTTATGGCTCATTATGGTGTCACATTAACTTGAACTCACTAAGCTTTTCTTTTATATATTCTTTTAGAAGTTTTACATTTTACATTAAACTCTGGGAAATATTTTATGCTTATTTTTATATAGGATGTGTGTAGAGCAAAGTTTATTTTACTGAGAATGAGTCATTTGGCTTGTAATTGTTCAAACACCTGAAAAGACTATTCCTTCTCTACAGAACATGCTTTTCATCCTGTCAAATAGTTGGTTTGGTCCTTCTAGACTTATATTTTTGCCTTCCAAACTACTTATCTATCTGTGTTCACGTATCACATTACTTTAAGTTCTTTAGTTTCCTGGAGCCAAGTAGCAAAAGTGTTCCTAATTATTTCTGAATATTTTTTGACCAGTCTAGATTCTTCACATTTCCATATGAATTTTAAGATATGCTCATTTATTAACTTCAAAAACTTCCTAGGATTTTGAGTGGAATCAAGAGATCATCTCCGACTAAAGTATTTTCCTAAACACATTCCAAATCATGGTCCATGAGAAAAATATAATTTTTCCTAAGAATGTTTAATTTTCAGTTTTCAACATTCTTGTTTTTAACATCTTTGATTATATTTATTCTTAAGTGTTTAACATTTTATGATACTATTGTATGTTGTGTTTTCAAATTTTCAGTTACATACTTTTGTTCCTAGAATATATTAATAAAATTGATATATTTTTGGAGAAGCACCAAGATGGCGCAGTGGTAAGCAGCAGAGAAAGAGCCTCTCAAAGCGTTGCCATCCAGATGCTGGAATATAGCAATGTGAGGAAAAAAAGGAGGAAAGTGGATCCCCTTGGCCTTGGAGGAATCTGTACTGTGAACTGAAGCCCACAGAGAGAATGAAAAAAGACAAACTTCAATGAAGAAGGAGGTAGCCAGCAGCATCTTCTCCCTATGCTGGGACTCACTAATACACCTGAATACCAAGAAAGCTCTCACAATTAAGTATGAAATGTTAGTTCTGGATTTCAAAGGGCATGGGTTTGTAAGAATATGGATTTGTACTTGTTTGTGCTTCTAACAGAATATTTATGCCTTTGATACTAGAGTAATGCTATTATGCTCTGACTTACACAATATTCTGTTTCTGAGATGAGTACTCAGTACCGGCAATTTAACCCATAATTTAGTGAGGAGAGGCTCATTTTGGCTGGCAGGTTCAGTCCATGGTCTGCTGACTGCAAGGCAGAAAGTGAGTGGTGAAAAAGCATGATGGAAGAAACCCGTTCAGTCAGTGGCAGCCAAGAAACAAAGAGAAGTCAGGACCCAGTGATAATGAATACACTTTCCAGGTCACACCCTCAATGACGCACCTCCAGCTAAGCTCCGCTTCTTCATAGCACACACAGGTACTGCACTCTTCAACAGATAAATCTGTTTACAAGTATAGTGTTCTCATTTTCCATTCAGTATCCAAAATTTGAGATTTTACAGGAATACTTTAGATTTAAAACATAAAATTCCAACCATGACTAACAAAAGATTCATGTCTATCTTATCATGAAAAATACTTAGTTTATGTCTAATAGTTCCCAAGATGTTAACGGTTTTAATATTGCTTAAAAGTCCAATTCCAAAGTCTCCACTGAGACTCAAGGCAATCATACAGCAGTGAGCACCTATAAAAATCATAAAGGAATTAAAAACATTCGATGTCATCAGGTAAACATTCTCATTCCAAAATTGAAGGAATGGGGTTATAGAAAGTGAGTGAAACAAGCAAAGGCTGAAACTCCCAGGGAAAACACTGAGACTTGTAACTCTGTGTCCAGTACCTGGGGCAGGTGTTAGTGAGGTGTGAATATCAATGGTCTTAGGCAGCCCTGCCCCTATGGCTTTGATGTTTGCAGTCCTCAAGCCTTCTCTTTTAGAGTGATTCCTCACTGGCTATACATTTCCTCAGCAGATTATCTATACCCTAGCATCTCCAACTTCATGGGGTCTCCAGTACAGTTATGGCTTCACTCTTACAGCTTCATGCACCGCCCTCTCAGAGCCTCAATGGCCAGCTCCCAAGCCTTATTCTGAAAGCTAGGTGGAAGACTCCAAAACACTGTAATGCTTTCATTCTGCATGCCTGTAAATCCAGCACCATGTGCGTGACACCAAAGTCTGCTACGAATTCGAACAGTAGCTATTCAATTCTCTTGAATCATGTAAACCAAGGCTTATGTATGGTTGCATAGCCGAGCATGGTGAAATGAATCCCAGGGAACCAATTCCCTAGATGAACCTTCTTAAGCAGTCATCCCAGGGACTCTCTTCTAGTTTTACAGTTTTGCCCCTTGAGCCTGTGAAGGGTATGATCTTACTGATTTGTGAAATGCCTTTAAGTCATATTTCCTCAAGTCCTAATACAAAGTAATGGATTCTTTGCCACGCTAATCTTTTTGGCAGCTAAGCTGTCCATGGCCTCAATTTTCCAAACACATCTTTTCTGATGAAACTGTAAATTTTACACCTGCTATTTGTTCCTGATAACAGATCTGGCTAAAAGCAGAGAATAATAACAGTCCATCATAAGGTTAATTAGTCCATAACCCTAAATTTCAGTCTCCCACAGAATCTTAGGCCATAGGCAAAGTGAAGGCAAACTGTTATTTCTTGGGAGACCGAAATTGTCTTGTTTCTCATCTGGCTTGTGGGATGAAAGACAATAGTTCTTAAGCTTACATCTGGGACCATAATTCTCTTCTATGGAGGCAGTCAGTCAATCAAATACAGACAAGGAGACTAACACAGTGGCTATTTTTAAAGAAGATCTGAAATATTTGCAATAGGAAATTAGTCAAAACATATAAATAGGTCCCCAAACAAACAGTCTTTAGAGACCATTTATGTGCTGTCATAGCTATCATGAGAGAGTTATTTATTAGTACAAGCCAGTAAGCATTTTAGAGGGTACAACAAAGATTTTCAAAAAGAATGGCACAGTTGGTCCTCTGCATAAGTCTTCAGTTAACTCAGGATCAAAAAATTTAATTTTTCTGTAATGAGCATGTCCATATTGACTTTTTCTATAACCCCCCTAACAATACAATGAAATAATCATAGCATTTGCATTACATTTGGTAGTCCCAGTGATCTAGAGATGATATAACATATACAAGAAAATACTTCACCCTTTAATATAAGAAATTAAGCTTCTGTAGACCTTGATATTTCAGGGGTTCAGGGACCAGTGTCACGAGACTATTAAGGGACATTTGGTGCAAAGCATGTTTACAACCTGATTGACCAGGAAATCAAGTCAGGGAAAAAGATAAAGCTCTCATAAGTGAGGAGAGAACCACTGCAAACCAAGAAATCTCACTTGGTCTGAGAAGGTGGGCAAAGGACTGAGTTGTTGCTATTGGTGCCCTACCAAGGTGTTCATTTTATCACTGGACAGGGACTTAGAATGACTCATGTTGGAACAAGCTACTAGCAAACTATATGGAAAATAGAAGCAGAGAAATGTAGTTGTATATAAAGAAATGGGCTATTAAAAATAGATCTAAGAATTATAATAACACTTTTAAAGGGTTGTAAAGATTACGTTAGGTTTCTGGTACTGTCCTTAGTAAAAGTGACAGACAGATTGAGTGGATTTCAGACATTCCTCACATTCTTGAGGTCAATACTATTCCATTCACAAAACTGTACAGACATGTTCAGGTACATGGATATTAATGAATTATTGTAACATTTTCCTTGTTTCACTTTTGGCATCATGTTTATTTTGAGCAAGTATTCAAAATTGTGAGTATGACATTAATCAGAAATTCACATTATGCAATTGAAGTTATGTTTTAACCTTGCATAGAAGTGCTTTAAAAATAGAATCTTAAACTTTTAAGCAAATATAGCTAATTGAATCATAGGGAAAATATCATTTTGTCTGCTTCATTATGAGGATCATTGCAATTATTTCCCATTAAATGAAATGGAAGATTTATAGTGTGATATATATGTATATACTTAGCCAAATATTTTATGTCAAAATATCAAATGCAATTATGCTATTAAACTTATTCACTATCTTTTTCCTTTATCTTTGTGTTCCATGGAATCATTTCAACTATACAAGTTCTTTTTACTCACATTTTTTTTTTCTGATTGGGAATATAGTTACATAAAAAATTCAAATAATAGTGAAAACAATAAAGAATATTGAACATATAAACTTAAACACATTACTAAAAAATTCCTATTCCCCTTCTTAGTATCTTCCTGAAAGAAATAAAAGCCTTATACCACAGCAACATTTGCGCACCCGTGTTTATAGCAGCAGAGTTCGTGATAGTTAAGTCTTGGAAACAAACCAAATGACCCTCAGCTGATGTATGGATAAAAAGATGTGCTTTATGCTTTTCTTTCCCTACAAGACCTTGTCATTAGTCATGATGACCTCTGTTCTCAAGAACCTATTTTGCTTAAGTCCTTTAAAGTGATTAATTATCTTTAATTCAAAAAATTGTATTTTCTGAAAAAAGATGTGTTTTTAAAAATATAACAGTATTCTCCATACAGAAGGATAAACTTGTGACATTTATACCTACACTGATGCGCCTTGAGGCCATAATCATAAGTGAAATACATTGGACACACATGTGTTAATGCCACATTTTCTCCCTGGTGTGAGAAACTGAAAGTGTAAATGAGAACCAAAAAGCACAATAGGTATTGTGAAATAGGAAGAAATTGTTCAAAAGGAAAAATAAATTAGGGAGAAGGGAGGGAGGAAAGGGAATCAAGAGAAGGATGAGATGAAAACAAAGCTTTGTGACTAATGAGGGGAAGAGGAGTTGGAGGGAGGCGAGGGGAGTGGACAACAAAAACTAAAAAAACTAAAAAGAACAATATGGATACGTCATGGACAGGTACAAATTCCCTGTAATGAATGTGATCGTTATATATACCTAAATTCTACCAACTTAATTAAACTTTTTTTAAAAAAATCAACACTTCTCAAGACAGAAACAAATATTTTAAATTAATATCTGTGTCTAAAATCTCTTTTCATAACCACCCTTCTTTCAAATGATGTCTCAGTGATACATGTAACTAAGAATACAGATGTCTTCCCTTCCAGTGATTTCCCTTCTAGGGCCTTCTGTTAGACTTCATGCTAGTCAAACACATTCAATTCAATTCTAAGTGTCAAATATTTAATATATTTGAACTTCTGTTGTGGTGCAAAGCAGTGTCAGCTTCTGCTTCTGAAATCCTTTGACCTTTACAGATCAGTACGCAGAAACAAGAAAGACGCCTCCTTTGTAGTCACACAGTACTCAAAATTATCTAGTCCCACCTGTGTATTTAATAATGTATCACTAAAGCATGGCAGGGTACCAAAGGACAGCGAATAAGGAAAACACTGTCTTCTCCTCTCAACCTTCCTCCATTATTGACAAGCTTCAAATTTAATCCTCATAAAACATCTTTTAGGACTTTGAGAGTCAAACATAACTATATACTCTGGTTTGCAAATCTGATTCATACATTTAACAGCCGTTTTCTGGAAAGACACTACAATAGATCTACTCTTCACCTTCTTAGAATGTTCATCTTCAACATTAATAAAAGTTTTCTGTTTTGTTGTCTAATTACACCCCAAGGGTTTGGCTAATCTTCCCCAAAGATGTTTATTATTTTCTTTCAGACAATAAAGAATTCATTCTCTTTAGCTCTACACATACAATGTTACTTAATTTATATTGAATTGAATGAGAAATTAGCCAATGTGGTATAAGACAATCTGTTGCAAATGAAGAATGGTGATTTCTGCTTAATGGTTATCAAATAGGTTTATTGCCAAAATGCATCATTAATATGCATTATTAAATTGGCTTGTAATCTGAAACACAAACCACATTACTCCCTTCCTCTTCCTCTTCTCCATTGTTTCCCTGCCCTCATCACACACATGTGCCACCCCGGGGGAGAGGAGGTGACTTCCAACTTCTTCCAAGCGGCTATCCGCCACAGCCTGCGGGCATCACTCAGGTTTCTTCACATATAATATTCCCGACATGAATCACTGAAGACGGCAAAGTGATTCTGTTGTTTTTCTTCCTTGGAAATTTAAGTTGAAAAAAAAATGAGAATGTCAGTGCCAAAATTATTCATATTATTCATCATTCCCCCAAACTAGGAGGGAAGACTAATCGCTAAATATATGTTAGGAAATGAGTTGGTTCTGGTCTGTAGCATTTCTGCTTCCAGCTGTCAGGAAACTGACTACATCCAGAATATAAAAGTCAGAATAAAGTGGGGTTGAAATATTAACTTTGTATTTTTCCTGTTGCGCTATTTGTACTTTGTTACAATCTTCAGTATTTTCTCCCCAGCTTTTCCTCCCCAAAAATGAGAGCAAACAGTTTCATCCTAATCGAATAAGCACTACTGCTGAGAAAAGACAAAATGATGAAACAGGATTGATAGACATGTGATACATGAAAAAAAATTCTTTGAAGCAGTCATTGACAAGTGTATTAGCAAATAAAGATAAATGCTCAAGCTATTTCATGACTCCCATGCTTAACTCTGAGTTCAGCTCTATTTCTTTCACTTATTATTACTGAGCATATTTCCTTAGAATGGGACAGATGTTTGAATGTATGTCATTTTTATTTTTTAAGATAAAAAACACATCAATAAACTTTCAATTATTTTAAAAAAATAATATAGCAAAAATTTTTCAAATATTTTCCCAAGGATCAAACCTGAAACCCTACTGGACAAAATAAGCAGCCTGAAATTTATTGCTGGATAATGATGCATTGTGTGATATACATAGAATAGCCGGCTTATAACCCTGCTTTCTTTTCATGTGTGTATTTCCATTACAATCAAGTAGCATTTTCCCAGAAGACTCTACAGTTTGCTTGGATCCAATATAATTAGACATTAGAAGAATTAAAACCAGAAATGAAGGAAATTAGATTTAGTGACTCTTTATTGCTTTTAACAGCATCACACTATATAAATGATGAAATGGCCCTTCTTATTTGATTTTCTAAAGCATGTATATGCTTATATGCAGGCATATATGTGTATCTGTTTTTTGCAAACATAGCTTCATATTCTAAACATTCATTTTGTAATTTTTGAGTAAATAAGTACTATATTTTGACACAAAATATCAGTTCTACTCAACCTGTATCATCTTCAGAAATGTTCTAAAGCCAGATTTGGGAAGCATATTTCTGGGTCAACGATACCCAAAGGAGAGTATAGAAAGTATTTGGCCCATTTGAACCTGATACACTGCTCAGTGATTGGAATACACCTTTTTGTACACAAAGCTCCATATCTTGCAATAGTTGGGAACATTTTGATATGGAGATAACTTTATTAATTATCCTTTTAGACCAGTACATATTTCTCCATAAAAAACTAAAATCTGTTTTTGTAATAGTAATAAACTTCCAAGTGTGACAAGTGACTTAATACAAAGACATTAATAAGAAGTGTTAAATGGAAATAGATTTAAAATTACAGAAAATATAATCAGTATGTTGGGTAACACAGTCTTCAGGTTAACTCTTGTCATGGTTTATGTCAGTGGCCCCCAAGTCTCATGGAATTATGCCTGGGACCAAGTCTAGCATTCATGACTGATTCACTGCCTAGCGCTTGGATTGGTGGTGTGAGGCTACACCCGCCTACAGGTGGAGCTAGGGTATGATGTAAAGGTGGGAAGGAGCTGTGTCGCTCTCTCGCCTGTTTCCACTTGCTGTTCGCAGCTGGCCATGAATGACTGCCATGAATGGTGGCCCCGCCATGCCACGCTCCCTCAGAGCCAAACTGAGTGTGGACTGAAACCTCCAAGAACTGTAAGAAATAAACCTTTGCTTCCCTAACCTTAGGCGTCAGGTATTTTTGTCTCAACAACGAGTAAAAGTAACTAAGACAACTCTTGTTCTCATAAAAAAATATTAGAAATGTGAGATACCAGTCCTTAGTGGAAATAAATAGCCTGTGAGATGTAAATCATTGGAATTTAGATAAACAGATTAATTCTAAAAACACAATGAATGAATATTTCTACACAGTATTGTGCTCCACATTTTGACTGGTAAATATTCACTGCCTTCTAAGAGAAGTAAATCAAAACATCTCTAAAGAAATATAGTTGTCTAGCTGAAAACGTGTGTGGACTTACCCAAAAACATACATCAAAATCCAAGGAGAAAACCTGAAGACATCTGATGCTAAAAAGGATCTATGTTTTTAAGTCACAAGCAAAACCAGTGGAGTTAATTGCTTATGTTTTACTAATGCACTTAATGCATAATTCATCTCAAATATCTAAATATCAATCAAATTTGATATGTAGAAATCCTACACTATAAGTTCAGAATAGTAAATCTTGGTAATTTTGAAATTTATAATAATGTCATAAATGCTGAATATAATTTCAGACAAAACATTTTAAAAGTTAGTTAGAAATTATTCCATAAATGTATGTGTGTGTAGATAAATATATCACATTTACACCCATTTTCTTTTTGGAATAATTTTTAAAAGCAGGAGCAGCATAGTTTGAAGACTTGAATAGCCTTTCAAAGTGCTGATTTCTTGAACAACAGTTTTATTATTTGTACTAACTTCTGGGAGGTTTCCTTTTTAATTAGTATTCATTCACCAAGTATATAAATTACTTTAAACACAATTTTATAAACATAAATACCAAATGACAGAATTTTTTATGCTCCAGTTAATGTTCCAATCTTTTTTCTTCTTACTCATGAATTTACTTTGTGCCTATAATCTGTTTAATCTTACATTATTATGAAACTAAAAAAGAACTTAGGCCATTGAAAAACTACAGGGTTTTGGTAACTATTTATTTTGCTTTTAAAAATATTCCTAGTGGGCAGTTAAATATTTTGAGGTTTTGAAATGTAAAGCAACATTTTTTATTATTGTTTTCCATACTGGGGGTTGAATCCTTTCCTTATTTATGTGTCATTTATTTCTTTGCTTGTTTTGAGAAGTATCTGGCTGAGTCAGTAAGTTGCCAGGTAGACTCAGGCTTGAATCCTGTCTCATGCCTTTTCAGGGCTGGGATGTCAGGTTTGCACTACTATGACCAGCTCAAAACAAGTTTTAATAATTACTTTTACTATGATAGGCTATTAAGCCCATCACTTAAGTCAGATAACTTGAGTGTTAGCAATAAATGTGTATATATATAAATATATATGCATGAAAATAATTAGGATGAATTAAGAAAAATGTTATAAATCAATATGTGTCATTTTATGCAATGGTTATAAGTAAATCATTTGATAATTTGTTTTCAACAGCCCTACTTTGTATTCTTTCTTCATCTCTTAAGTATACTGAACATAAAAATTTGGAATGTAATGGTACATTTGCCTTGCAAACACACTGTATTAATTGCCTTTTTTAGTAATAAATATTAAATAGCTAATTTGTTTAGCAAATATCATTTGTCTACTACAGATTAGGCAGTGTTACAGGATCTGGAGTGAGTTCAGTACAGAAAACACTGAAAAATATTTCTGGCCTTCACCTTATATCTAGTGTGTATATTTGCATAAATAGGCAGGAAATGGATGTCAACTTCTTTGTACATTGTGAGTATTTGGATGCTGTGGACAATTTAACTTTCTCCATACAGTCTCTTTTGTTTTCACTTCTTTGTCAAACTTCTTCCTTGTTCTTTTTTTCCACTAACTTACTCTTCCTCTTTCTTGGTAGCCATTCTATTAGTGCTTCAAATCTTTTTTTTTTTTTAATTCAAAGAGAAAAAAATAGAAAACAAGGGAATCAATAATACAAAATTCAAAAAAAGAGAAATAAACACTAAGAAATCACTAGTTGACAAATTACATACTGTCATCTTAGAAATAATTGTTCAAGTTACAGAATTAAAGCACACAAAGTGGACATTCAAACTGTGAGACTGTGAACAGTTCTGCTCAATGATCTAACAAAAACTTAATAATATGGTTATCAATCCTACACCCTTAAACATACATGCAGTTATATCATTTAGGGCACTTTCTTTTCCTCTCTTTTTTACAATAGAAATTACACATTTGGAGTTTTATTACTCCTACATTTATTACTTTTTTTAGTTAATAAATTACATATTGTCCTCTTAGAAATAGTTGTTCAAGTCACAAAATTAAAGCACACAAAGTGGACATTTAAACAGTGTGACTGCAAACAGTTCTGTTCATCTGTCCAACAAAAACTTAGTAATGTGGTTATCAGTCCTACACACTTTAACATATATGCAGTTATATCCTTTAGAAGTGCTTCAACTCTTGGTGTTTACTAAATTATAGCCCTTATTCCCCTCATGATTTTACTCTGTGAATTTAAATATCACCATTCATTCAAGATTTTATCCATCATCACTTTATTCCTCATACCCAGTTCTAATCTCTGATCTAACTTATGCCTTTAAATTCCAGATTTTTATTTTAACTGCCTCTTCATGCTATTCTCCTTCAGTATTTCAAAGGAAAGTTCAAGGCAACATCTATTGAGGAAAATAGGATAATTTAATTTATTGATGACAAAATTAACATCATATTGAATATCAAATAACATATTTTCAAATGAAAAATGAAATGTTTAGACACAGATATTGATCTATAGGTACACATAGACAGCAGAACAGGTAGCTGATCATGCCATATTTGCTAGGTTGAAATAATCAATTCAATGATAAAGATTATACCAGTATTATACCAATATTAGAAAGATAAAGATTAATATCCAACAGAATTATAAGCAAAAATTAATACAATTTTATTTACTTATAAAGTTTTAAATGTTCTTCTAAACATCAAAATCAGGATACATAAATCAAAGTTTTCTACATTTAAAATTATAAATCTGATGCCATCAAGTTTATCTTAGCAATAACTTAAAATACTAACACAGAACTGCTGAAGAATTCATTTTTGAAATGAAAAAAATTAAATACTATTTGTAATGAAATGATGTTATCATGAAATAACTATTGATCGGTATGTGTAAACACATCGCATCTCATAGACTGGTGGTTGTAGCCTCCAGGAGTTAAGTTAGAGATTGGGAAACTACAGGTTGTATTTGCAATGATCAACTGTGGGAAGGACAACCAGTGTGCAGAATACAGGTCTGTTTTGGAGACTGGTCCCCTAGCCAGGTCTCATTTATACTGGACTCTCTAGATGACTGAGCTGTTCACATGGTGAAGAAATCCGAAATGCAAATAGGAGCATGAATGCTTGTGTTGTAGTGAAAATGTATGAGAAAGAGAGAGAAAGAGGAGTTGTCTATGCATAAGCCAAAACATATGTGTACTTGGCAGACTGAGAATTCTCAGTATTTGACCATTGTTTAAGCATCTTAAGATCCTAAATTTCATAAGCAGCAGTAGGCAGTATCCCTAACCATGATGTCAGTGCTATCAAAGTGGAGTTTTGACAAAATAAGAATGCGTTCTCACACCAGTTAACAGCCATCAACTGCCAGTTAGGCAGAGCCATGGCAAAGAATATAAGAAGGTCAAAATTTTTGATGCCAAAACCTTTAAAAACTTACATGAAATTAACAAATTCCTAGAAAAAGTCAACAAAACTGCTTACAAAGAAATAATCTGAATAGTCTATAGCCACAAAAGAATTTAACAAGTTAAAGTTTTCCCACAAAAATACAGAATGCCCAGATAGTGTTTTTTTAAACCATAAAAATATTAAATAATATATGATAAACTTTTTACTAGACAAAAAAGGAACAGTATCCTACACCTAATTTATGGCCTTAGCATAACACTGGTATGAAAACAGATTAAGACAGTATGAAGGGGAAAATTTTCAGAAGCACTCCAAACTTCCATTTAGATACAAAAATCCAAAACAAAATCGGCAAACAAAATCCTGCATGATGAAGAATTTAAGAATAACCCAGAATTTTAGAGTTGGTTTATCATCAAAGAGTCTATAAGTGTTATTCACCACTTTAAAAGATTAAAGAAAAAAATCTAAGTGATCTTTTTGACAATGCAGGGCAAAAATTTAAAAGTCTATAATCTCTTACTTTAAATCCCTTAACATAAGGAAGAAGAGGAAACTTTCAAAATATGCTAAAAAATATTTACCCCTGAATTACTGTAAATATGCTGAAATCTTGTAACTCTTTGAAACTGCAAATTACATGATAAATTCAAAGTAGGCCTACTATGAACAATTTTATTGCATGTTTTACAGAACAAAATCAGTGTAACAGGGAAAGATAATATCTCGAATTTAAAAGAAGAAACAAATACTTCATAATAATCATATGCACTCAATAAAAAACTAGAACAATTACAAATAAATAAATATAAATTCATATATGTAATTCAAAGTACAATCAGGAAACCAGAAATAAGAAAAGGATTTAGTGCCAGTAAGTAGGTTACAAAATTAGTAGGTGGCCTGGAGAAACAACGGCTGTGGGATAAACAGTATTCTGGAGAGATTCAGAAAGATAGGAACAGAGAAGAGAGAAAGTCACCATCAGTGGAGGAGATCAGGGTACCCCAATGTCATGCAGTACCGCAGGAGAGCCTAGAATTCTGCTGGCTACTGGTCTCTAACATCTGGGTTCTTCTGTGTCCATTTGTCTCAATTAAAAGGTAACTGCCAGAGAGGCCTGCGTTTACTTCCAGTTGTCAGCATCAGCAATTTGGTGGGCATTGGCCAGAGATCTGTACGAGATCAATACACAGAGGTAACAGATTTTCAGAACCTTACAGCCATGGCTAGGATGCATGGCTAGGGATTAAAAGATAGCCCTTAGGGCACAAATCCCAGTAAGATCCAACACACTGCCTTAAGGAATCGACTCTCAGACCTCCATTTTCCCCATACTTTGGTTTATCTTATCGTTTAAGTTGGTCCCAAGGTCAGTCATTGGACAGATTGGCCTGTCCTTTCCCTGTCCCCTACACGAGGTCCTGCCCAGACACCCTTCTTTATTGCTTTGATGTCCTGGATTTATCAAATAAAAGACTAGAGACGCTTCAGTTAGGGGCTGTTGTTTCAGACCCTCTCCTGCTGAGGCTGTCGGTTCCTGGCAGCCCTCTAGGTCCTATTGCAGTGTGGATTGGACATTGATTCCAGTAATCTCTGAGCCATCTTTCATCCTTTTCCAGCTTGCCATGGTCTCAAACTGTGACAAGCAGTACTAGAGTCAGCTGACCAAAGCCATCTGCTGTGCTGCTGCCGCTGGGACAGCCAGCAGTTGTCTCTGGAAACCAGACTCAGTGGCTTCTAGCTCCCTTCTCTAAACTCCAGAGATTGTTGAGTTTTGTTAGAACATAATCACAACCCAGTTCAGAAAACATATTTATAAATGTAGTTTTTGGGCTTCTTTTATCTCCAGATCTAGAAAAGTGAGTGTAGTTCTGGGAACTAAAAGAAAATACATAAAGTTAAGAGATATAAACAAGTTTTATCAATGCAAGAGTTGGACTTAAAAATCACTGTCCAAAAAGAGTTGAAATTTCATATAGGTTACCTTTTAAACATTAAATAACACTTACATAATATTAATAAAAGTAGGGTTGTTATAGACAACTACATTAGATAGAAATGTTATGGGCAGTCAGACAGGGCTAAGTCCTCAAGGGAGTCAACACAAAAGATGTAAACACATTACAACTGTGCATCTGTTGGAGGCCAGGCCCTGAGATAATGAGCAGATCTTCAGGCTTCCCGAAGGAATGAAATAGGGGGTAACATCTGGTCCAATAAACTATGGATAAACATCAGTCACCTCAGTGAATGACCAAGACCCCCAGACCTACCCTTTCTTGAAAAGTTCTTTGTTCTTTCTATATACACTTGCTACATGATTTGCTTCTCAATTAGATCAGTATTACCTAAGTAGCTATACTTGTAATTTTATTGGTTGATCATAGCTTTGACCCACACTGAACCCACCTTGTGATTTTTCTCTATAAAACTTCCTCTGCAAAGTGAGCTCATTGGCAACCATTCAGGTCCCCTTCTGTCTCTTAGGATCTGTATCTCACACACACACACACACACACACACAAAACTATCAATATTTCCTACTTTTCATCCTCTGTTGTTGCTTAGAATTCATTCTTTGATTTTGGGGAACATGAACTCAGTGTATCTCACATCTAACAGGTTAGCAGTTATATTTCCTCTATATCAATTGGAGGTCTGATATCATTCCTATATTAGGATAACTGAAATAGTCTAACACAATTAAAGTATCTAATAAAAGTATAAAACTTTACTATACAATTAAAATTATCAAAATTAATTGCAAACCGTGAAAAGACCAGATTCAATAACTCCAACATGTAAACCTGATATGTAGAATCAATGAACTTCCATAATCACTATAACATATTTTATTGTTTTTGTTTTTAATTTTAATCAAGAGCTCTAAATTTTATATGGAAGATCTAGGTCCAAGACACACCTGGAAAAAATTGTATACATATACATCAGTTAGGACTGAGGGAATGAGTAGGTAAATCAAGAACACTGAAGCATTTATAAATAACATATACATGCCAATTGATATGGAATTGTCTCTGTCAATTGATAGAAAAATCACAGGCTGTTAAAATAATTCTTGTAAAATTATTGTTTTAAAAATTAAGTGGAATTTCTGTCTTATATCTTAAAAGAAAACCAGGAAGATTAAAAATTTTAAAAGAAACATAAATCAGGGAATTATGTCATCTGTTAATCAGAATTCAACATAAAGACAATATACAAATTCAAAGAAAATACTGCAATATTGAACTGAAAAATATTTCTACCCAGAGCCTACAAAATTTTATTACATTAAATATAGGTTGTTACTTCAGGAGAAAATCCTAAATAAAATAGTCATTTCACAGAAAAATACAACATATGTCCAACAAACATATAAAAGACAGGCAACCTAATAATTTATTGAAAAATAGTTTTCACAACCTGAATGTAATAAATTTGATGCCTATCAGAAAGTATCAAAATGTCTGATAGCACTGTTTGTGAGGATATGGGGAAAATTCAGGTAGAATGTAATTTGATGCAAATTTGGAGCATTATTTGAAAATTGAAATTATCAAGTAAAAATTCCAAACTATATACACCCTGTGACACAATAATTCAAATCATAGAATAAACCCTTGAGAAACTGTTGCCCATACACAGGCAGAAAATTATAAAAATGTTTAGAGGAAGCTGATTTGTTCCAGCAAAACCTGGAAACAACAAAATATTTCCTGAAAGAAGGATTAAATAAATGTTTAGATGGCTGATATATTGAATTAGCATAAATCACAGAAAATTAAGGATAAATAAATATTCCTCAAACCCTAAGAAACTCAGATGGAGGTTTAGAGAAAATATACTTTTTACCAACTGATAAAATTTGGAGACACTAATGAAGCTAAAAAGTGAACTTGAAATACTTTGCCCTAAGGTCCAGCTACGCCAAACACGCCAACTCCATTCCCTTATGTGCTCACACCCTTCCATAAACCTACATTTTCACCTGTGCCAGAAACAAACCTCAACTGTTTGCTTTTCCTGGGCATTTCTGACAGGTCAAAACCCGTGTTATACTTTTCAGGATCTATTTAATCTAAAAGCATCACCTGTCGTTTTTACTGTTTTCCTATCCCATTATTTCCTGAATTGCTGCCACTTCTTCTCCTTCTCCTCCTTCTCTTTTTCTTTCTCTTTCTCCTTCTCCTCCTTCTCCTTCTCCTCCTCCTCCTCTTCCTCCTCCTTCTTCTTCTTTTTCTTCTTTATTATTCTCCAAGCCTACTAGTCAAGATTCCAACGCAGGCTAATTTGCTTGTCCTTGTGAATGCAGCTCTGCTCATGTCGGCCTCTCTCACTTCCTCCAAGCCTTTTCTTCACCATCACAACAACGTGATTGCAGTGTATACAACTGCAACCTGATCCTCCACCATTGGCAGCCATATGCCTTAAGCTATATTTTGATTTTTGCAAATTGCCAATCACCTTCTGACCTCCAATTCTGTTTGTCACTTTTTTTCCCAAGTCATCACACTTTTTATGAGATAGTACGATTTTTGGATGGGCAACACCTTTTGTGCAGCATGTAGAACTTTACAAATGGTAAATATCACTTACATTATTTTGTTTTATATTCAACAAACCAGCAGAAGCAAGCTATGCTGGTGATTATCAACATTTTGCAGAGGGAACTCAGCTTAAATCAGACTTTGGAAGGATCTGCATAAAAGATCCTTATGTCACAACTATAAAATAGTACAAAATGTAAAAGGCAAAACAGGAAGACAGACTGAAGAATCAGAAATATTTCTTAGAATTAGAAAAGTATTATATGGAAGTTAAATAATTTCCTAGTTACTACTATAGTGGCAGAAAGGAAGTTAGGACTCTGGATTGACATTCTGTTAGTCACCCAGCTCTGATGCCAGTATCATACTATACCTACCCAAGAAAGAGGGGGAATGCACAGGAGAAAGTAGGTGATTCCCAGACTACAGGTGCAGAAAACCCCGACAGGGGAAAAGGTCACTGTGGCCCCCGAGGGAAGAAACTAAGGGACAGTGGAGAAGGCATGACTGACCATTTTAACAGCTCCCTAATCAAAAGATGGTGAAAATCTATAGGACTATGGTACTCAGAGAATTTACTATACACGTCCTTGATTAGAATATAGTTCTGTGAATCTTAAAGAAGAAGAGATTTTGGGCAAAGAGAGACAACTAACAGCTGAAAACTTATAGGCAGTTTGTCTTTGCTAAACGGGTAGTCGAGTCATTTTGTAAACTGCATTTCAAACTTTATTTTCAAAACTGGCAAACTATTTTCCTTCAGTTTCTTTAAATGATTCAGGGTCATATATGAATAATAAAAAAGGAAGGCAATCTACTAAATAAATGTATACAATCAATGTCCATTGAGGAACAAGGAGAACATCTAATGTTAACCCAGTGGTCTTGTTACTTAATTCAAACAGCAGCTGATAACCGGATAATATGAACAGGGTCATGAATTATGCCCTCTGTAAGAGAGTGTTATTCACCATTAAGTCATCTGTTTTGGTTTGCTCTGAAGCTTTCATAACATTGTAATTGGTCTGATATAATTCTATGTACCAGTGCCATTTGTGTAATAGAATTTATGTGTAATACATGCTTGTATTTTTGTCGAGGCAAATTAGAATTTTTCTTGTCACTTAAAATTAAATTATTTTTCTTTAAGTCTGACAAATTCATTGCATAATTCTTTCTGTTTACAATAAATTCTAATATGGTAACTTTGGAACATTCTACAAGTATTTTCTTGGCTGGGCTGAACTATAGATATAGAATAGCATTTGGTAGAGGTAACACCATGATTTGCAAAGAAGGTGCTGCATAAATATTTGCTGCCTGAATACAATTTAAAAATGTAAAACAAGTCAAAAGTGGTGACGCCTGACTTCAGTCCTGAGAGGCTGAGGCAGGAGGATGACAAGTTTGAGCCCAGCTTGGGCAACTCAGCAAGAATCTTTCTCAAAAGTAAAAACAATATAAAAAATAAAATAATTTAAAAATCCTATGTTCATTCCACAGTACTGCAAACAAACAAACAACCAATTTGTCTCCTAAAAACTATCACTCAAACTAGATTGAGTTGAGAATAGTTGCACTGGTAAGAGGATTTTTTGGTGGTACTGGAGATCAGACCCAGGCTACTAGATAACTATATCTCCAGTTCTTTTATTGTTTTTATTTAGAAATAAGGCCTCCCTCGGCTGACCTCAAACTTGGGATCTCCCTCAGTCCCCCAACCGTGTCCACATTACAAGTGTGAGCCACCACACCCGGCAATGAGAGGATTCTTTACACCATGTATTCACTCTAATGTGGTTTCCAGCCAAATATTCATGCTTTTTCAATGTTGTGCTAAACCTTGAAAAATGGTAGTAGCAATAGTATGAAGAACCACTGCTAATTTAGCATCGTATATTATTTGAAAAATAAAACGCGAGGTTAACATGACAGAAAAGCGAGCTGTGAAAGCTCATCTCACTGACTTCACTTTAATACTTATATCTACATGGTTTCATTTGCTCTCTGAATTTTTATGTCTTTTAAAATTAAACACAGGGTGCCAAGAAATTATAAATGAACGGTAAACATTTAGTACTGGAGAAGAAAAAAAAGTATACAGAAAGTCTAGATTCTCTCTGTTCATCTGCTATTTTGTAATAAAGTTCAAATACCAACTCTGAAGCTATTTATAAGGATACATTTTTCTTAACATGTGACCATTCACTGTGTGGTAGATTTTTTATATACTGTAGTGTAAACCAGTCATATTCTTACCATTTACAAGAAGCGTAGAACAATTATATACTAGCAGAGAAGATGTATTATATTTTACTGTAAAATATTATAAAAGTGATACCATCGTGCGGCTCTTAAATGATTAATTATGTAAGGGAATGAAGAATAAACAAACAAAAAAACAAAATCACCAAGACAGGCCTGGCTTTAAGATTTTTTTGTATTGGATTCATTCTACTTTCATGTCCTCTCCAATTAGCTGACAGACACATGGTAAACATATGACAGACATTCAGGTAGAAGCCTGAATATCCATTACCACAAATGACAGATGAATATTTGTTTCCAGCAGAACCCAGGCTAATGCAGAATTTATTTTCATACTCAAATGCTGTATACGTGTGTGCGTGTGTGTGTGTGCGTGTGTGTGTAGGTGTGTGTGTCCTGAGATAAGAATGTCCACGTCAAACTGCCTCTGCCGCAGGGCTAAGCTCGTCATATCCCCCCATGGAACCACTTGAAGTCTGCGGATGAGACCAACTTTGAACTGCCCCACGGTCACCACTTTCTGTGTGGGGTAACTCAGATTCTCATCGATATCTCCTCCCACAATATGAACAGCAGCAGCCGAGGTCTTGAGACAATCTTAACTCTCTTTGGTGCAAAGGTTTCCGGTGCAGAGAACGTGCTGAATCTTTCCTGGCACCAGGAGTGTTTTGAATTCAGCTGGCAAGCTGTTACACCAGTGTGGGATGTGCCGGCTTCCTAACACCAACAGCAATCGGTGCCCTGCCATCCTGTCACCTGGCTCTTCTCAGTCACCACCACTGCAAATGCCCTCTTCCTGAGGCTCCTTCTCTTTGTCACTGTTTACTTAGTATTTTTCAGCGGTCTTTTGTAAACATGGGAAGCATGTTCTTAAAATATAAACCTCATTCAGCTATTTTGGATTGAAAATATCTAACTGTTTCAGTCTTAATGGTTAGTCACAAACTCTTCATCAACAAAGTACAAC
Source organism: Hydrochoerus hydrochaeris (assembly GCA_004027455.1). Taxonomy (NCBI): domain Eukaryota; kingdom Metazoa; phylum Chordata; class Mammalia; order Rodentia; family Hydrochaeridae; genus Hydrochoerus; species Hydrochoerus hydrochaeris. Next base: position 52,502 of record PVLA01002565.1, on the reverse strand, counting down.
CACGACTAAGAGCTACCATGTGTGTGGAAGCAGAGAACAATGGGCTATAATGCTTTCTATCCATGAAAAGCATTTATCCTAACACAAGAAGTGGCAATTCTGCATAAACTCTTGAAGATAACAATGGATTTGTCACGTATTGTGCATCTTTGTATATTGAAAACTATCTACAGGATTATTTACTGCATATAAGAGAAGAACAATGTGACCTATCTCAATTATCAAAGGCAAAAATAATGGAAAGATTAGTATAAACCTCTGGAATTACATGACATCATCTTAAAGTTTTGAAGGTTCAACGGCACAAACTTCCCACTCAAAATTATTAATGTGAAAATCATTTTCCAAAAGCATTGGAGGTTGTCTAACTTTGTCTTGATTTTTATAAAAGCTCTTTGTGATTGCCAGGGAAATTATGAGCAAATAGAATTTATGTTAGGCTCCCTTCCCTCAAGAAAAATCAAAGGGTAGTTAAAAGGCAAACCTAAATGAGTTATAAAATATGTAAATGAGTTTAATTCCCCAAAGACAAACAATATGTTTTCCGTGAGAACACAATAAACTTTAGCTTCAGTAGGTGAAATCTAATACATTAGCGGTCTCAGAGCTATCAGGTATATTTAAGAAATATCAGAACAGGGCTGGGGATTTAGCTCAGAGGCTTAAGTGCCTGACTGGGAAGTGCAAGGTCATCAGTTCGATCCCCAGTACCCCCCCTCAAAAAAAGAAAGAAATATCAAAACAATAACTAAGGGGAGATGTGGCTCTTTAATTTTTTAAAAAATGCACTACCTCTTAATTAGAATATGAGAAAGTAATATTGCCACTTTAGAAAAGTCCCAGATAGACTACTAAGAGCTTCAAAAATCCTCATAAAACCAAACAAGCATTGCTCAAACTAAACATATATAACAGTCGAATCGTGGCCTCTATATCAGGGTAAAAACTCTAAGTATGATTTGAACAATTAAGTATTGCTTTACAATGGATGTTCGATTTTATTGACTCCTGATCAACATCACTTCCTCCTAGAGTTTAGTTTCTCCCATTAGATTCCTACTTCAATCCTTACAACAACTAAGATTTTTAAATCCAGTGGAAAGAAAAGTGAAGTGCCTTCCCCACTACAAAGTGCATTTAAAGTTACAGTAATCAGGATAATGTGACAATGATAAGAACAGTTAAATAGATCAGAAGAGAGCACAGAAATGAATCTGTATGTATAGGTTCAACTGATTTTTTTACAAAGGCATTGAAGAAGTCTATAGGTTAGAGAAAGTCTTTCCCACAAAAAAGTGCTTGAAAATCTAGCTGACTAAAAGGGAAGAGTCTTCAATGTGTATCTCAGACCACCTTTAAATAATAATTTTGAATGGAACACAGGCATAACTGGAAATTAAAACTATAACTTTTCCAGGGAAAAGAAAAATTGATACATGTATTCACAACTTTGGTAGGCAATGATTTTAGGACAAATAAATGGTTACCACAATATAAAGAAGTGGTAAATTGTGCATATTGAAAAAAAGAAAAAAACTCCTCATAAACACATTGTTAAGAAAACAGTGAAGCCATAAACTGAGTGGAAAATGTTTACAGCATATATTTGTGGCATATATGTATGGCACAAAGGATATCTCAAAGGATATAAATCTCCTCAATACAAATTACATTCATATCATAAAGAATTCGTATCCCTAATGTTTATAAAACTCCTGAAACCCAAAAGTAAAAAGACAAACTCATTTAAACATGGGAAAGTATTTTAACAGAAATTTCACCATATGGTACATATAGATAATAAGGATTAATGAGCCCATGAAAAGGAGTTCAGCACCATTAATAATTAAGAAACTTGAATCATGAGATATCATTTTATATCCATTAGGTTAAACTTTTAAAAGGAAATTGAAAACAACAAATGTTCCTGAGAATTTAGGGCACCTTAAGTTCACATAGAACGCTGTTAGGAGCCTATAATGGTACAACCAGTTTTATAGGTGGCCTGCCAATTCCTCAAGGAGCTGAGACATAGAAATGACCTGTTTATCACCCAACAACTCTCCCCACTGCCTGAGATCCAAAAGATAATGAAGGCATCTGTCCCCTACAAATAACAACAAATGTAAAAGAATGTTTGTGGAAGTTGCATTCATAATATGTCAATTTGGAAACAATGCCCAAGTCTTATCACTGCAAATGAATGAATTCTAAAATTATCCATAAATACAATCCAATAGTTCAGTACTGGAAAACTGCACAACACGTGTAAATCTGAAGCAACTTCAGTTTAGAAAAAGATTTCTTTAAACTGGTATATCTTATGTGATTCATTTAACTAACGTTTTACAAAGAAAGCTTCGTGGGTGAGGAAAGTAATATACATCTTGATCAGTGAGGCCATTACATGGTCTGGACCTTGGTCAAAACTTGATGAAACAACTTTTAAACATGAAAAATAAAATCTGATAGAGTAATTAGTTTGCCTACAATTATACTTCTAAAACTTTAAGATATGTATCCTGGGTTGGAAATTTGCTGTTTCTGTCTATACCATATTGATTTTTTTTATCATGCCAATTGTTTCCCAATGTGCTTCAGAATAACTACGCTTTTCAAATAAAAGCTTATTTTAACAGTTTGGTAGTAATCAGTGTTGGAGAGGAAAGTATATACTCATGTAATCTGCATGCGTATTTCTCTGTTGTTTATATGTGAGATGTGTAAATTGGCCCAACTTTTTTGAGGAGACATCAGCAATATTTATCAATAATAAAGATGCGTATTAGAATAGTATTTCATAGAATAATTATAATTAACCTAATAATAATGCAAATAATGATAATATATACCAGTTTATTAATTGTGTATTCCTTATATTAGAAAAAAGAGCAGAAGTAACTTAAATGTTTATTAAATGAGAGACTAGTAAATAAATATCAAATCAATATAAACTAAGAAGTTACTTGAACCAATGGATAAGTCTTTAGTGATGTACAAGAAAACAAGACTTTTTATTTATTTTGCCATTGATAGGATAAAATACTGAATACCCTCCACCTTCTATAAATTGAGGGAGATGTTTAATTTTTTATTTAAAGAGGAAAAAATGAAAAAGAATAGAAATATTACAGAATCTCAAAAAAAAGATAAACAGTAAGAAATCACTAGTTGATCAATTGCATATTGTTCTTTTAGAAATAGTTGTTCAAGTTACAAATGTAAAGCACACAAAGTGGACACTCAAGCAGTGAGAGTGCAAACAGATCTGTTCAACAATCCAACAAGAACTTAGAAATATGGTCATCAATCCTACACATTTAAATATACATGGAGTTATAGAAGATGTTTAATTTGGCTCATGGTTTGCATGGTCTTGTTCCTCAGTCATATCTCTCCAAGGCAAAAGCATCATGAGGAAGGACCTGGGGGTGCAAAGTTGCTCACCTTATAGAAGTCAGAAAGCGGAGCAGAGGGACAGCATCAGAGAGGAAGAGATCAGAGACAAGGTACAAACAGTACTCAAGGTCACAACTCCATGACCCAACCATGCACTCCCAGAGTGTGTTTTACTAATCCCCAGGGTAGCTTTTGTATCAGTCTAGCAGTTGACAACCCTTCAATTGCCACAGAATTTAGAGCTGGAGAAATGAAAGGTCTAGTAATGTGTGCAATTTTTGAATGTGTTCAACTGAAAATATAAGCAAACACATGTATATGTTTAAGTGCACAGAACATTTCCAAAAGCTAGAAACATTACTAGGAGTAAAAGAAAAGGATCACACATGGGAAGCAGGTGCATTTTTCATGCTATGATTTTTTTTTTAATTTTCCTGCTTAAAGATATGCACAACACCCAACTATTTCACCCATTTTATTTGCTTATTAATCCAATTTCTCTTTTAAACAGATCTTCCTTGGAGAGTAGAAAAGTTTTTACAGAGAAGAAAGATGTTTTGGCTGTCTTTGCAGGATGAGTTGAAGCCTGATATAGTGGTGCATACCTGTAATCTCGGCATTTGAGAAACAGACAGGAGGATTGTGAGACCTCGGTCTGCCTGGACAGTACAGTAAGACTTTGTTGGAAAGAGAAAGAAGGAAAGAAGGAAAGAAGGAAAGAAGGAAGGAAGGAAGGAAGGAAGGAAGGAAGGAAGGAAGGAAGGAAGGAGAGAGGAAGAGAGGAAGAGAGGGAGGGAGGGAGGGAAGGAGAAAGAAGGAAAAGAAAAGGAAGAAAGAAAGAGAGAGAGAGAGATGGAGGGAGAGAGGAAGGGAGGAAGGAAAGAAGGGAAGAAAGTAGAGGGGAAAATTATACAGTCAGAACTGGAAGAATTGTATAAAAACTTGCAGAAACGTCCAAGGCACAATACTGAGGCACAGTGAGTCCGGTCAGGATGCCCCTGGAAGCCTGGACACACTGGCAGGTGGAGGCATGGTACCCCCATTTCATGATTTTTAAACTTTCAGTCTGTAATACATTAAGCACAATGTTCCATTGTATCTATAAGACTAACAAGAAATCCAAAGTCAACTTACACACAAGGGCTTCTTCTCTCAAAGGAGAGGGTGCAGTGAAGTGTGTAGTGGGAGAAAATATAAGCACCTGAATTTTTAGAATATCGCTTCATGTAACTATTAGAAAGTATAGAACATTTATCTCAAATATATGAGGTAACTCCTGCCTTCATTAATCATAATCTGGATAATTCTATATTTGTTTTAAAATTTTGAAGAACGTTCTTCTAGATTCAATTTATATTCAATTCTGAGAAACTTCTAGAAAGAAATTACCATATGGGAACATGGATTTGGTTTGACAGAATCTTGCAAGATAAATAGCTGGACCATGATGGAACAAGGATGGTTCCATGTCAAGCAGCAAGGATGACCAGCCAGGCGATCATCTGACCGAACACCTTAGACTTCAGCTTGAGTTGTAGGCCAAAAAAGCTGCCATAAAAGAACAAGTAAAATTCTAAAACTTCTGACAGTGGGCAAAGAAAATGTGCTAATATTCAGTGCAAGTAGTTCTGTGACAAAAAGTAATAGAGCTAATAAAATTTAGTAGCATTCAAGCCTCAGTGGTGGACAGAGCAGAAGCAATGTTGGCCATTGTTGTCGAACCCATGTAGACTTGACAGTTAAATCCTGACTGTGGTCTTCACTGGCTAAAGAGACACCTAGCAGTAGTGAAGCACACTATGGTCTGGGTGGAGCATTTAAGCATTATTTGGGGACTATATGTGGTCCCTGGCCTCTTCCTCTGTGACACAACTCCCCTGTGTTCTGAGCTGCCATGAAGTGAACAGTTTGCTCCACCACCCCATTCCACCATGATGTTGTTACCTTGGACCAACCAACCATGGACTCAAACATCTGAAACCATAAGCCTATTAAACCTCTCTTTTAAACTGAGTGTTGAGTATTTTGTTTCACAGATGGGAGAGATAACCAATAGAGCTACCATCACATTTGATTGGCTTTGCTGTGAATGGTGACTTTGCTGCACCAATAAAAACATATAATTTCTCATGGCCTCTTTTTATTCCTCAATAAAAAATTTATTGCCATGCTTTTTATTTATAATGCAGTATAACTAGAATTATAATGTAATTATTACATAAAATAATATAATATAGAATTTGTCTGAGAGGCTCCTGAAAATGTATGAGCTTCAAGCTCCACAGAGCCTGAATCTGATGTGAGAAGTGATGGAATTCATATTCAAATATGAAAAGTAAGGTTTTTGTAGAGTAGGCATGTGTATAGTAAAGAGGTAAAGATATTTATCTAAAATATACAGTTATATTTTGACTAAAGCAATTCCAGACCACTTTATATGAATGCATTTAAATGCTAATCTTTAAGGTCAATATTTAACTAATCAGTTAATATGTACAGCAAATATTATACACACAAGAAAGACCTATCCATATTATTATAATCAGAAAGCAGTTTTATAGAACTATTGGCATTTTCTTTGAACCAGAATGAATCTGTGGAACCTTGATGGAATATTTAAACTGTGAAAGAGAACTAATTTAAGAAATTCAGAAGTTAAAAATGAATAACTTTAAAGCTGGATTATCCTAGATATTTGCATTTAATTTTCTAGGCTCCTGTTCCATCCTGTTCAGCTGGTATTAGTCAATTCTGTGATGTCAGTGTGTACATCTGTACAAATCGGGCCAAGGCCAGGGTTTTGTTTAACCCAGTGTTTAGGAAACTGTAAGTGCTCATTTGCGGGTATGAATATAAGTTTACCCCTGTGAAGGAATAACCAACAGAAGCAAAACTGGGTTTTTCAGTATCAGTTCTTTTTTGAGAAGTCAGCTCAAACAGTCTTTGATCATCTAGGCTCTAACACTGTTGAGTAGCTTTTGTCCTTTTGAATTTTCAAGTCATGTCTTTTTAACAATTTTTATTTTTGTGAGTACACCTTTGCAGTACATGAAATAACATTAATCATGGGGAGTTGTTATGTACACAAAACAGATTAATTTTTTTACATCTCTTTCCTTTTCCCTTCCTTCCCCTATCCTGATGCTTCTGTCCACAAAGCCAGTCACTGCTGATTACTTACATGAAAATGTTTACATAATAGTTTATAAATGTTTATATAATGCAATTATTAATTAATTGCAAAGTTACACACAAGCTTTTATACTGTATCTTAATAAATACATATTTTGTGTTTCAATGGTCATTTCAATGTTTCAGAATGGCGTGCAAGGCCTCCAAGAAAATCCTTGTACAGTATTGTGTGTTAGTGACAAGAATGTTCAAATTTAAAATCAGTGTACTAACTCTTTGGTAACAGTCATCATCACCTTCAATACTAAACTTTAATCTCATCGACCACTGCATGAATGTTGTGTTGTTCGAAGTGTACCTTGTTCCTGGCTTTTCCCCTGAGTAAATAAGATACCAACAGGGTATTAGTTGCACTTATCTGTGACATCAACTATCAGACTAAACAACAAGCTGTGACTATGAAGCAAAAGATGAACCTTTAGAAAAAAGCATTAAAAGCCTGTCAAAGATCCATTAGCTGCTGACTCCTCTGGGAGAGCTGCCTTCTTAGCATCCACTCCCTGACATTGATGAGAAGCATGGGATCTGGAGGCAGCTCGCTGTTTGTTAGCCCCGAAATTACAATCTAGAAAGACATACAGCATCTGGCTGAATTCTGCTGTCAGAAATTCTTTTATAGCCAGGCCAGAAAGAGAGATTTGTGTATCTTATTTCTGTGGCCAACACACTGTTAATTTCTAATCTGGTGCAAAGATCTGATTAGTCAGTGAACATGTTTTGTTGATAAAAGCTCCTGAAAATAATTAAAATGCAAACTATTTTGTTTTGGAAACCACTGAAACTATCTAAAAGACTTACATCTGGCACCCTAAACATTTCAGCTCTCATAACACTCTGCATATGTCCCTGTTTTTGGCCATCTCAGGTCACGATTACTCCCATTTTTTTTTTTAAAATAACCAAAGGACTAATTAGGTCACTTTTAGCTTGGCTTCAGTGCCAGGTTCGGGCTCCCAGCTGGAAGAGAAGGCACTTAGGAGAGCAATCACCATGTCTAACGCTGCTTCCTGGCATTGGAATGATTGACATTTCAAGAGCTGAACAAGCTTAACATTGAATGAAATGCACTGAGGCAGAGCTGACACTAGGAAATAAACACATTTGTTCTACAAATATTTGCCAGGAATTTGCTGTGTGCCAGCCATTGTGCTGGGTGCTGGGTAGAGAAAGATTGAAATGAAATAGCCAGTACTCAAAGAAACCACAGCCTACGGATTCCGATGAGTATGTGATTTACAATATTATGTGATGCAGGCAAAAACCAATGCAAGAAATCGAGGGTCTTTCTTGAATACAAAGAAGGAGCATAAAAGGAGTCTTAAAGGAAAAAGGAAGAAGGTTTTGAAGAGGAACATATATTATTGGGAGTGTGGAGGTAAGCAGGAAAGAATAGCACAAGTAAAGGTGTGAGATGATGGAAAGCATGGGCCTTCCAAGGAATTAGAGGTGCTGAGAACACAGAACAATCACTCATCTGGCCTCAGGGTTCTGCTGTTTACCTGCTCTTCACTTTTTCATTATCCTTGAGATATTATCTGTCCTCCAGTTGCTTAGACCTTTGTTCAGCTTCTTGGAACACCCCAAACTCTTTGCTAGCTCAGTATTAATCAATGTGACTCTGCCACAATTGGACCAATCATATCCTTAATCTCAGTTTAAATGTCACCTCTTCAAAGACATGTCATCACCAGCGTGAAAATCTACAGACTCCAGTATTAATAGACACACAAATCTATAATCACTTATTTTCGCATTTATTTATTTGTTGTCTACTTATGCAAATTCTGTGTATCTATAGTATGATATATTTTTTTCTTGTTTCTTTGTATAATTTGAAAGCTACCTCATCAGTGCCTAGATCAATGCTGGGAATATAGAAGATGTTCAATAAATTTGTGTTTAACAGATGGAATAAATCTTCTTCTACACCTAAATTACAAGAGCAAGCACGGGAAAAATACACCCTATTTACCTTTGCATCCTCCTGGTATACAAAATATACACTCAAAAAAATAGATGTTGATTGAATAAATGAAATGAATGCTATGTGCACATCCTTGAGAGACTGAATTGATGAGCAATGTCAGGGTCAGATCCTGGAGGGCTCTTTCAACCTGGATAATGAGTTTAAATTTTGCTCTAAAAGTAATGTGAACAAATGAGCGGTTTTAAAATTTGAAGCATTATGCTTATGTAAAGGATGCTCAGTGTCACAATGAATCCAATGGATAAAAAATAAAGAAGAGGTAGGAGAATATGCCCAGAGAAACAGTGTACATCATTAAATCTGCATACTAGGTATTAAACACAGTGGCATAAGAGATACACAGCCCAGAAATACCTCAAACAAGGGCTCTTTATCTTTGTGTGGCCTTCCAAAAATTGTGCTGTTGCTTTTACACTTGTGTCATTTTCCTATTCTGGGATATTAAACTAGTATTGTGAAAATTAAAACTAATTTATCTTACTGAATACCATAGGGATGGATTAAGAAGGGAAAGCTTGGATTATCTCAAAATTATACGGCTTTATCAATATTAACCCTTCTTTGTGCAGACTTTGACATTTTACTGGCAAATTTACTAAAGCAGAATGCTCTAGCAACTCACAAAACATGTTTAAGAGTCTGTTAGTATCTCTGATACCATCAGAGATATGCTTATCCTATAGTGGGAAAATATTAATTTGGAAAGAAGGACAGAAGTGTGACTATGATGACTTTCAGTAATACACCTTGGCTAATCTGCTTTCTTTCATGCCTCTAACTTTTTTTTTTGTACCAGGAATCAAACTCAGAACCTTGTGCTTGCCAGGCAGACGCAGTGCCACTGAGCTATATTTCCAGGTCTCATGCCTCTAACTTAGTGGTGTTTTAATAAATTTGGATATTGATTTAATGGTTTCGATACAAACATTTAAAGATTTTATTAAATCTGACTTAGATGACATTTCTGTTGAATAGTTCATTTAATATTATATATACTTTTCATCATTATTTTGGTACTGGGAATTGAACTCAGGACCTTGCACTTACCAAGCCAGCACTGTGCCACTGAGCTATATCCCTGGCCAGTATTTTTCAGCATTGAATGTATAAAAAATGATAGATTCCTTGAAAGTTGATAAACCTGAATATCTGTATATGATGAAGAGAAAAGTATAAAGGCTGTCACTTGTGACTGCTCTTTAGAAGACAATCTATAATAGCTCTAAATGTTGTTATCTTATTAAGAATGCATATCCAGCCAGCAGCAGGGCTTGCATTTGAAATACTACTTCTGCAAAGACTTTGATTTAGTATGAAACCAGGCTGGTTTCTCTTCATCTCTTTTTGTCTTATATTTCTCAGATTTACCAGACAGTGAATAAATGCCACCTTATTCAAAGTCACCCTTACTCAAAGAAATCCTTTTTTGCATTATAGTTCTAAAGTTAAATGAATGGACATCTTATATGAGTGGTACATAGTGAAGCTGTATAGCACCATGTGTTTTCAAGTCCCATCATAAAAATACAAAAATCCTTAAATGTGATTCAAAAGCAACAGAAAAATCAAAGACTAAAATGTTTAAATAAATTCTAAGAATAAATGATGTGGCAAATGGTTAACAACAAAAAAGAGTAAAATACAACACTACCAAAATAAAATAGGACAACATTGAAAAGCTATTTAAGAATATCAAGTTCTTAATTGCTATTAATTGGCACAAATCTTCTGGTAACAAAAGCTACTTATTTATTTGTGCTTGTCAGGTTGATTAAATTGAAATTTGGTTTTCTTAAGTTAAAAAGACTTTACAGAATGAAATATTATGACAATGTGCTTTCAACATCTTATAAGATAATTAGACTATTCTAACTCTGAAAGTCAATTTATCTTTCTTAGTACTTTTATTATTTATAAATCACTGATTTCACTTGTTAAAATAATTTTTATTGACAGAAATCTTTTTGCGATGGCTCAGTGCCTCTTAAGAAATATAACCTAAAAATTTCCCTAGAGTTTTAACAAAAATTCATATCCAGGAAAGACTATTCCTACACATACAGCTGTTTTATTCCAAGGATAGAATATTATAAGGCAATTTTCTTTAGAGATAAGAAAATAATCTATTGAAACACTCTACCAACTACTTTATCCTCCACTAGAGAAAGTCCACATTTTATTGTCTGTCCAAATGTCTGTAGGATTGCTCTGCATTGCCCCCATTTTACAAACTTTCTGGCTTTTTCATGATAAATAGTGCTCTGGTTTAAATCCAGAAAATGTGCCTCAAAATCAGGAATGTGTTCGGAGATGGGGTTTTCAGACAGTGATCAGGTGGTGGAGGCGATGTACTCACTGCTGGATCAATGAAGTGGTGAGTTCACAGATGAAAGCTCTGTAGGAGACAGCATGGTCAGAGTATATGGGTCACTGGAAGTGAGACTGGGAAGGTGAACTTCTTACACTGATCTTCGCTGCTCTCTCTGCTTCGGTCCTCCAAGGGCTAAACAGCTTATCCTTCCACCATGCCATTTCTTCTTGGAGCCAAACAACAAACACCTGTGAAACTGTGGACTAAAATAAACCCGTTTTCTTTTCATTGCAATGTCAGGTATTTTTGTCCCCAATTTGACTATAAACTTTTAATTCCACATAATGAATAATAGGCTTCTATTTTTAAGAAAAATATGCTGTTTGCTAAAAATATGAAAACTGATTTTAACTGGATAATTGCTTTTTCTGTATCTCCAGTAATCCTCAATTTATTATGCCTTTGGTTATTAAATTTAAAAGACACTAAGAAAAATCAGTTGATAATGTGGTTTGTTCTGAAAAAAAAATCTACCATTACATTCCTCAAGCCTATGAGTTAATTTCTATGCCACAATAAAATGTGATTGACTCAATACTTAAATTGGATTCTCTCTAGTGAAATCTAAAGAGGTAAAAGGTAGCCCCTGGCCAAGATTACTCTCTCTAGAGTCTGCTCTCCACTCTCTTCCTTGGGGAAGAGTTAGAGTCCAGAGAAACAGAGTTTAATTTGTCACTGTGTGGCTAATTCGTCCCCCTGCCTCTCAGCCAATGCAGGCAAACACTTTCATGCTGATCTCTGAAAGAACAGACTTCTACACTTTTCCCAACTGCTAAGTTTAGGCTGTAGCTGAAATTGAGGACTTATGAGAATGTTAATGTTTACTTCTTCATCGGAAGAATGAAAAAGACACACTCTTTGTTAATTGACCATAGTGAGTCTTTTATGTTAGTGAGAAAACCAATGAGTAGAGTACAAAAGAGATTTTCAGGTTTTTGTTTTTTGCTTAACCAAAGGGGGCACTTAATACTATGATTTCTGTTTGTTTAATGTAGACCTGACCTCTTTCCTCTCAGCCATCGTATCACGTACAAACATGTACACACTGTGTTATTTTGTGGCCTGTCTTAAATTTTTATGAACCAGAATTGTATTAAATAAGGCCTAGGGAATCTGCAGTTTAATCAGCATAATAAAAATCTGAAAATTCACTTTTATAGTCTTTTGATAGATAAGTTTGGCAATATGCACACACATTTATTTACTATAGACACAAGAGGAGCATAATCTTATTTCCTTAGCTAAGATCTGAGAATATTCTACAGCTTATACATATAGTCAAAGAATAATTACAGCAATTTAAGCTGTGGCAGATCCAAATGTGTTACATAATTTTAATAACAGCACTATAATCAGTCTTTATGAAAGTTTTCCCCACAAAAAGGTTGAATCAACCGTTCTTTTAAGTTATTAAAAATGCAAAAGGTAATATCTGTGCTAGCTATGAATATCCACCAACTGATTAGTGCTCATCAATTTTTAAATGTGATCCTGTCCTTTTGTTTACATTTCATCATGATCCACCATCAGCTCAATAGTGAAGCCCTCTGTTATCTAAGAACCTCCGTTATTCTAAGAGCTTCAAAGGACAGATGCCTGAAATCATGGATAGTATCACACCCCACATATATTTTGGATTTTCCTTTATATGCATGTCTATGATAATGATAGATTATAGATTAGGTATAGTGAGAAAAAAGAAGACAGCATTTTGCAGAAGACATTTATTATTTCTGGAATTTTTCCATTTAGTTTTTTGTTTGTTTGTTTGAGTCAACGATGGATAATTGAAACCATGGATGGAAAGGAATTTCCATTCTCCTAAACGGGCAACCTTAAAACATCATTTTCAGTATTGAACAGCATGAAATCCACCCTGTTTGAAACAAGGTGTGTTTGGATTAATATGGGAATAACTGTCAGTGGAGATTCAGGATTTCATACAAAAAGAGAGAAAGCTGATTTCAAGTTGATTCGATTTATATAAATAGTATTCATTTCAAAGTTTAAAATATGACTCTTCTGTTTATGTGAATTTGTAGGAGAGGTAAAAGGTAACTGACATGCCATAGTTGTAATTAAATACTTGGCAATTGCAAGAAGCTCATAAACTCAAGATGACTTGAGATCCCATTGAAAGCATGTAAAAGTGTATTCTTTTAACATTTAAATTTAAACTATATGAAAGATAAAGAGAAGAGAAAAACAAATTCCATAGGAGGAGAAGATTTTCATTCAGGAAAAAAATATCCACCTCAAGCCAGACATAGTGGAATCTATAATCTTATACAATTTAGCTACTTAGTGATAAATTATCTCAGAAGAAATCAGTATGAATTAAAATTTTAAAAGATTAGGTATGTAGCTCAGTGCAAGGGCCCTGGGTTCAATCCCCACTACAAAATCATGTATCAAATAATGGTTGCTATAAATTGTGGACATCAAATATCACTGTGTGGTTTGTATTTGTATAAGATTGATTTACCATGGAATTTTTATAATGTTGAAATTGGTCTTTAAAAGATTTGGTGCCTTACTATTTCACTATTTTTTGGACAACTTGAGAAAATGTTTGAGCAGAAGTAAGTCATTCAGAAACTTAGTAAAAGATCTAAGAATAAAATAATCTTTACTTTCAGAATTGTTGTATAAAACTGTGGGTGCAGTTAAATTATAGAATGTTTATCTGAGTTGCCTGGATTTTATCTCCAGCACCAAAGAAAGAAAAAATCATGAGTCAAAAATTATTCCCCCAAAAGAGTCAAATCCTAGAAATTGTAAAATTTAATTCAATTTAAAAACCAAATTTTGTTATTAATTATAAGGTTTTTGAGTGATAAGGAACAGCTATGATGCATGGGTTGCTTTAAAAATCCTGTGATAATGGAATATTAATAACTGATAAATTTTCTCTTTTTTTTGTCTTTTTGAAACAGGGTCTCTCTATGCAATTTGGGCAGGCCTTGAACTCACTTTGTAGCCCAGGCTGGTCTCAAACTCACAACGATCCTCCTGCCTCAGCCTCCAGAGTGCTGGGATTGCAGGCGTGAGCCACCATGCCCGGCTCCTAAGAACTGATAAATTTTAGTAGGAAATGTGTAGTATGAGAATTATGTTTCAGCTTTAAACTTCTTAAATTAAAGAGCTTTCCAATAAGGACACTAAGCAGTCAACTAGTTTATTGTGTAGGTTTGGGGAGTTTTCCTCAGTGATATCAACATTAATGGAAGACTCCATACACCTGTGGGAACCAAATAAGCCAGATAATTCATTTTCCCTACAGTTTGTGCCCATATTAGTCAGAATTTCCGTCTCTCTTATTTTTTAAGAGAAAAAAAAAGACACAGGAAAAGAAAAAAGCAAAAGAGACAACAGCAAACCCTAAACAATATATAGGTTTTCAAAACAAGAAAATAGGGGTTTAACCATGGTTGTTATATTGCATATTGTTATCTTCAAAAGGGTTGCTTAGATTACCAGGTAGAGAAATGCAAAATTCTCCTTCCGAAAATCTCTTCCCATCCAGAATCTGCATGACTTGATAGGTACGATGTATGTAAGAATAATCAGCACCAAGGCCAGCGCCACTCACACTTGTTTTGTGTGTACTGATACTTTAGCCCAGGCTTCCAAATCCTTCAGTTTCCCCCTTAAGGAACTACCTGCACTTCGTTACCAAGCGGCTATAACAAGACTCCTGTGTTCCTGAGGGAGCAGTGTTGTCCTCATTCTCCAAGAGAATGGGAAAATGTCTCCATTATTTTAATTATGTTCCTCAAATAAACCCTGGCCCTAGGGACAGAGCTTTCAGAATTGCATACAATTCTGTATTCTGTTGTAGATCCCTACCTTAGGAAATTCTAGGTCAAGGCTGTACACCACAACGGGGATATTAGGGCCTGATGTTCAAATTTTCTCATCATGCTATACCTTACACATTCCAAAGTGGAATTCTATCTAAAAACTCAAACTCCCAGAATCTATTCTTTCATATTCATATTTCCACCTATTTACTTGTAAGTTTTCTTAGGAAACATTTGAACATAATCTATGTGCCACATTTATATATATATACATACATATATATGGTTCAGTAGGGTTCAGTGAAATGAGAGAAAGCATAGTTACCTATTTCTCTAATCCATGCCTTACTTGAACAACTCTACAAAAAAGAACTTAGTTGCTACAATGTATAGTTAAAGTGTTCAAAAATTATTTTAAAAGGATCAAAATTATTATATTTGCATTTTTACAACCTGACAGATAATATTGATATTTCTCAAAAAAAAGCCACCTGAATGTTTTTATTTTAATTTTACATTATCACAGTCTTGACTTTGGTCATCTTACCCAACAACCACAACCATGAGAAGAACAAAATCTCAGGCTCCCTTAATCAGTGCTCTTTCCTGAAGTATCTGACTTTCCACATACACTTCATTTTATGCATCACTTGTTGTATTCAACATTATATCTCAAGGGAATAGAAATATGGATAAATATATGAGGTAGAAGCATCATTTGTAGTAAATATTTATTAGATATATAAAGTGTATTCATTTGCTAAAGCTACCATAATAAAATATTACATACTGGATTTCTTAAACAATAGTTATTTATTTTCTAATATTTCTTGTAATTGGAAGACCAAGATCAAGGTGTTTTCAGGTTTTTCCTGAAGACTATACTTGGTTTATGGACAGCTGATTTCTTACTGTATCCTCATACAGTCTTGTCTTTGTACCTGCCAGCATTGTGTCCCCCTAAAAGCCCTATGTTGAAGTCTTAGTCACCAGCTCTTCAGAATATGGCTATATTTACAGGTAGGGCTTTGAAAGAGGTAATTAAAGCACCAGTCTTGCAGGTGCACAGAAAAAAGTCATGTTAGGACAATGTGCAAGGTTACAATAAGACACAAAATTCCAATCTACCCACAAGGAAATAGCATCATTATATCTTTAGTCAGTAAATATGCATATTATACAAATAACCTAGTTTATTATGAAGTTCAGAAAAAGTTTAATAGAAAAAATGAATTCCAGTTTGTTTAATAGTTTAAAGTAGTTGTCATAAAAATCCTTTGGCTAAGTATTAGGTAAGAAGAACCAAGACAGTGTGAAGAATAAAGAATCCAAGAGAAAAGGGAGAATGTGAGAATAGAATTGTCAAGTATCTAAACCCAAGGGCAGTGGCCATAGTTTGGAACTTGATTACATAGGTAGGTTTTGTAAAAAGAAAAATAAAATCATCAAAAAACATAAACAGTAAATAAAAACAAAATCCAAGAGCAGAAGAGAGCTGTCCCTGAATCCCTGCCCTGTTATTTCCTGGGTGTGACTTATGCAACTTTATTAAATCTGCTCTCTCTTAAGTAAGAAAGACTACTAATGAGAAGTTTTAAAAAGTTAAAAGCTTTGCACAGTGCCTGGATAACACTTCATATTTAATAAATAAGGGGGGAAAGAGGAGGCATCTGTTAAATGAAGTAACACATCTTCAATTTTCTCAGGTTAGCATGTAGCGGATATGTGGTTCATTTGACACATATTTACCATCCTGTTCAGAGCAGATACGAGAACAAATCATCTTTTCCTTTTTTCCCATTACCAAACTCTGCAGTTTATCCTTATTGACTGCTTATTCTGTTATATAATATACTTGTCACTTGTAAACATGATCTTATTTATTGGCCTCTCTCTCTACACATACACACACACACACACACACACACACACACACACACCTACCTTGGTATCATTATACATATTTTACAAATGAAATACATCTGTTTTCCCAATGTCCTACACATACCAATAAATTAGACCTTTGCAATTCTACAAATGGAAGTTTTGACTCAGTATACTTACTTACTGTCGATAGCTAATAAAATTCAGACCAGATCAAGAGAAATGGATTGAAGAAATATGTCAATTAAACTTCTCAAAACATGCAGTGTTAAAGTTAATCTGAAAAAAAATGTCAAATTTTTTCTCTTGCTTCCTATTTTATAAAGGGTGTGAAAACACCATAAAATAGTTAAGGAATAGCAAACCTTAGGCCATTTCAATTGATAGGTATGGACTGTGGAACAATTCACCCAGAAAAACTATCTCTGCTGGTTTTTTTTTTTCCCAAGACTTTGCCTTGATACAGAGATAGATACTGGAAGGGGGCCCATGCCCCTTCATCTTGTATGTCTAGTCTTTCATGTGGGATGGTACAGCCCTTGAGGCAGCATGACTTATCTTGTCATCATGACAGTAAAACTAAGAGTCTTTCAGAAGTCTACAATTCAACAATTCTGGAGCACGGATGCCAAGGATTCTTATTATAATTATTAAATTAATTATGATGCCTAACTCATGTTTAATTGTGCTTTCTCTTACTAAAAGCCAAAAGTCTGTCTAAATGATCCAAATTAATGTCATGATGCAAAACCTTTGAATTAATTGTAACAACTCCTTATATTAATTTTTTTCTCTAAATAGTATATAAGCTTAATATATTTTTCCTAGGGAAAAAATAGATTATAATTTTAGAATTGAGAATATGGAAAATTGTTCTTACACAAAAAGCTATTTTTATCTATGATTATATTAACAAAAAGGCCCTTGGCAAAATTTGAAATGTTCCAGCAAAAAATAATTTCACAGGTGATGTGAAAAACTTCCATGCAGCTGTAATTATTACTACACTGCCTATAAGATAGTTGTCATTTTCCATGTTCACATCAATACCGTGCCAAAAGATACTTTAAAAGGATGCCTCTTCCCATCATCTCAAATGATTGTTTTGTCTTTAAAAATTCACTTTTTGTGTACACTGTTTCATCATCAGTGCTATGAAAATTCACTCTCTCAAAAAGCTGTCACACAATATATTCTCAGTGCAGAATGTTTGTTCAAAATCTGGAATCTCGGCTGGCTGTGAACCACATGCAGTGCTGCCGCTGATAACTCTCTTTGGTACCCATTATCTCTGAAACACTTTCCGAAGTTTTCAAGCTATCATCATGGAATCACTCAACACTGTGGCCTCCAGTCATCTGTGCCATCACTGAAATTTCTTTTAAGGGCAATAAAATGAACAAAAGAAAGCATTTGGGAGCTAAAAGGATCTTTCTTTTCCCCTAAGAGGCTCATATTAAAGATTCTCAAACAAAATTGGGCATATACACAGATACCTAATCCCAGAAGTAAAATCACCAATTAGAAGTGGACCTATATGCACAGCTAAAGAAAGTAATTATTTTAAAAATGAAAACAATTAAATAATGTGGTGCTTTAGATTGGAAATCTATGACAATCTACACAATTTATTGCTATTTGAAATGGTAGATTTTTCTTTTTTCTTTCTTAAACCCTTCACAAACCATATAGGTGGTACACTGTAAAGTCCCTGATAATGAGATGGAAGTGTTGTAATGCAAAATGAAATCTTATGTGTTAATTCCTCTGCATAGATGTTTAAATTTTTAGGCTATAACTTTTGATATGGGTTTAACAACTCTTTATCAGGAAGGATTTTCCTCCATTCTGTGATTTGCCCTGTATTTCATCCAAGCACAAGTTTTACATTAATGATAGTAATGCCGGGTGGGAGGAATGGAGGCCTGTGGCCAGGTGTGCTTGAAAGTGGATCCCTCAGACCTGGTCAAGCCTTGGATGCCAGCTACACTATGACCCCATGAGAGAGCTCAGTTAAAACTGTTCTAGAATGACAGTGTCCGGAGCTGTATGAGATGGTATATATATATTAAGGTGATAAATTTGGTTAACTTGTTAGATAGTAACAGATAAATGAATCAAATACAAACTAAACAAGAACTCTTTCTTTAAGCATACTAGTTGCAAATAAATGAAAAATATTCACTTTGTAGTATCTACAATCTATAAGGTACAGGAATTCATTAAATATTCATTTCAAATTTTAAGTTTAATTGTTGTCGATATGGTTTTGGCTATTTTAACAATAAGCTCCAAATAATAAGGTCTTAGATGTCAGGTTACACATTTTAGTAGTTGTCTACCTGTCTGTCTTTCCATTGATCTATTTATATATCCAAATATTTGGAATAAGTTAAC
This sequence comes from Hydrochoerus hydrochaeris, assembly GCA_004027455.1. Classification (NCBI taxonomy): domain Eukaryota; kingdom Metazoa; phylum Chordata; class Mammalia; order Rodentia; family Hydrochaeridae; genus Hydrochoerus; species Hydrochoerus hydrochaeris. The sequence continues at coordinate 33,469 of PVLA01002565.1, read as the reverse complement.
CTTATCTGAGTATGGACACTCACAATTATTTGGGCTAATGAGGATAAAAACTTCTCCTCCAAATGATTGCATCTTGAAAGACAACATGTTATTTATTCTTTAATATTTTATGGTATTAAATGGTTAAAATTATACAGTCTCAGGCAAAATGTGAGAAATTAGTTTAAGCCAAGCAGACAAATATGAATAAACAGTACAAACATTGACAAATATGTTTCAATTAGTTTCTTTTGATGTAAGCATGCTGTAGATCTTCTGCTTAAAAAAAGGAGGAAATTTTCATTTCAACAAATTCTGTGTTCTAAAACATTGCCTGTTGGGGCACTGCAAAATAAAAATTTTAGGTGTATTAAAGTGGAAACCAAATACTAGTATATTTATTTGTATTTTGCCTATTTACGTTATTATTTTCTTATGAAAGATACTCAAATTTTGTTATTATTTTTTCCATTGTCTCATTGCTAAGAATTATAATTTACATCCACTATCATTTGGCACTGGAAGGAGTCTATGGGATAATCACTGAAGTCTAAAACATGAAAATAAGTAATAAAACATGTAAAATCAAATTATGTGAAATCTGTATTCAATTATTCAAATGCTTATGTAATAAATAAGCTTTATTATGGCAGGTTTTAGAATACATGATCCTCTAGTTTCCACAACTGCTAAATCCCTTAGTTACCTGACACACATGTGTATGTGTGAACAGACACAAAAGGAGAAAGAAACCCATTTTCCAATCCACTGATGGAGTTTAAAAACTTTAAGGAAAACTCTATTTGCTATCATACTCCATATTTGACATAATGGATTTGGATAATCAATTTAACAGCTTCCAGATGTATTTTTTTTAATTTAAGGCACAGGAGTTGGCAATAAATCTGGGAAGTCATATTTATTAATTAATTAATTAATTTATTTATTTATTTTGCTGCAGTGTGAGTTGGTTGATTATATATATATATATTTTAAATTTTCACTACAGGTCAGAAATGAATCTTCTGAGACAGTAGAGGACCCACTGAAAAGCATGTTAATATCTATTAAAAGAAGCGTCTTGAGAGTACCCTAGTTATGTACTTTGGATTTTTCTATAAAATACCTAACATCATTTCTTACCATAGATAATATATACTTACAAGTTCTTCCTTAATGCAAGAGGAATCATTAACATTCTAATCATTACAATCTATCACTTTTCTGCATAAGAATATTTAAGAAGTATGGGACTTTTTGCTCCTTCCTCTTTTATCCATGTTTATGCTTCTTTTTATTTTAATACTTTGAATCACCTATATCTTGTTATTTTTCCTCTACCTGTTTTCCCTAGTTTTTTCTCATTTTTGACCTACAATGATTTTGAAAATATAAGAATCTGTAACTTGATAAAAATGCCAATTCATTTCTAAGGGTGTTAATTGAATAGTTCAAAGTGGTTTATAATAACTGGCCCACAGTAAGATAAATAAGATAGGAAAGTGAGCAGAATTTGTTGTCGGAGGCTGAATTTCTCCAGCCACATACAAGAAGGAGCAGGCTTTTATTATCTCTTAAATTTTTGTGTACAATGTCTTATAAAATATCATAAAAATAAGATTCAGAACGAGACAGCGCCTTTGTAAGATCAAGAAGCATTTTCTACTCAAAGCCATGCCAAATTGAGCAGTTACTCACCCGGCAAACTAACTGCCTTCCCAGGAGCGTAGGAAGTGAGTTGAGAGACAGGAGTGGCTGAGATCATCCATCCATGGGTGGATGGTAACAGGAAGGGAAGGAGCGTCCTATATACATACTGGAAGAAAGCAAGATGGTGAGGTGTGGCAGTACAGCAAGCAAAAATTTTAGATGCATTAAAGGGAAAAGTATAGAAAAGCAGCCCTGAAGCTAGCATGTTTATTTATATTTTATCTACTCACATTATAATTTTCTCAGGGAAGATACTTAAAACCACCCACTTCAAATACAGTAAGCAGTGCAGTAGGGTGAGTAGAAAGGGGAGTCAGACCATTTCTGACCCACAGCACCACAAACACCCCAGGGTCATCAGTGAATCCAAAAGCAGTGTGCGAGAAGACACCAGCAGGGCTTGGGCAATTTAAAAACAAGCGTGCTATCCCAGTTGGAGATGCAGATCTAAGTGCTGGGAAAACCACACACCAGAGGCTATGCAAACAAGTACTGTCTCTGATCAATGGGACCCAGAAATTAGCACTTGACAATTTGTTCTCCAACACTGGCAGTGTCATGCTCACGTGACATCCAACATCCTTTGCATTGTCACCTGACCACAAGCTGTCCTCTGCCTGGACACAGTGCGTGCTGGGGCTCCATAAAGTTCATGAGTTAGAGAATGACCCTTTTAGGAAAATAGATGAAGGAGGACAGAGAAAGAGTGAGACCTTAGCCAGCCGGCATCTGGTGAGATGCTAGAGGAGGCAGGTTTGCAGAGAAAATATTGAGAATGCAGGGATTAGCGAAGAAGAAAAGGCACAGATATAGAGGGACTTGCAGAGGTTGACGGGAAACTGTGTTGGGCCAGTTACAGGATACCCCCCCACTCTCCAAATTAATTGGAGTGGTTGGCTCCTAGGACAGAGGCAAAGGTTCACAGCTACTCTTGCCCACAGCATAGCTTGCAGGAAACAGAGCAGAACAGAGAAGCTTCCAGATTGACAGGCCTTTTTCCTCACAAGTAGGATCTGATGGACTGAAGGGATTGAGTACGTGGGGTAAGCCAAGAGTGAGGCTGTGATTTAACTTAGATTACAAAACCAACATGATTAAGAGGACATTTGGATTCTGATTTAGGTTTTTACTTTTGCAACTCTGTGTTTTGGGAGGAAGAAGTGTTATTTCTTTTTCTTTTTTTCTTCTCTCTGTCTCACTTTCTTAAATATTTATCCTCCTTCTCTTCCTCTCTTCTTTTCATCCACCATATATAGTGGAAGCATGTATATGTGCAAAAGATTAACATGTGTTTTAACTTAAAAAGTACCTTTCATGGGTGAATAATTGTGCATAGTCAACCGAAGCACAAGCTAACTACAAACTTACTGTCAGATCTGACTTTCTTACAGCTTCTGCCAATCTTCAGTTACACTGTTAGTTCCGTTTTCACTGCTGGGACAAATACCCAACAGCTGTATTGTCATCGCCCCAAAACCCAACTTAGCAGTGCATGGAGCACAGGTGGGACATCTAGATATAACACACCTTCTTCTTCCCATAACTCTCTCTGACTTTCACAAATATGTTCCCGAGCTCCCTCAATACTCCCCCTTTGCTCCAGCTCTAAAATTACTTTCAACAGAGTCAGTTTTCATCTACTGATATTGCTTTTCTCCTTATTTCCTTACTGATGTTCTCTCCTTCTTTTTCTCTTCCTCTTCCCACACCACATCCCAGGGTACCTGTTAGTAGTAGCATAGTAGTGCAGTCTGTATGGGGCATTGATGAAAGGGTGAAACTGTTAAAATAAGCTGTAATGCAATTGACTGATATACGTTTAGGTCTGTGGATATACCCAGTAGGAAGCTTCTCTTTGCAATACAGTGACTGGGCTAAGACCAAATGAGTAGGTCAAACAGGCAGAGAAGTACCAAACTATACACAAAGCCAAGATCACATCAGCAGAAAGCAAACTCTTATTAAAGAGATCTCCATATAGCATCAAAGTTTTCAGTCTAATCCTCAAGTCTCAACACACACACACACACACACACACACACACACACACTCATACCACGATAAAATAAGACAACAGAATTTCTCCAAAAGCTCTCAAGTCCTCCATAGCTGAATTGAAGGATGTCAATGGGAAGGAAATACAAAACCTAATTTTATTATATTAAATTATGAAATAAGAAACAGAATCAGATCAATAAGGTACTCTGAAAACTCAAAAATTATATAACTAACCAGATAGTGACCATAATAAAAAAAAAGAATCAGTGAACTTAAAAAAGAAACAAATAAAAAACTAACTGAGCTAAACAAAACTCTTCAAAGCATGCAAATTAAAAATAACAAGCATAAATTCAGAAGATAAAAATTTTATCAAAATTAAGTGCAATAGAAATAACCAATGTGAGCAGGAAGTGTCATAACTAGCAGCCAGGGCTGATGTGGGTGTGCATATACTTAGAAATACCTTAAAGTTAACAAAAGAAACAGGAAATGGATCCAGCAATAGTGAGGTGATGCAATGACTAACCAATGATTAATTACAGTTAGAACAAATTTAGAAGATGACACAAATGCTACAAAAATCTGGTTGCAGAAAACTTTTCAAGCATGGGGAAAGAATTCAAAATACAGGTAAGCAAGATGCATAGAAACCCAAATAGCCACGATCAGAAAAACCTTGTCATATAACCCACTGTGGTAAACATGCCAGAGGTCTAATATGAGGATAGAATCTTAGAAGCTTTTAGAGAAAAGCAGCAAATCACTAATAAAAATATATCCATTAGAATTACAGCAGACTTCTCAACACAAGTGAGGAGAGCCTGAAGTGAAGTGTTTTAAAATATAAAGGAAAACAACTTTTAATCCAGACAAATATATCCTGAAAAACTATCCTTCAACATGGATGGAGAAACAAGGATATCATATGACAAAAACAACTTAAAAAATTCATGAACACCAAGCCAGCACTCCAAAAAGATTCTCAAGGATATACTATACAGAGATAAAGAGGGAAATGATGTGAGAAGTCTAATGTAATGAATACCCAAAGCAGGAGAAGCAGTTAAGCAAACAGAAAAAATAAAAGTATCAAAAATGGAAAAATAAAATATGACAGAAATATGGGACAAAACTTTTGAGTCATAACCCTCAAAGTAAACAGTTTCAACTTTCCAGTCTAAAGAAACTAGTTGGTGCATATGATAAAAAATATCCAATCATATGCTACATACAAGAGATAATGTTAATGTAAAATGAAATTTATAGACTAAACATTCAAATGACGGAAAACCATATTCCATGTAATGGAAATTTGAAAGAAAGCAGCAGTAACTCTCTTATTTCAGACAAAGAGATCTTCAATCCAAAACTAATCAGAAGAGACAAAGGTCACTGAAAATGGATTAAAAGAACAATTCAACAAAAAGAGGTAAGTTTAAATATATACAAATAAAATATCAACATACCCAAATCTACAGCATAAATACTACTAAACATGAGTGATCAGATAAACATCAACACAATTCTACAACACCTTTGAAAAATTAACTTAACAGATTTTGAAGGTGTTTCATCCAACATCAAGAGAATACAAATTCTTCTCAGCAGTATGTAGAATTTTCTCAAAAATGGACCACATACTAGACCATAGCACATGCTTTAAAAAACACAAAGAACTTGAAATTATTATTGTATGCATATTTTCAGATCATAGTGAACTGAGACTAGGAATCAATGACAAAAGAAGCCACAGAAATTATGCAAGCACATGAAAGATTGAACAGTGCAATCTTGGATAATCAATGGGTAGCAGATGAAATCAAGGAGGAATATGACAGTTCCTAGAATCAAACAAAAATACCAGTAAGACACTGCAGAACCTAAACAACACAATGAAAGCTGTCCTAAGAGGGGAGCTTACATCAGAAAGCCAGAAAAATAACCTAGAGATACACAACTGTTTCTGTGCTAGAATTCAAGAAGGGGGAACAAAAGTGTCACACATTTCTACTTGATAGACTGCATCCATCAATTCCTCATACAAGTACAGAAATTCCTGCCTTTTCCTCAGTGTGATGATACACAGTCCAAACAGTCACTGAAGCCATGGTTGGTTATATTAGGTAATTAAATTAATTAACAGTGTATAAATTTAAAATCAGGATTGAATGCATGTATACATATCAGGGAATGAGAAAATTTGCAAGTCTAAAATGATCTCTTTTTGTAATTAATCTTGAAGAAGTATCTTTGACTTCCTTTTCTCAGTGTTATTTTATACTTTAAATTTCTTTAGTATCTTTAATGGCTGCTATGCTTTACCTCGTAGGCTAAGTCATTAATTCTGAAAGGTTTGTGCTATATATATATTTTTTTTTTCACATTGCCATTTTGTATTAGTGTTTACTAATGGTCACAGAAGTCCTTAAAGGCATCTCATAGAACCCTCTGGGTTACAGAAATGATCTTCCTGTCTCTATTGTGTAAAACAGACTAAACTCTCCTTGGCAGTTATGATCAATCACTTCATCAGTAAAGTAACTCCTTTATCCCTTCACTTAGAAAGACTGTAAATCCCAAAATGTGTACCTAACAATGTATTCTTTAAAGTGAAGGGAAGAATTATTGTGTTTCTTAAGGGAAACATTCCCTTATTGAGAACTAAGGCCTTGAAACCAACAGACTTCCGGACTTTCAGGTAGGGGAGAAAACAGCTTATGTTAGGGTTATTAGGTCAAAGAATGAGAAACTCTATCTTTGAATTTCACACAGTGGTGTCCATGTGGGAGAGATAACCACACAATATGGATTCTGATTCAAATTATGCACTGTATAATATACCTCTACCCTATGGATATACACTATTTCAGAGTAATGACTCACAATTAACATCATAAATGACTCTTTCAGTTTTATATTAGACCAGTTCTGAATCAGAGATTATGTAATGAGACCAATGAACTCAGTCAGATCATTATAGCTGAGAAAATTGTAGCTTGATCAGACTCAATGCTGAAATCTCATGACCGTGATTAAAATACTCCATGAGTACAGATGGAAGTGAAGCATCATGGTGATGAAATGAAGAACCATTTTCAGAAAATGTTTATTACAGTGAGTTTAAATCTTTACTCTGGAAATGCTCCTTTGTAATCAACCTGTTTCCAAGTAGCACACTGACCCGCATGAGAAAAGAAATTCAGGGTGGAGCTGTGTTATCAGCAGATTGAGCACTTAACAGTGGGCTTGTCTATCTCATTCTAGATAAAAGGAAATCAATATTTCAACCCTACCTTCATAGGCATTTTGTTCATGAGTCCCTTGAATGAGATGTACTGGCATCTATAGGGTCATTTGTCTACCTTATCACTTAGACTCTTGTCCAAAGTGCATGCCTTAGGAAGCACTCATAACGAACAGAAGTATCTTCACAGTAAGTGCCCATTCAGAGATGTCTATTCACATACCTCTTTCCAAAAGTTCCTTCTTCCATTCTTACTTTTTCAAGTCCCTGACCATCCATCCACATGGCTAACCACTATCCATTAATCAGTGTATTTCTTATGTCTGCTTGTCTCTTAGTCCATTCGCAGTTAAAATATAATACTTGAGGTTATGCCTACTGGCTGATCACACTTTGCGACTGCCTTCTAGTTTCTACTTAAAACAGGACTATAAATCCGCACTTATACTTCACAAGCATCTACAAAATGGTATATGGTTTCTGTGCTTTTCTTTTCATCCATGGAGCATAAGGAACTCCCTCATGAAGCCAGAAGCATAAACTACAAGAGAGAACAAGAAACGTAGCAAGAGTTCAGTTCAAGTAAGTCAGAGCCACTTGCTCATCTAGTTTATTTATAGCTTTGGGACATGATCTAAGTCACTTATATATTATGTCCACTTGATGTATTGCCATTTTCATATACAGTATTTAACATGGTAGATCTTAAAAATAAAAAGAAAAACTGTCTCATCAATAAAAGTACAGCTTCCTGGTTATGTGACTCCCTATGATCAGCCTTCATCTCCCAATGCCACCTAGCAACCCAGAAACTTTCTCAAATAGAAAAGAATTAGCTAGCAGAGAAGATGTTGTAGTCAGGGTTTACAAGAAAAGCAATACAGGACATATAATTTATTGAATTATTTTATAATAGTCACCCAAAGAGTCAAACACAAAAAGTGAAGGAAATCTGCCCACATACTAAGGACCCCAAGGAACCCAGGGGGGTCTGGATCCCATGGCAATGTCCCTTGTAAGTCCAGCTGAAAACCTAGAGCCTGTGACAATGTCTCATGCAAGTGTGTTTCATAGATCTGCACAGGGAGGACCAAAGGTGAGTGATGGAAGCTAGAAAGTCTATGCCAGTGGGATGAAGGACCTGTGCCAGTAGGCTGAGAGATCTGCACTGGAGCCAGGAAGTGAGGCTCAAAGTAAGGACCAGGGCTCCCCCGAAAATTGAACAGCAACAACAAAGTCCAGAGCTCCTCTGACAAAACAGCCAAGTTATATCAGGAAGCCAGTGTGACAAGCTACTCCAGGAGAACTAACGGCAACAGGAGAGCCAACAACACTACTTCCTCTCCCGTTCTTCTTTTTATGTTGTTGGCAACAATCCTCAGATGGGCCCTCCACACCCCGAACCATGCTGGCTCAGCTCAGCGGGGTGTTACAAGGTGGCCACCAGTGGTTAACCCATCACAGAAGATACAGATTTTCTCTAATTTGTTTTTCAGGTTCAAAATGCAATGCTACTATAGGTTGTTGCCAGATTCTCCATACAGTATGGATACTTGCCATGGATAACTCAAGTATTATTGGATCTCATGGATAATAAGGGCCAAAGGGAAAATCAGCTTGTACTGGAGGCTGGACTTGCTCCAGAAATTTTGAAATGGGAAGAAATTGTTCAAAAGCTAAGAAGAACTAGGGTTGGGGAAGGGAAAAATAAGAGGGGAAAAGGAAAAAAAAGGATTTAAGAAAAAGATAAAATGGAAGTGAAGCTTTTACAAATAGGGAAGGGAAGCTGGGTTGAAGGGAGAAAAGGAGATTGGGAAAAAAGAAATCAAAATATATCATGTATGGGTACAAATTTCCTATATGAATATGATCATTATGTATATCTAAAATGTATCAATAAACATAATTTAAAAACCCCAGCAATTTAAAGAAGGAAAAATAAAAGAAACTTCTTTTGCTCTGGGAGTTCAAATTTATAGTAACTCAGTATATAGACTAAAGTAAAACACTACTAATCTAGAGGGAGATTGGAGATGGCAGAGCAGAGACAGGAAGTGAAGTGGAATCCCTCTGGGACCTGGAGTTGAGACACCTGAAAGACAGGTGAAGAGAAAATCTGGTGAAGAGAAAGAAAGGTGAATCTCTAGGAATTGGGAAGGAGCTGACAAGAAGTCTAGAAATTGCAGAGCAGTCAGAGAGATGGAGCACCCAACAGAGGAAGGCGCAAGGTGGTCTGTAAGACTCACTTCAGCTCCTAAGGAGGAGTACTTGCCTCCAGGAAGCAGGATGAACCCAGAGAATTGGAGGACCCAGGAAGAGATACTAGACCAGGCCACAGTACTGTCCCCAAGAGAAATCCATGGTTATATAAACTGCAAACACAGTGTGGTGTTTTACTCTTAAAACGACTCCTGTGACAATACATTCTAGAGGGAGGAAATCCAGTGCAGCATCCACCAGATCTGAGAGAATTTCCTCAGAATCCGTTTGGGGAAATGGTTCATTGTTTAGGACTGAACCACAGAGCAATAACAGAAACAATGGAGTATTCCTGCTATGCAGTTGCTCTGTGGTTCATTCCTAAGCAATGTCAGATCCTGAAGGCCCAAGGAGGGAGGTTTTTATGAAGTTGAAAGGGGGAACACAGAGGCAGATTACTTCACTGTCCTTGATTACTTCCTACTATATGCACCTTAGTGACCAGCTGCACATCACAGTGACAAACCACTTTTAAGAGACAGAAACAAAAAGAATTGCAACAGGAACTATCACCTGGGCAACTGAAGTATATTGGGGGGGAGCGGAACTTTCTGCTACAGCGTCGCTCTGCAACAGGACTGAACATAGATCCTCTAAAAAGTTTAAACTCTCCTGAGAGGTACACAGGGGGCCTGCTTTCCTTTGTAAAAAGTCAGGTCCAGCCTTCAGAGGTGGCTATGTCTGCAAGGGCTGGCATTTTGTTCAGCAGTCCTTTTGAACCCCTCCCATACTACTGATATCAGGCACAGAGGTCACTGGTCTGTTTCCTTTTTCCAACTACAGAGATGAGCAGGGACATGCCCTTTCATGGATGGGTGTTAAGGCCCTGGGTTATATGGACAGAGAGGCTGCTGGAACATGGGGAGCACTTCACAAACCCACAAGCCATAGAGCTGGGTAGAGAAACGCAATTTGGCTTGAATACAGGGGTACAGACCTGCCAAAGTGACTATAGCCTAAGGGTGCTATAGTCACCACTGTGCCACTGACCTCCCACACCAAGAGGATTCTGCTGCTTGTCACACGTATTCATACATGCATGTTCTGAAATTCATCTATAAACCAACCAAGAATGCGTCCACCTTCCCAGATAAGGCTTCAGTTTTTAATTATTATTTGTTCCTACTTTGAAAGGTAAACCACAGCATGCTTGCTGCATGAGAGCCACTTTGACTACTGCTGTCATGGTGGAGAGATTTTGCAGAAGGGAAAATGAGGGCTGATACTGTGAAGAATAGTACAAGGGTCCCTGGAGGACAATAAATTGAATGACGTATGGGACAAAGCACATAGAGTAAAGGAAGTTCCTTGCACCTGGTTTCATCTTGGAGGCCCTTCCAGTGTTCTCTAGTGACAAAATCGAACAGCAAACTAAGTGTTTAGATAAGAAAGGCTCAGAAAGTTCACCTTTAGAATTACAATAAAAAAGGAAAGATAGAGTAGATTTGGAGTTAAGTAAACAAATAAAAACCTACTACACAAACAAGGTTAAAAAACTAAAATCAAGAATAAAAAGAAAACATTATCCATGAATATAAAATCATTTTGAACATTTTTTAAATACATAAAATTAAAATACTTAAAAGATACACAATAATATTGCAAACAATGAGCTACCAAAATTCATCTAGAAGGTAATATAAAATTAGAATAAACTTAAAACAGGTAAAAGATTGAATCAGTAATAAAGAAAATTCCAACAAAGGAATGCACAAAATCTGGCAGCTTTACAGATAAATACTGGTAAGTTCTAAGAAGTCAAAAAACTAAAATCAATTCTACCAAAACACATCTAAAAAGTAGAATCGTTTCTGATTCATTCTAAAAGGCTAGTAGTGAGCCAGAGATTTAGCTCAGTGGCACAGCTCCTGCCTGGCAAGCACAAGCTCTTGTGTTCAATCCCAGTACCAAGATAAATCAATCAACAAAAGTAGTATTTTGATGACAAAGACAACATAAGAAGTCTACTAAACAATAACTCTTTTGGTTGTAGCATATAAATCATCAATCAAAGATTAACAAAGTACCAGAGCACATTAAAAAGATTACATATTATGATCAAGTGAAATTTATCCCAGGAAGGTAGGACTGGTTCAATGAATGAAAATAAACCAATATAATATACTGAATCAACTGAATGAAAGAAAAATCTATGTAGAATCACCATAGATGCAGAAAAATCATTTTTGTTTTATGATGAAAATACTCAACAAACTGAGAAGAATAAGGAATTCTTCAATCAAAGAACTTCTATGAAAAAAAAAAACAAATATAATGTGCCACTTGCTGGTGAAAGAATGAATGGATCCACCTCCAAGATAAAGAGCAAAACCAGGATGTCCACCCCTGCCACTTCTATTCAACTTTGTACTAAAGGATTTAGCCAGAGTGACTAGGCATGATTAAAAAAAAAAAATCAGGAATCAGTTGAAAAAATCCATCTGGAAAAGAAAGAACTAAAACCATCCCTATTTACACTTTATATCTTCTTGGACAGTGAGACCTCAAAATAATTCATTTATATACACAAAATTAGAGCTAATCAAGCAGTTTGGCAAAATTTCAGGATACAAGATAAATACACATAAATCAATTGTATTTTAATAATTGCAATGAGCAATATATGAAGTGAAATTATGAAAACAATTCCATTTATAATAGAACAATGAATAAAATACTTGGGAAAGGAATTAAGAAGTGTGGGGCTTGTAAGCTGAACACTGCAAAAACATTGTTGGGAGGAATTAAATATTTAAATAAATGGGAAACTAATCCATGTTCCTGGGTCAAAAGGCTTAATATTTTAATGAAGGACAATTCTATAAATTGATATACAGATTCAACATAATACCTATTAAAATACCAGATTTTTCTTTTTGTTTTCTGCTTCTGCATAAATTGACTCATTAATCCTAAACAACACGTAGAATTTCAAGGGAATTTGAGCATTGAAAACTCTCTTTAAAAAAAAGAGCAAATACACTTCTGATTTGAAAAATTGATATAAACTAATAATTAAAGCACCATGGACCTGGCATAAGAATAGACATTATGTCATTGGATAGAATCAAGTCTAGAAAAATAAAATGCCCTTGTGATTCACTGGCTTTCCACGGGGACACTGAGACTGTTTCCTGAGAGAAGCCCATTCTTCATCAAATGCAGTCTCACAAATGTACATGCACACGTATAAAAATGAACTTGGATTCCTGGCCTCATGCTACATACACAAAATTAACTCCACTTAGACCAAAGAACTATATGTAAATGTAGCTGTAAAATATTTAAAAGGGAACATAGGTAAAAATCTTCTAAACCTAGGATTAAATCAGTTTTTTTTTTTATTATGGGAAAAGATCCACAAGAGAAAACACAGATACACTGAGCTTCAACAAAATTAAAAGGCTTGGGATATTCAGGAGCATGATAAAAAAGTGAAAAGACAATCCTCAGAATGAAACAAAATATTTTCAAATCTCATATAAGTGCTTAGCATCCAGAATATGTAACTAATTCTCATGGTTCGATAACTGAAATGTAAACAGTACACTTGAAAAGTGGACAAAGGCTGTGCATATATATTTCTCCAGGGAGGGTGAATAAGCACATGAACAGATACTCAACATTATTAGACATCAGGGAAATTCAAGCCAAAACCGTAATATACTAGTCTGCATTCACTAGGAATAAGATACTTACAAACATGAAAATAACAAGTGAAGGGCGATAAGAAAGGACAATCCTATTATTTTGCGTATAGGGAGATAAAATGGTTCATGGAAATGGTTTGATAGCTCTTGAAAAAGTTACACATACCATTACCATGTGACCTGGTAATCGTCTATCTAGATATATACCAAGGAAACTAAAAACATATATCTACAATAAATATGTGCACAGATATTCATAAAACATCATTTGTAATAACCTAAAAGTTGAAACAGTTTAACTATCCATCAACAAATATATGAAATATTGTGTAACCATAATAGACATTATTCAGCCATATCATGCTACAGTAGAGACGAAAATGCACTAAGGGAAAGTGGAGCTTATGACACTCTCTACTGTACAATGTCGTGTCTATCACATGTCAAGAACAGGCAAATTCAACAGTGGCTTCAAGCACTGTGGAGAAGAGGAAGTGTGATTGCTTACTAGGTATGGGGATTCCACTAAGGAAGTAATAAAAATATTAAAATATAATGGAATTAGATAGTGTTGCTAAAAACCACCCAACTGCAGAGTTTAACTGGCCAGTTTTGTTACATGAATTTTACTTCAATAAATAAAAAAAACCCCTAGCACTGATAGTTTTTCTACATCTCCAATGATATCAACTCAAGAAAGATGGTGCAATAACTTTTTCATGTGTTTTTAGATATTTTAAAAATACGTTTTATTTTTTTAAAGTTTTAGGATTACAGACAAATTAAAGTTGGCACACACATTTTATATGAGTAAAATTTAGTTGCTACAATTAATACACTTCTATATTGTTACAGATGAAATATGAAGCACCTGCCCTAAGACCTGTGGACTGAGGGTTTGATCCTCCAAATTAGTGACGTTCAGAGGTGAGGTCTAGAAAGTGACTGAATCATGAGGCAGCTGATGTTTTCAGTGGATTAACCACAGATGGCTAGAGCTGGAGCAAGCACGTCACTCGTGCTGTGTCTTGAAGGCTGCATCTCATCTCTGGCCCCTTCTACTCTCGGTTCCCTGGCTGCTCTGCCATGAGCAGCCACCTCCTCCAGCACGCTAAGCTGCTGTGATGTTCTGCCTTTCCTCAGATCCAAACTAAGTGGCGCTAGCACCCTATGGACTGATGCCTCTAACTGTGGGTGAAATGAACCTTTCATGCTTTAATAAACTGTTCTCAAGTATTTTAGCGCTGTGATGAATATACAGAGTCCATCAAAAAATTGTATACCTCAGGAAAAGAAAAACGTGTATGAATATTTTAATACTAAATTTAACGAGACGTCATGAGATGATTATAGGTTAAATGTTTGGCCTCTACGATTACAAGAGGTGCTCAAAGTGGTGGCCACTAGCTTCAAAACATTTATTAGTAGAGTGAACTGCTGGAAAAGTGCGTTTTTTTTTTTTTTGGTGGACACTGAATATTATTATCTCCTTAATAAAATCTAAAGTTAGTAGAAGAATAAAATAAATCTCCAAGCATAAACAAATGAGATGGCCACTTAAAATCAATGCAAGAAATCATTGAAACAAAGAGAAGGTAAAGACAGTCACAACCCTCTAGCTACACTAAGGAAAAACTGAGAGAAGAGTCACATAGATAAAATCAGAGAGGGCACAAAGCATTAGACCTGCCTGATCTTGAACTGAAACTACTAAAACTGATGAGCCAAAACCCTTTTCTCTTTATGATTATCTTGGGTGATTTCTTATAGTAAGAGACAGCTGAGTAATGCAAGACCATAGAGTTTAATTTGGAAGATCTGTGAGTCATGGTCCTCATCTCTAAATAAGGCATTTTGTATGACTAAATGCTTGGTCAAGTCTTTTGATCTTTCTGGCATTCCATAGAAGGATTTTAAGATCATACCCTCAAAATTTCCTCTAGAGAACATTTTCTGTGTGAAAGTGAGTTTGTTTAATTTTAGGATTTTTTTTTATGTGGATAGACTGAGAGTTTCCCAAATCATAGGTCCTCATTCCTTTTATTTAATAATTCTTCCATGAATTTATCTTCCTCTTGTCAAATTTTAATAAAGGCAAAAGAATCAAACATGGCATATCTTCAAAAATTAGGCATATCTTCAAAAATCACACCATGGTTCACTCTATAAATCTCTATTATCATGTATTTGGGTTATACTTTATTCTCCTGTTAAAAATAGCACTAAAATTGTTTTCCTCATACCATCTGTGGTTTAATATCTATTTGTCTTTGTAACTGTGGTATACATTTCTGGAATAATTACTAGCTAAAAGGAAAATTGCCTAATTTCTTTCCATAGTTGTTGACTTGTTTTAATACCATGTGAATACCTGTTTTCCAAGTCTTGCTAACAACATATTTTCAAATTCTTGAATTTTTGTTGTACCAGGAAGAGAAATGGCATTTAGTGTTGCTTCATTTTACAATTTTTATTATAAGGGTGAGCAACACTTCCTCTTGTTAAAGCTCATTCATTTGGGGGATATTTTCTCTATACATATAATTCTTAATTCTTGGCAGATATTTTCACTTTCATTCAGCTTCGATTTTATTTGTCTCTAAAGAAATATATCCTGAATCCTCTTTTGACTTTTTTTAGGTAATTCACTTTTTTTTGTCTTGTAATGCTTTATGAGAGTTTTTGCTTCACTGTGGTAGATTTTATTGTTTTTAAAATATCGTATTGACCTTGTTATATCTGGGCACATTTTCTTCTATGCCCTCTCAATCTGATGTTACATACCTTCATGTATTTTTAAAATTTTCAAATATTGTGTCTTTAAATCCCTCGTATTTCACTTCTCCTCCATAGACTTGTCTCTGTTGGGCACTTGCCATCCTTTTCAACTTCTGTGTTTCACTTGCTAAATTATCTCCTGACCTCTCACATAGTTCAATATTCTCTGTGTTTCTATATCAATTATGTTATTAAACCCATCTCTGAGTACTTGATTTCAGTTTCTGAATTATTTATGTGTAGCATTTCCATTTGGTTTATTATAAAAGCTTCTACTATGTGTAAATCCCATCTTTTATTTCTTCAAACATGATAAGCATGGATTTGGCGTTTTTGTTTTTGGAAAATGATTCCTACCACCACTATCTGTATTACCTATAAATCTTTGTTTTGTATTTTTAAGGTTTTGTTCACTATATTAGTGTGTCAGGGTTGCCATAGCAAAGAACAAAAGATAGTAGATTAAAAGAACTTTAATTTCTCTCAATTCTGGCTTGTAGATGGCATGCTCCTCTCATATTTTCACATACTTTTTCCTTTGTGAGCAACTGTCCTTCTAAGGACAAAATAATATCGGAGTAGAGCTCACCTATGTGACATCATTTATCTCAGTACCACCTTACCAGCCTTGTCTCCAAACAGTCCTGTTCTGAGATACTGGAGGTCAGGACTTCAATATATGAGTTACAGGAATGTATTTTATTCCCTAACACTCAGTTCTTTGGTTGTGCAGCCAGTACTATTTAATAACAGCAGTTGAGGACTTACCTGACATCTACGATAATATCTTTATAATTACGTCTGTCATACATCTGTGTGGTAGCAATTCTGGATCACCTGAAACTAAAAAGATAGTTGATTCAAAACTGTGACTCTGATCCAGTGAAAGCTGTTCTATTTTAGTTTGAACCTGACTCCTAACTTGCAGGTTTCTGAAGGTCCAAATCTAAGCTGGCCTCTCACCAGCTTCCATTATATGGTGGTTTTGAATCACAAATTCTGTTTCTTTAGGTCCTTGAATTCATTGAAAGTTTTACTTTTCAAGTTTACAGTCATGTCTTCAGGAATATGCTAATTATTCTTGGAGACAAGTGCATACAAATACTTGGCTTCCTTTATTAAGTTTTCATCTTCTTTTAGATCTTTGACTTGGAATTCTCACTTATTATTTCTCTGTGGCACAGATGAATGGAAAGACGGGTATAGATGTAGTTAAAGATAAAGGGGCAGAGATGTACAGAAAGTCATATTTCAACTTCCTGCTTTTCAGTGGCGAGTTTGAGCCAAATTACCTAGACCATTATTACCAAGAACAAAGTCCTTTACCCACTTATATTTCCTAAAGAGCTTGATTAGCCATACCAACAAGGATACTGGAGAAAGAACAAGATTTACAATTAGTTACGTTATTCACTGATATATAATTCAAATTCCTGGCATTATATGAGAGATAAATAACTAATACTAGCCAGTTTTATTATATTGTCCCCTGCCTGGAAGATCCCTGGAAACTTATGGTTTTAATTTTTTTTTTAAATTGAGTTAGACAGATTTGCTATCACTGATTAAATCAATTCAGGAAAGACATATATATAATCTAAGAATGCTTACCAAATTAGATAAATGGTAAATATATGCAATTTGAAAAATAAAATAGATGAATTTTCATTTCTGCATGCCAGAAGTTTTTGTTTGAGAGATGAAAGTCTAGAAAACTTGAAAGTTAAGGGGAAAACCATAATGGTGAATTATGTTTAATAATTTGTTGTAAAATTGATTTTTATGTAATTTTAATTTCTAGTAAATAACCTTAGTAGTTTCCAACAATATGTAAGAAATAAGTATTTTGGATTTAATTGGGTTTTTTATTATCTAAATGTGATAATGTTATTTGAATATTGAGCATATTTGCACCATACTATTTGTGGTGGGTCAGTTTATGGTCAGTTTGGAACGCCCAGCTGAACTGAGTCAGCATGGCTCTGGGCATAGACCATCTACCTCAGAACTGTTGCCAAACTGACACATAAGGAGAACAGGAAGGGGCGATTTCAGGCCCCTGATTTTCCCGGACAAGCTCGCCTCAGCAGGTTTTCACGATAGGAACTTTGTTCTCATTGTGGGTACTTGCTGTTGTTCTCTTCCAGAGAGCTCTGGTCTTTACCTTGAGCATCATTTCTGGTTCCAGTGCAGAGCTCTGAGCCTTCTGGTGCACATCCTTCAACCAGCCAGTTCAGGCCTTCTAGCTTCTAGCACTGGCCAAGGAGCCTTCCAGGTGCAGACCCTTGATGTGGACTTACATGAGACATTGCCGAGGGCTCCCGGCCTTGGCTGGACTCCTTCCAGACACTGTCGTGGGATCCAGGGCCTCTGTTGGGTTCTTCAGGTCTCGAGTGTGCAGACGGATTTCTTACTCTTCTGCATTTTGACTCTCTAGGTGTATATTATAAAATAAGCTTATAAATTTTATGTCCTCTATTAAATCCATTCCCTTGCAAACCTTGACTACAATACTACTGAAGGACAAAAGAACCAAATATTTTTTATTATTAACCTAAAAGTTCTAAGTGATGATTAACCAGGTATTTTATTTAACTTTTTTATGACTTTTTCTTTTTAAGAGTTATCAATTTACTATTTAATTGAACATGAAAACCAGGCATATGTTTGAACAGCAAAGAAATAACCTGATTCAGTTTGATAGTAATTCTTTATTTTTGTGATAACAAAAAGAAGGACACATTTTAACTGAAAAACTAGAACACTGAGTCAGACACTGCAATAATTGTCTACTTTGGGCATGCATCTATCAAAGAATGCAGCATGATATGATTCTGGACTGTGGAGAAAGACACATTCCAAAAATGCATTCCATATGCTATCAAGATTATTTGAGCATTTTATAAATTTTAAACTAGATTTGTAACTTAAAGATACCTCCCGACAAAAAAGAAAGTTAGCATTTGGAAATGCTTCTGATTGCCATAAAATACAAGTTTTCAGTATAGATTATGACTTACGTGTAAATGAAAAACTACTTAGGAACACGGACTAAAATATATAATGCAATGCTAAAATACAAGGATAGTATTGATGAAATCATAGCGTTTTGCAGCAAAATACTCCAATTCAAAATGGGGCAGGGTAAGAACTATCAAAATTCAGTGTGTTTATTTTATAGCATTTGAACACAGGACATCATTTTCCTACATAAGTCAAAGTCCATCAGATGAAAGTATGTTTTATACTTGCTTAATACAGGGCTTTCTTTAATTCACTAAATACAAGTTTTAAGTCATTTCTATTTGAAAAAAAGTATTTTCAATGAAACATCTGTAAAATCTACATACATTTTCATGTACAACATGGTGGGAGTAATTTTGATTTTAGATAGATTTAATAATATAAAACAAGGTAGATATGGGTGTAAAGTGAATGGGATTTGAGTTATTAGCTTTGAAGTCAAAAGTTATTTGCATGCAAGTCAAAAGTCAGAACATATTTCTTCTGTTGGTATGAACAGTAACTGAAAATGAATTTTTAAAAGGACATACTGTACTATTAATATTTAATTTGTTTTACCTACATGCTGATTACATGGAGATGTTTGGTTTGAGAAAATTCATTTTGTTATATGCTTGTGATGTATGCATGGTTCTATGTGTATAGTGAATTCTATAAAAATCTTAAAAAATAAGTGGAGTTGGATACATAAAATAAGAACAGCAACTGTTAACCTTTACTGAAATTGGATGATAGGATATGTGGGTTTTTATGTTTTTAAATTTTTGAAATGAAAAGATTTTAAAAATAAAATTAACATGCTTTAAGCTGGGCAGTTGATATCACCACTGTTGTTGACTTTCTGACATGAAACATTCCCACGAATGACTAGAAACATTTTACTTATGCAAAGTCATCTTTTGGGACAAATATTTTGATGACACATTTCATTGAATGGGATCAATTTCTAATAAATTCCCATTTAACACTTAGACACATTCATGGACTCTATCAACATTTATTTGTCAGCAAATAGATAAAGTTTGGATGTGAATCTTAGTAAATTCTAGGCATTGCCTCTTTTTCCCAAAAGCAGACTCCCACCCCAGGAAGCTCTGTTAGGCAAGGGACATGAGTAAGGGGAGGAAAATCAATATAAGATGTGCTGGTAAGTGGCTCTACCTACTATGGGCAAATGGGCGTGGACTTGTTGATGACTACTCAGAGAATTTTTCCACAGGGAGTGAAGAAGCTAAGCTACTTACTGCAGAATACTCTTGTCTGAAGTTTGCTCTTGCAGGCATTAACTTCCCTGCATCTCTGGCAAAGGAAAATATGGCTGCCAATAACAACACGAAGAACGGTAACTCATTCTGGTCTGTCTACAAGGATAGAAGTAGAAATAATGACTTAAACGGAAAGAAGTCTGGAGAATTACACGTGATGGCCCCCAGCAAATGACATCTAGCTGAGATGACACTCGCATAGCCTCCTCCTTGAGTGGGGAAAAGTTGCAGCCAAAAGCAAAAACTTCAAAGCAAGAAAAAAAGACAGTGAACATTAGGTTAGCATGTAGAAGATGGATGTAAAGTAAAAATAGAAGTCATTTAGGGGAGTTGGGGGGAAGGAAAGAAAGAAGAAAGGAAAGGAAGGCAGGAGGGAGGCGAACCAACTAACCAATCTATTCTGGCAATGACCCTTGACTCATGTCCAGAGGTTGCTTTGAAAAGATCAAGAAAGACATTTTCTACACTTCCAACTCTGAATGCCTGTACTTAGTATTAGCCAGCCAGCTGCCTTCTCCTTCGGGATGTAGTTTTCAAAGGAAGCAACATAATACATACTCTGTGTGATGTTTTATTATGAAGGAGGAGCACTAAAGAAGGAATAGATATACACAACCTCACTACAGTATGTGAGGAATTAGAATATTTATATAATAATTGGATTAGAACCAGAAAAACAGATTAGGGAAGCAGTAGAAAAAAATCAATAGGTAATAGAGAATTCCATGGCCTGCTCCCTGCTAACCCTATAAAAACCTACTCTGCTATGACTCTCAAAAGAGAATTTCAGTACTGCACAAAGAGAAAGAAGATAGGACCTACGATATCCATTTGTTCTGTTAACAAAAATGAAATTGTCATGCATCTCATCTCTCTTTCAAAAGAAAAAATATTAGCATTGAATCAATACAGAATTGTGCATTAGAAGAGTTAGGAAGAGCATTAAGAGAAAGGCATCTCTGAGAACAAAGTATTGTGATATCTAACTGCAAACTGTAGTTATTCATTAATCAGGACTGATGACCTACTGGGTGTCAGAGGACGGAAAAGGCAGCAAAATGAAGTAACAAAAGCAAGACAGTAGTTAATTATGAAAAGGCTTCAGAAAAATATAAATCAGTGGTGAAGTTAAAATCTCCATTTGATTCTGGATTGGATGTACACTGCTGTAGAAAACCAAAGCAGCACAGAGACCAGATGCATGAGATGTTTTCCCAAAACAAGAAGGAAAAGACAGGTTTTAAATGTTAGACAAAAATGAATATGCACACTGCATGCTTGCATGCACACATACAGATTACTGATTATATTATATAGCTACATATTGTTTATATTTCCCTCATATAGATGAGAAACAAATTCTATGACATAGCAAATCATACTTGGTGTCCAAGGAGTATTGCTTAAATACAGAACAGATATAATTAAGAAACAACTTTCTAATACTAAGAAAGAGCTTACTAACTGGATGTGATGGCACACATCTGCAATCCCAGCACTCAGGAGGCAGAGGCAGGAGGACCACAAGCCCAGACTACACTGTGAGACTGTCACATAAAACCTAAGAAAGAAAAGAAAAATGAAGAAGGAGAAGGAAAGATAATAAGACTTTTAACTTATATTTGTAATCATAGCACTCAGGATGATGAGGCAGGAAGATTGCAAGTTCAAGGCCAACCTGATCAATGAGACTGTGTCTTAAAAAAAAAAAAAAAGTAGAACAGGGGTTTTAAAAAGGAGAACTTATGCGGTAAAGTACAATTGTTTGGAAATGTCCTTATCCAGATATATTCTTATGAAATATGTGAGTCACAAACAAAAAACAAAAACATTGAATACACACTGAAAAACATCTCTAGTGGATGAAAAATTAAGCTGGCCTTGGATCTGTACTCTCCAATAATAAATGACAAAATATATTGGTGCAGCATTCATCAAAGGCTACAGATCATATTAATAGGCTGATTAAGATTAGTTTTGTATTTTGCATTTGCATAAAAACTATATATCTTACATGCAAATTTACACAGTATTTTCAAAGTTCATAAAATATGCCCAAGAAAAAATCTAAAGGGTTACAGGGAAAATTTATGAAAAAGTAAATCAGGAATGACGTAGTAAGTATCATTCATACTATAAACAATATAGTATAAGATATATACTATATACTATGATTGTATCATTTTAAAAATAAGCTATACTTAATGTAGATAACTACTCACAAGCAAATTTAACAAAATTCTCCATGACAGCTGTAATTAACCAAGAATTATAAACAACAATTGTCACAGTTTATATGGGAGCTAACAAAAATGAAAATACATCAAAAATATCATGAAATAGCACATTTTACATTCAGGACAGGAGACATAAACATAAATACTTTCAGCAGTAAATATTAAAACTAAACTAATTATTTAAAATTAAACTATAACTGGAATGCTAAATTTATTGTAAGAAACCTAACAGATAGGAATAACTAGAGATGAAAACAAAAAGAAGACAGTTAATTAGCAAAAAGGAAACAGTATAATTAACAAACACATTTGAAGAGACAAAATAAAGATAAAACTTGAAAATTCACAAAACATACATTCTTCTACATACACACAAAGTAAAAGTACAAAGGTCAAAAAAAAAGAAAGAGATGTAAATATATTTTAAAAAGGTGTCTATTAAATTTTAAGACTACATTGTTCATAAACTATGTTTAAATAATGTCAAGAAATCCATGATTTACTTAGGATGGAATTAATTGAATACAGCAATATAGAATACCTTCCAAAGACATTCAGGTCCAGAAGTTAACAGATAATACCTTTGAATGATTATATTCTAATTTTGATGGTATTCTGAAATTCGTGTAAATCAGAATTAAACTAAAGATCACGGCACAAAAAAGAAATTTCTAATAGGACTATAAGTACACAAAATTCTTAATAAAATTACTGGTAAATTCAACATTTTATCACAGTTCTAATATTAGAGGTATGAAGTGTTTTCAAGAAAATAAAAATATTTAAATATAAATCCTCTGTGTCTGAGTTTCCTCATCTTGAAACAAAAAATGACAAGCTTCAATGAAGATTTAAATACTGAATGTATTAATACATTCAAATGGCTTAGAAGTTTTGCTATATCTCAAGCAATAGTGGCTATTCATACATATTAACAGCAACTAAAATTGATTAATTAAAATAAATATATCAAAGTGGCTTTGCATCAGATGATTTTGTACTAGTTACTTCATCTACTAATGAATTTAACCTAATTATAAGCATTTTATAAGTGCAAACATATAATGATATTTTTCTCCTGGTTTACTGTAATGATTACCATATTTATTATGTTGTCTAACATATTTTAAATCTGTATAGTGGTTGTCTTTGCCATCACAATATTTCTAACTTTTAAATCATCATAAAATGATAATTCATACCAAAAAATTGTTATTATTAAATTCATTAACCATAAAAGTTGAGTAATTTAGGTGGGTGAACCAGAAAAGAAAAAAAAATTACAAATATTTTATCAAACTAGGAATTATAAATATATATGTGTATCTATCTATCTATATATTTGAAACTAATAATCAATGGCATCCTGAATTATGAAGTGGTACAAACATTCAAGTTACAATCTGGAACACACTATCATTACCATTTTTCATTTTTATAGTGAAAGTTTCTGACAATAATATTCTGCAAAAATGAGAGAATGAAAACTCATTACTACTGGAAAAAAGTAAACAAAATTATCATTATTAGCAGATCAAATCATTGTCTTCCTGAAAGACAAACTCAAGGCAATCCATGAAAAGAAAAATAGATTTACCAAGTAATTTTATCTGATTAACAAGTGAATATGTGAAACTCAGATAACTCTTCTCTTGCTATAGACTGCATTGCAGCACCTGAGAATTTACACGGTGAAGCCCTAACTCCTAAAGGACAGCATTTGGAAATGGGGTCTTTGGAAGACAATGAGGTTTAGATGAAGTTATGAATATGGAGTCGGCATGATATAATTAATGCCTTTATAAGAAATGACATCAGAGAGTTCTTTTTTTCTCTCTCTCCTTTCTTTCCTTTTATCCTGTGAGGACTCAGCAAGCCTCTAGCTGTCAACAAGAAATGAAGAGAGCACAAACTGGACATGAATCATGCTGGCACCTTGTCCTGGTACTTCTATCCTCCAAAATTGTAAGAAAATAAATTTCTATTGTCTAAGCTACTCAATGGTTGGCATTTTGTTATGGCAACAAGAACTCTATAGTACACCTACATACCTGTCATAATCAGTCAAAAAATTAAGAAATATAATTTCAAACATTTCTAGTTCATAGTACCAATGTATAATTTTTAAAACTTTACTATATATATATGTATATACATATACAAAAATTTTATTAAAGAACTTTTAAAATGAATGAATGTGGAAATAATCCCTATTCCTAGATTTATACAATTTTCTTATTTCAAAATTGATTTTAACTATCATATTATCAGTTCCCAAATCAATTCATTCATAGCCACAGCCAACCTGCTTTAGCACTATATGTTCTGTCCTCTCCAAAGATTTTAATTTTTTCTCTCTTTCCTTCCTTTTTCTTTTCTATTTAGTCAAAATAAGAAATAAAATAAGGAGTCCATTCACAAGTGAGTGAATAAAGAAAATGTGATAGGCACACAATGAAATGTTATTCAGCCTAAAAGTGATGAAATCTTGTCTTTGTGAGAACATATGTGGGACTAGTGAACTCTATGTTAAGCAAAATAAATCAGACACGGAAGCTAAATACAAAATAGTCTCACTTGTATGGGGAAAGTAAAAATGTTGCTGTCATAGCAGAGGACTAAAGGACAGTAGTTAACAGAGACTGAGAGAGTCGGCAGGGTGAGACGGAGGGAGTGTTTAATGGATAAATGGGTGCAGTTGGGTGGAAGGAACAACTTCAGTTGTATAGCACATTAGGAGGTCTACTGTTGAGAACAATGAATTGCACATTTCAAAGCAAAAAAAAATGGTAAATGTTTGATGTGATGAATATGCTAGTTACCCATATTTTATTATTATACTTTATATATGTATATATATATAAATATCATAGTATATACCATAAATAGGTACAACCATTACATGTCAAAAATAAAAAAGAGAAAAAGAACAGTTTGCATTTGGTAAGGATAATTGCTTATGATGAAAAATTATTGTGTGTATGCATGTATATATGCGCTATGTTGGTTATTTTCTCATTCCTGAGACAAAATAGCCAAGACCCACAGATTAAAAGAGGAAACATTTATTTCAGCACATAGTCTGTAGCTGTTTCAGTCCATGGTTGGCTGGCTCCAAGGCAGGGTGGCGTGGTGCAGGGTCATCACAGAGGAGAAACAGCACATGGTGCGGCAGGCAGAAGGCAGCAGATGCAAGCAGCAGTAAAGCAGCAGCCAGCCTTCCTTCCTTCCCTCTATTCCTTTCCATTCTATCCAAGCAATAAACCTATTTATTAGTGCCACCAACACCCAGAGTGTGGCTTCCACTATCCACATCCAGCATTGTACTAATTCCACTTAGTGGACTAATTTAGTATCACACATTCTTAATCCCAGTGTCACATGCCCTCCAGCAGCCAGCTCTTAAAAGCCACATATATGTGGGCATGAGGGCTTTGGGGGATATCTGGATAAAAGTCATAACGAGTTTATGCTGGTTAATGATATAAAACATTTGCTACTGTTAGTTAAGGTTAATAAAGTCAAGAAAAGAAAGTTTAAAAGTCTTTGCTGTAAGTAAATTGTATTTGAGAGGTAAAAGAAATCACAGAAGAATGTAAAAAAAGAGAAAAGGAACTCAAAGGCTTCTTTTTTTCAGACATTGCCATGTAGAGAACCACTCAGTAGGTACATAAAAGACACGGAGGGCAATGTACTTCTGCGTCAGTTCTTCTATGAGATGCCCAGGGGTTTCCACTCTGACATAGAGAGTAGCCTCACCAAAGTTTAAACATGGGAACAAAGAGTGCTTTGTGTTCTCCCAGTTTTCTGGGTTCTTTCTGAGAAAGGTCAGGATATGTTATTGTGCTTTAACTAGCATTATTCCGCTGAATTTTCACAATGTTCTTCAGAACCGAAATGTACTTTAAAGATGTGGAGATTCCAGTGGTACTGAAGTTATTTAATTTGCCTAATTCAGGAAAGTTGGACTCCATCATGATTTAGAGGAAAACTTTTCATAAATCAAGGGTGTCGGACAGTGGCTACGGAGTCTCAAAGAGCCTTCAGCAAGATTCCTGCCTATGAGCTTCCATATTAAATTCTTAGGAATGCTGTAAGGAACTACATAAAACAAGTCAGTTGAAAACAATGAAAATGTGTTCTCTTACTGGGAACATTAATCCCGTTATGTCAACTTCACTGGATGAAGAAACACCTAACTGATTAGTACATGCTCCTGGTGTGTCTGGGAGGGTCAAGGAGACATGGTTTTTGGTACTATATATAGTCTTACATATAGTCTTTGACTATTCCTTTCTAGCACTAGTCACCTCCTCTACTTCCTGGCTGCCATGAACTAAGAAGCTTTGCTGTACCATGTCCATCTGCCATGTGTCTATGCCTTCAACCCAGGTGATCATGGGCAGAAACCATAAGCAAATTAAAACTTTCCCCCTTGGAACTGCGAGTGTTGGTTTGTTGTCCAGCAAAGGAAAGCTGATTTATATACTTTTAGAGGCTAGAGACATGAACTCAAGGACGTGGCTGGATCATGCCCTCTTTAAAAACTCCAAGCAGAAACTGTCCTGTGCCTCTTTCTTTTGACCTCTGGTATTTCTAGCCATCCTCATCATTCCCTGACTGGAAGAAATGGCAGTCTGATTTCTGTTGTCAAATGACATTCTTCAGTCTATGTATGTGTGCCTCCATGCCTTTTCTTCTTATAAAGACATAAATATTACTACCTTAATCCTTGCCACCCCAGTGTGAGCTCTTAATAATTATACCTACTAAAACCTTATTTGCAAATAAGGCAATATTCTTAGATACTGGGAAAGAGATCGATTTGTGGGGACATTATTAATTGCTCCCTCTGCCTTGTCTCTCATCTCCACTCCATTGTATCCTTGTTTGTTCACCTATGTTGGGTGACTGAGGAGCATGCTTCTCTGGTCTTACCTGGTTGGTCTTACCTGGCTGTTCTTCTCTGCTTTTGAGGCTCCATAGCACTGTTCTGCTTTTTGAGGCCACCCTAGCTTGTCAAGTCCTGATTCTACCACCTTACTAACTTATTTATGGAGGCCTGAACTATTTATTTGTAACTAATATTTTGATAAAATATCCTCTACCCCATTTATTTCTGATTCTCTAGAATTCTTGCTTTTATTTGGGCATTTATTGAAACGTCTCTTCACAGAAAGGGCAAAATCAGGGGGAAAAAAGAAGTGTCAGATATTTGACAGAAAAAGCTTTTTGGGAGAACTCCAAGACCCAAGCTTTAAATTATTAAACTATAACTTGCAGGATTCAAAACACAGTTTTTCTATAATCCAGATAGTGGGCAGAGTTAACAATTGAACTAAGGTGTGATTTTTTTTTTTCTTTACAAAGAAGATGAAAATCACTTTGACCTGGTGGATGTCTTGTGTTGGGAGGTTTATGGTAGAGGAGAGCAAGTGCATAAGAAAGAGAGAAGTAGACAGAGAAAAGAGGAGGGGAGAGGAGAGAACAGGGTAGAGGAGAAGGAAAGGGAAGGGAAGGGAAGGAAAAGGCAGAGCAGTATTGGAAGACAATCATCTACACATCCATACACTTCAAGAAGTCCACAATATAGACATTTTTTTAAAACTCACCTCATTTCCTTGTGAAAATGACTCCAATAGAGCAAATCACATAATCTGCAAAGGAACATATATATCAATATGGAATATTCAGATGAAGAGAAAATGAAAACTAATGCCCTTTGTGATCCAATGTGAATGGAGTTTAGGGAGCCAGAAATGCTTCAGTGGCTGGAGGGCTGGGAAAAGCCTAAGGCTGGACAAGGAGGGCAATGAGCTCTTTGGAAGAAAAGCCAATAGGTGAAAAAGTCAGTTACGCAAGCAACAGGGTAGGTGGTGGACAACCAAAGGGCGTGTGGAGGCAAGCAATGCGCTGGTGGGAGAGGACATTGTTGTTCATTATCAGGGAAGAACCAACATTCTTGGGGTGAACAGGAGGGAAACCTAGGAAAACTCAGCAAATATAGAAAACAAGACTAAGCTTTAAACACAGAAGAGATTGTGATTCTCCCTCTCCTCCTTCTTCCCTTCCCTCCTCTCTCTTTCACTTATCTAAACATCAGTTAATATGGAGCAGCTCATTGGCAGGTTGGATTTAATTACAGAGGATGTTAAAAGTTTTATTTCTATACAAATGTGTTGTGATGGTAAATTTCAAAATCATCACTTGCAGGACTCAAAGTTTCTTCCTTGTATTTACTATTACACACACATTTGTCAGTTGCTGCATACGTAGAATTTTGTGTTTAACTCCCTTTCTAGTCATTTTACTTTATTTGTGCATTAGTCAAAACACCCATTCATCAGAAACAGTGGATTTCTTCATACTTCCAACATAAAATTTCTAATTTAACTTTGATATTATCTTTAATCTGTTCTTAATCTTCTCCACTGGTGACTTAGAAGTACAGTGCACCTTTTCATAGGACTCTGTTTTTAAAGATAGTAAATCAAGCCTAGTGATAAGCAGGGGATTGATTACTTTAATATTTAAGTGATGGAGCTTTCCAAGGACACAACCAGGAGTGCAGACTTTCATAAATAATCTCTAAGCAAAATTGTACTCTCAGATTTTCAGGTTTTCAGAAGATATTATGCTCTTCATGAATATTGAACTATGAAGCCCTTACAGATAAAACTGTAGGAAGACTTTAGAAGTCGATGTGACTGGACAGAAATAGGGCAGATGAATTTTGAATAAAAGCAAGCAAAGTAAGGCTTCCTCTTATAAAACTAAAGATTCGAAACTGGCAGCTAATTCCCAGATGAAAATCATTCAAGTTCCCAGTCCCATACATTAATGCTCTGTTTCAACAAACACACTCAGAAAAATCTCCAAAGCATTAATAATGACATTGGTTAAGCACTATGTGGCAGGTGTTGAACCACGGTCTCTTACCTGCATTTAAAACTCTTAAGTAATCTTTTGCTTCTTTCCTTTTATGGAATGCAGAAGTTGTCAATAAACTTGAGCCCAGGGTTGTCTGATAGAAAATACTCAGATGTTTATGTATTTTGTTATAGTGACCAGCACTGGACATTTACTCTGAAACAACTCAATCTTGTATCTTTTCATGAACTAGTTCAGCTTTATGAAATATGCCAGAGGAACAGTAAATCTAGAACAGACCACTAAAATGACTTAGTATCTTTAGATAAGATTCCTTCCTTCCCTGGGATTGAACCTAGGGCCTTTGTCCTGAGCAATTTCCCAGCTCTTACTTTTTTAAAAAAATGTTTTTGTTTTGAAATAGGTTCCTGATAAAGTCAGTGAGTTTCCCAGGCTGGCCTTGAATGTCTGATCCTTTTGCCTCAGCCTCCCAGAGTGCTGGGATTACATGAGTGGGCCAACATGCCCTGCAAGATAAGCTTTTAATTATTGGCTCAGACAAAAACTGGTACAGAAATTGTGAGTAGTTCACAAATCTCAGAAATCTAGACCTAGTAATGAGCATTTGTGGTTTTATACATAAGAGAGGGTCCCCTTTTACCAAGTGAGTGAAAACTCTCCAAAATATGCTCCTCTTTCTAAAGTGAAGGTAGACTAATCAAAACACTAAGCTTTGGCTTTGACATTCCTGCTTCTGGTGCTAATTTCCTCAGTTTGTCAGGTACTCCTCAGTGGCACCGCAATATATCTGAGAGCTTAGCCCCATCATCTGGTTACATATTACCCTGGCATTCTCTCAAAACAGCATCTATGCACTCAGCCTCTGCTGGGAACCTTGCTTTCCACGTAGCCCCTAGATTTGCTGTTATTCACTGTGTATTTTATTGCTTCCTTAGACAACAAGTGTGGAGCAATAAGTCAGCGTGCAGAATTCCCAAGAGACTACTTGTATACTGTGAATGATTTTTTCACATTCTTTTTGAATTTTACAAAACTAGCCAGGCAATATATGAAGGGGAATCTGTGTGATTGCACCAGGCAGTTAGGCAACAAGAAGAAAATGCAACACACAAGGCCTGGTCTTTGGGTTGTGATGAGTGGCTAGATGAGAAAGAGATTTGCCATTGATATTCTGAATTTTCCCTGCTCTGGTACAGCCCCAGAATTACCAGTTTTTATCTTATTTCTGTCCTACCACCTTGAGTTCATTGTGTGACCTCTCCCATGGCACTGCCACCCCATGTGACCTGGGTGAAATGTCATGCTCCTGCTGGAGAATGGAGGCAGGAATTCTAAGTGAAACTGCAGTCAATTTGAGTATAACAGCTGACTAAGGTCATTCAACGCGTCCGAGAAAAGTCCCTGCATTTCCATAACCTGCTGCCACAAACGAAAGTGTCCATGGCTGGGCTCATTAGAGAAAGAATGCTCTTAAATAGACCCTGGTAGTAATATCCCATGTGACATTCACACTCAGAGTGAAAGTCCAAGAAATTGGCCACTCCTGAAGTTCTTTCAACTACTTCCGCGGGAAGCTACTCTAATTGGGCCACCTAAAGCCTCCTGTGCCTGATTCTGTAACAGTCCTGGCCCTGCGGTGGAGGGCTCCTTGCTTTATCTGGATCCCTGTCTCCTGCTTCTCCTGAGGCTTGGCTCTGCCTCACCACCTGGAGGCCTTGAACAGTCAGTGCGAGGTGTTGCTGCACACATCAGACCTGTTTGGTCAGTGCGGCCCAAAAACACATTGAATTTGCAAGAGGACATAATATTTCGGTCGATTTTACTGGCCAATTATTTCTATAAATAATCTGTGTCGTACTTTCATAGGAACAAAAACCCATATGACATCTAGCGCAATTTTCCTTCTCACTGTTGTGTAATTGAAGTATTGGCTGCACACAAAATTTCTCCCGAATTGTGCCTTAGGACTTTATTTATAGTAGTTGCAGTGTCAACAGAAGCAGTGCTGCAGGTGTTGATCAACACATCCGGCCCACTAGAATGTGTGTATCTCAAAGGAAGAAACTATGTATTATGTAAGTCTTTAAAAGTTCAATACTGAGGATAAAGCCTGGCTGTTTACACTGTTTGCATCTCAGTTACTACTGAGATAAACTGTAAAATGGCCAGGTTCTGTAGGTTCCAAATATCCTGCTAGAAATTGCTGAGAGCTGCATGGTATATGGGTTTTTCCCTTAGGCAGAGAAGCACATTCAATGGAAAAGAAAGCCCTGCATTCCCACAACCATGTCCTAACCCTGAAATGGAAGAAAAGTAATCCACATTAAGTGCACTCACTCTGTCTGGACTTACAGGATGATAAAGTCTTCCAATCTAGAGTGCTGCAATTGCCTGTAGAGCCGATGTTCGCATAACCAAGAGTTAAAAGAGAACAGTATGAACCTGGGGGTGAAGCACTACTTCATTGCATGCAAGGTAAAATCTGGACCAGCCCCATGGACCAGGCACATTCTGAGTTTCCATGCAAAATAGCATTTTCAGTCTATGGCCCCATGAAGCTCTTCTCTGCAGTGTGCAGCAATGATCAACTTAGAAAAGGCAGAATGACAAGAAAAACTCCCCCCTACAGGTGATGAATGAGCAAGCTTCAGTCATCTCCCTTCAGAAATGCCACACAACTGAATTCTGCTTCCAGAGTGACACTTTATTCCACCTGATGTGTTCTCTCATAAATACTGAAAGGGGTCCTCATAACAGCTATCCTCTGAGACTCCCCTACAAATTCTTGGTTCCCCATGTCTTGTGCACTGCTAGGGTAATCACCAGCTCACACCTTATACAAATGAACATACACAATTCTCTTACAAGAGGGTAAAGGACCTTGGTGTAAACTTTAAGGGCTATTCATTTTCTAGTGTTTGGGGGTCCCCTCCCCCCAACAGCAGCACAGTGAGAAGAGCAGGACCTGCAGTGTGTTACACCAGTCTAACATGGGCACAGACCATTGAACACTGTGCTCCAGATTTTCCACAGCAATTACTTTTGTGCCACATGTATAGATACGCGTTTTAAACCATTTAAGTCACTTCCTTTCTCTATTTGAACCGTGACGAATATACTCAACAAAGCGGACTGCATGCAGTAAACAGTAGTTATTCTGATTACAGAAATAAATCGCACTCATGCCTATGTTCCCAGCTTTTCCCTATTAATTTTTGGGGAAGTAGTTCTGGACCTGTTCTAATGTAAATTAAAGACGCTTCAGATTTTGCAATCCTGTTGTAATCATGCTTTTTTATTTTTATTTTTTTTAAGCTCCTCAAACATCAGAGCTAGGTTGGCCCTCATGAAAGACCTCATCTTTCACTAAAGGGAAAAGATTTTCCAAACAGTGAACTTTGGGAGACATTACATATAATTTCTGAACTACTAGTGTCTCCCTCACCCCCTACACTTCATGTGCTGTGATGCCCATATTTCCACTAAAAGAGACAGAAACGGGGAAGGAAATGCCCCTTCAAATGCTGTGGCCTGTTCTGCCCTCTAGCTTTGCCAAGCCGATCCTGGAAGACCTTGGGCGGCGGGAGGCAGAGCGTGTGGTGTAATTACCGCGAGTCTGCGTGGCTGCCGGCCCTTCTGCTTGCAAACGCCAGCAGCACAGATACCTAAGGGGCCCTGGAGCAGCGGAGCTCAGGGTCGCCGGCAAGGGCTCGGCTGGGGAGGCTGGAGGCCTCTCGGCGCGGTCGACACCGCTGAGCTCCGCGGCCGAGGCTGCAAGGCGGCGCGGAGGCGCAGAGGAGGCAGAGGAGCGGGAGGAAGGCGGCTCGCACCGGGCTTTGACGTCGCCCGGCTGCGGCTAGCAGCTCGCGCTCCCAGCACGTAGCGCACAACGTGACCACACAGCCTTCCTCCCCGGCAGCCGGTCCGCCTGCGCCCGGCGTCCGCCGCTTCGCCCTCCTCCTCCTCCTCCTCCGCCTCCTCCTTGGCTCTCGCCTCCGCGGCGCGCACCCCCGCACAAGCCCCGGGATCCCGGCCGCCCAGCCCGGGCTCCTCTGCCGCAGCTGCGGCCCGCGGTGGTGGCCACGCAGCCGGGTGGGTGCCCCTTGCTCGCCTCCGGATACCAGCACTACGGTAGCCCGGGCGGGGAACCCCTTCTGCGGCTCCTTCCTCCAAACTCCCGCCTGTCCCGACCGCCCCCACCCCCTCCACCTGGCGGGGGCGGCGCGGAAGCGAAGAGGACGCGCGCGGTGCCGGTGGGCACGCGTGGACTGGCGTGCGGCTCGGCTCCCGGCTCGGCGTTCTCCCTCTCCGGCGAGTGGCGGTGCCTGGACTCTGCTTTCGGCTCCTGGAATCTGCGCGGCCGCCCCGAGCACCCTCTTCGCTGGCGGGCGCCGAAGGCTATTTCGGGGAGCAGCGGCGGAGGCAGCGGCG